>JAIGNY010002435.1:197500-337500 GCA_020152595.1 Chiridota heheva | reverse complement strand
TGTACATAATGGCAATATGATTCAGGTTTTTAAAATTCTATTGGTTTTCCTTGACCCTCAATGTTTGTTTTTAATCGATTTTCTCAAACAAGGTGGACAAAAATTCAAATTGTAAAATGCTTAATAAATTTCAATGAGCTGTTGGCTCATTTAGATGCATGGGTTAACATATGATTTTTCAGTTTGACCTATTTAATTATGTTTGGAATGCTTTTCGTATTTTGTAGAGCTTGTGGGTGTGGACAGGGAGATTCCGGATGTGCTACTTGCGGACTCTGCAACCCGTGCACTGGTCAATCAACGAAGAGCCCTACGCAAGAAATGAGTGAGTTGTTATGGAGATTCTTTTTGTAACAAAGACCGCGACGAAATCTGTTGACAATTTGGGTGCAGTGGCGAATTGCAAAAATAAAGTCATAAAGGTCCCATCAACCTTTCTTATTGGAAGTGGGCATGGTTGGATCTCCACTTTTCTTAGATTGGAGACATCAGTGGTCATAGTGTAAGAACCGGGAGCCAGTAGTACACATTCCCCGCTTTTGAAAATGAAAAATCCCCTTCGATTACTGTCAAAGGTGCAAGAACTGGTAAATATCGAAAAGTGTAACACGCAAAGCGATCATTTCCTTAACGAACAAATTTGGAATGTTCTATTTAAAAGTGGGGAATTTGTTGGATCAATAAAATCAATTTAGAAAAGTTACTGCGAGCTATATTATATTTACGTCGGACTCCGTTTCGTTTATCAATAATCATGAATATATGATTTCGCAAATAGATAAACATTATTATATATTCAGTGAGACTGACTTGGACGTTCTAATGTTTACACATTACCCATCAATTTGTCAAATTCTATTTTGATAATGGGCGGTTCCTTTGGATACGCGACAGAATCTGAAAATGTAACGATAATCTCTATCATTGATTGGCGAAATTTTCAATATTATAAGCACTTCTTAATTTCGAAATATTTATATATAAATGATGACGTTCTTGATATATCTTTTAAACTATCACTGAAGTAAAATTCATCAATTCTTAGAAAATATTATTCAAATGTACGTGGAACAACAGCTATCAAACTTGCACCAAAGAACTTCCACACACTCTTTGCTTGCACCCAACATTTCATCTTGTTGATATCGCCATTACAAAACTCAGTCATTACATAAGAAAGCCATAGGATTTAAAAAAGCCATAGGATTTAAGAAATCGTTTTTTTAAGAGGGAAGGGGAGGGGGTAGATGGGGTATTTACGACACAGCAATACATCCAATCAAAGTGATCGTTATATAGTTGGATAGGGGCTATATCAAACGTACGAAAACCAGTTTAGCTAGAGTTATCATTTTCGGAGAAATAAGATCAATCACGTCTTGTTTATGACTTAACCATAGCAATTTGGATCACTCTTATTGAAAATGATGACAAAGCAGGTTAATAAACGACGCAACAGCATTTAAGATAAACACGAGTAAATGTGTATCTGTTTTATCTGTTTATTGGAGTGATAACTAATTTTAAAACCAGAAACTTCTTTAGCCTAAATGAAGAAATAAAATACTAAATAATGTATCAATAGGTCACTATGAACTATTATTCATACAGTGTAGAAGGGCGTCGTTTAAATGGAAACAAATGATCGCCACTTACGCAATGTGCGTATAAAAGAAATATTACAAAAGTTCCCTTGTATTTGTTGATTAACACGCTCATGAATATTCAATCTTTGACCAACTAGACTAACTGTTTTTTAATTAATTTGTGTTTTCTCTAGCTCTGGAAGAAAAACTGCATCTTATGTCCCTTGATATGGCGCTTACGAAGAAGATACGCGAAATACGTCAAACAGTTCTGCATGGTCATTATGCTCTGGCTAAACTGACGGAGGTCAGAGAACAACTGAGGGAGATAGAGCTAGACCCAGCAACCCCTGACGTTGGAAAACAAAGCTAAGATTCGTCGATTATGTACATGGCTTCAATCACCTACATTCTTCTTTTCTACCATCACTATACCTGTATACAATTAGCAACTGCCTTTATATTAAATGAATTAACAATCTGTGGTAGCCATGACAAGTTCCCATTATATCCTCAACCCATGTGATTCCTTAGACACGTCACTAAGTTTCATTAGTATGTGGTCATCATAATCTGCCTACTCAAATATGTTGAGATACTGCATGATTCTGTAAAACGAACAAAATTTAATTTAGCAAATAATTTTGGGTGTTTTCCTTTCATGAATTTAAAATATTAATTGCAATGTTATGTAGGAAGGCAATATTTCACAAGAAACAAATGTTGGTTTATCACTAGGGAAAACGTCTCATTGGGAAATGGCAAAAAAAGCATTGGAAAAGCCAAATAAAACTCGTAAAGTTGCTCAACCGGTGATGAAATATGTTAATGAGGCTTTTGAAACATCCGAGGATTCCGAAAATTGTTTTAAGTTTGGAAGTCTGAAGAATAATATCAATCAGTTCAGGCCTATTTGATCAAAATTAAATAAACACTGAAACTGCAGTTTGTGTTATCAAATTCTTCCTGATTCTAATAAATTGCCCAGGTGTATATAAATTGCCCAGGTGTATAGTATTTAATGAAGACCCAATCTACACCTGGCGTTTCTGCCTACCAGAATAACAGTTGGATGGAACAATGTAACATGTAACGTATGCAATCGTGTAAGGTCTACTGTTATATAATGATGTAGCTTAGATTAATAGGGTACTGATGATTATGCTTCCAGTAGAAACGTAAAGGGGTAAAGTTTATAAGGTGTCGGCTTATTTTTGTACAAAGATATGACTAATAACAAAGAATCATTTTATGCAATATCAATGAAAATGTAAATATGCAACTGTCTGGGTTTTTACTGTTAGGGCCCCTATTTTTTCGTTTACTGTCAGTTCATTGAATAATAACTGTAGAATAATTCAACTTAGCTTTATTATCCAAGCAATTGTAGGCCTATAGACCTTTTCAAATCTGAATCGGCAATTTCCAGATAACTAATTTAAATAATGTCACATGGCCGAGATTCACATGTACCTAATGGACCAATCGTATACTGAAAGAATCTTATTGACCAATAAAATACTGGAGGAATCTTGGCCGTCTGCACATTTCACGCACGGTATGGGACCAAGCGTATGAAAAAATGTTTTCAAGCGCACGTATCATACGTGTTTATATATGAAGGAAATACGTGCGCGTATTGCTGCTTACATTTTTTCCACAAACCTGCATCTGAATGGTTGGGAAACAAAGGAAAAGTTCCTCCAGCATTTGAGTGCTTAAAGTACTCTGACGTTTCACGTTCGGCTGAAATTGGTTTGAAAAGGTCTATTGAATGAAGATGCGGACACTTCTGGTGATTGAATATGCTTCATATTATTCTTTTGAATGTTTCATATCACGCAGTTGGGCGCAAAGTTATTTCATATTATTCTTTTGAATGTTTCATATCACGCAGTTGGGCGCAAAGTTATTTCAATCAATTTAAACAACTTTTAATATTTGCTTTCTTATCAAAAACAGAAGAAGAAAAAACATTACATAGTCCATTAGATAGTCTGTTGTATTTACAAAAAGAAGATATCTACAATAAATTCACAAAAATTCAAGTATTTTTTAACAGCTAAATAATAACTTTAATCTACAATTAATATTGCAAAAGAAAAAAAGATAAAGAAATGAGAAGACATGAATAGATTGAAATATTATTTTGATATATAGTACTTAAAGGCCAGTTGTCGTCTCTAACGTACGAGGTAAATGAAATGCAAATCCTGTGTTTTGATTGGTCGAAACACAATTGTAGAGTTTGCATTTACATTGCTTAGCCAATCAGTATCGTTTTGGAATAAATTGTACGCCGCCACATTTTAATCACGATAGATGGTCTTTGAATGCAGCACAATAAGTAGCACCATAACTAAGATGTGCCATATTTCAAAAAGAAATTTGGAAGGAATTAGGTGGATGTAATGCAATTGTTTGGAGACACTGTAAAGATGATATCTTGTTGGGTATGAATAAGTCAACAAAGAAGGATTGAAACGAGATTTTAACATCTGGTGGAGTAAGAATGAAAAGAGTTCCTGGAGTTTTTTGAGAACGTATTTTGAAAAATTGGCGGCAAGTAATTGTGGTAGTCATGATGTATGAAGATACACACTTGTAATTTGTGTCTATCGTACACTGGGAGAGAATTACAACCGGCTAATTTGGGGGCGTGTGTTTAATGAAACTATCACTAGAATGGTACAAAAACAGATGTTTATTTATTAGAATTGAGAGAAAACTTATTCAAATTAAAAGAAGATAGTATATTTGTTAAATCTGTTTCTACTAAGAGAATGATATTTTAACAACAAGTGGTATGACACCTATTACAAAAACGATTTCCTAAATGAATTTAAAATAGGGTTTCATTATTTTAATAATTATAAGAAAAGATTTTAAAACTATTATGGAAATATCGAAACTATACACGAGATCACGTAAAAGCTCATCACACCATAGTATTTTGAATAGCGTAATAATAATAATATTTATTTTGATGCGACTTTCATTGTTGCAAACATGGAAGATAATCTTAAATTGATAATGATAGATATACATGTACATGTAAGTGAATAGCTTTATGCGAGACGAAATTAATTACTTATTCATTAATTATCACAAGATATATATATATTAGGCATGGTAAAGGTTTATTGGTGTCTTACTTATTTATATAAGTAAATGTACAGTCCGGTATATGACTTATGATTATGATAAGGAAGATGAAGAACTTGATTTTCCATGATTTCACATTCTTCCTTCAATACAGCTTAATGCAGTAGATTTTAAATATGAAATTCGTCAAAGAAATATGTTTATGCAAAAACCTTTATTGTTCTTCTGGCTTTTTTATTTTCTATTATTCATTCCTTTCTGTGAGTCTTTATATTCACCACACATTTTTCAATCTTTCGTTGTAAGATGTGAAATTAAAACTTCCATACTGTAAATCTTGGTACAGGTATGAACTCGATGTAACCTGCAAAGTTAGGTAGAATAAAATGCCTTCTGAACGCAATTGTGTCATATATACATTTTGGCAATAGAGAATAGAATATATGCAAAACTTATACAATTGGTACATTTGCTTCTTTAAAGATAAGATATTTTTCGGAAATGCCTAAAACTTACAATATCAAGTTCAACAGATGAAATAAAAATGGTTTTATGTATAGAAAGCGTCGAAATTGATATACATAAGAAAGTCTCAAACTGTGGAGACCAAATAAAAGATAGAACTTGTATTGCATTCAATGTTCTGTATCAATTACTTAGTTCATCTACAACCCTTGTGAAGAAGAACCTCTTCGTTTCGAAAATATTATGGCGTTAAGGAACCTCTGCTTGTAATCTCAATGCAATATTTTTTCAGAAGAAGACTGTACTTTTATGGCAAGGCAAGATCGGTTTGACAATCGAATGTATTGAAGCCAAATAAAAAATAGAACTAACATCACTTAATTTTCTATCTTATTTTTAATTGCTAAATACACTTTCATGTACACCCGTTGTGAAGAAGAATTTCTCCGTTTCTGAAACAAATTGCCAATGTTCCATCATTCCAAGCCGCTAAACCGCACGGAGCTCCTAGTGGAATTAACGACCCTCTGTTTATAATTTCAGTGCAACGTTTTTCCAGAAGAAAATTGTATTTTGCAACAAGCCAAGAGCGATCTACCACCCACGATACAAACCATTCATCGTTGCCGGCCACAACATATGTTGGTGTGGCTACGCATGATAAATATTCTGGAAGTCTCAGCTTATGGTTAAGTTTCCCTGTCGTTAAGCTAAATATATTAACTGAGTTTGTGTTCTTGGATACAATTGCAATTGCCTTCGTCTTGTACTGGATGATCCCATTTGTCGGAGATATCAAATCATAATCTATCTTAATTTCTCCAACTTCAAATTTGCAGCCATCGGTCGTTTTATACAAGGGTAATGAGTTCATTGCTCTCTCGCCGCCGCCCTCTAAGATGTGACAGAATCCATCATTCTTTGACAATATGATACACGCAATGTAGGAATTTGGAAACATCCTTAATCGAACGTGAGAAATTGACTTAACTCCCACAACCACAGAATCTTTACTTGCAACTTGTATTTCTGTAAGTACGCGTTCGGTGCCAATGTAGATGTGTCGATTAGCGACATCAGGGCAAACCACAAGTGGTGTTTCTTCCAACGGAGGTGGCTTAAACGCAAACATCCACTGACGAGTAGCATTTCTCGAGAAGCATTCGAGTCGGATTTTCTGACTCTCCTGGCGATCATCCCACACTAAGATGTATTGGGAATCAGACAAGAATATGAGGCCTTTACAGATGCCGCTCTTCTTGACAATGGGATTCCGTTGAACTGTGGTTTGAGTTAATGTCATGGTTTCCGAAGCAGGACTAAAAGAATAAATAAGGATGTGAAATTAGTCATAAAAAATTCCGTAAATACAAGCCTGTATTAAAGACTGGTATTGAAAGTCAGATATATAGCTTGCAGCATTTCATTATAACAGAACAATTGCAAACAAAAACCTCTTTGTAATGCCAATCCCTGTGCAGTGGAAAACAAAGATTTTCTGACACCATCTCCCTTTATAAGATGAGTAAAGATAGTAAGTGCTCTCTGTAAATTTCAAACTTGAGTAAGTAACATCAATATTGGCCAACAAAGTGGTAGCTACCATTCTATACCCTTTGATACGAACGAACAAATTGTGTAGATCTTCTTTACCAGGGAAACAGTTTCTTTCAGTTTTAAATTAAGTTTCTTTCAAAATATGATCCTCAAATTTGTTCATCTCCGTAAATAACAAGTTCAATTATTATGTAAGGAGCTGACATTTCTCTTTATAGTAAATATGATACCGGAGAGCGTGACATTATTCGTCTTATATATCATATAGGCTGAAGGCCGAGAGGCAATTCTTTTGTACAAAAAACATAATCCGTTTATGGACGCCGTCATATTTGTTCCAGCATGGTCAACTATGCGAGACCGGTGGACAGTACAATATGCAGCGTGCATGACGAGTGATTGGGTGATTAACTGGCCGAGTGACTGAGTGATAGCGTACCGGCCGGGCCGGGCGAAGAAAACGACAAGATATGATATAAAGCGAGTTTATGAAAATATTTTGCATTCCATTGAAACTTGTTGTTTTAACATTTCCGTTCAAAATAAATGGCGTTTGTGTTTAAAAATCTTTTTTTGGAGGACGGGAACCATTAAGAACAAAAAGTTTTAAAATAACGTTGAGTCATTCTGTCACTAACTTTTGGCCTACCACTTGCGTTGTTCCAGTTCTGCGAGATAATTTAGCATTAGATTTGTATAACTTTCAGACGTTGACATGATTTCACCATAAAATACGTCTGTTTATACTCAGTATACATGGGTTCTGGCGTACGTATGATAAATTTAAATCAAACATACGGCACCGCTGCTTCCAACAAATTTCGAGGTAGGCCAAGGCTATTCAAAAAATGAATACTAACTAACGTAAGATGTACTCTAATTTAAAGGGGAAATTTCTACAACGGGCAGCGGGCTAGGCCAACTAGCTTAAAAGTCAATTTAGACAAATATGACAACTCTTTTGTCTAAGTGGAATAATTCAATTAAAAAAAAGTGTTACTGTTAGGGTTATTTCAAAATCACTAAAAATTTTTGAAAGGTATCCCAATTGAATTATGAAGGGAGACTGCGCAGTCACAAACATTGTTCATGCTAGCTTACACCGACTATAAATCTTCTCCTAATATTAAATAGATTTTCCCTACAATTTAAACTGCCGTATGCCACCCTGTCTCTGTCTAAAACACATTTTCCTGGTATGTTTTAAAAAAAATTGATAAAATTAACCTGAAAAAGAAGATTTTAGATAATAAGAAAAACATAAACATTAAGGTAATACTGTAGTTACTATACTTTTATCAGCTTCGCTCCACAACGTTTGCTGATTTAGGTATAAGAAACACCACAATTAAGTTCACTTCATAAATCATTTGCGAAGTATTTTGCCTTGATAATTACTGAAAGAGGGTGTATAGTTCTTAATAAATGTGTTATTTAGAATTAATTACCTCAGCATGCAATGATTGACAACATTATTACAATTTAAGTTTTCATGCCATGGTCATTTGCAAGTTACTGTCACGCACCCTGTAAATACAACTCACAGCAATGTTTTTTTTTTCTTAATTGTTTTAAAATATTATTAACACATATTTCATTTCTTTAAATTTTTGTTACACTATCATTATGATATATCCAATAACTTTTATTAAGCCTAGCTGTCTTAGCAGAATTTAAATACATTGCTTAAAGCTAAAACTGTTCATGGGTTACCAATAAGCCAATTCTTAAAATATTTTTCAGTGTTTTACATTAAACATTAACAGCTATTTGATAGTTCTTTTAAAAAAACATGCTTCAAGAACAAATATGAAAAATATTTGACACATAGAAAGATGAGCAGCACTTAAATCAGAAAAATTGTAATTAATATTGCACATTTCATCAGGCTGACAATAGCTTAATTCAGTGTATACAATCATTTCAGTAACTTAAATTTAACTTGTTAATAGAAAACTGAGGTAGGCCTACAGCTATTGAAACATATATATTGTAAATGAATAATTTACACTTCATATAAAATAATAGTTCATTTATACAAGGAGTTGCCATTAGAAAATGGAAACTCCCTGATTTGTGTCATTATGATATATTTAAGGTATGAAGAAATAAGTCTAACTTTGTTTTGTCATGGCTCCAAACTTTTCCTTCAAAGATGCCAAATGAGTGTCAATGGTGACAGAATGATTTTTGATAAGAAGCTGATATAGACTTTGATATTGATACTTTTGTTTTTAATTTCTATAATTTTATGATTATTCTCAATTAATTTTCTTTTTATCAGTAGGTCTATCAGATCCGCTTGATATTGTAGTTCTACTTCAAAACAATTAATTCAATAAAACAACCCCAATGCAAATCAGTTGTTATGCTTAGCCTAAACATAATGCTGTTATTGATATACGTGTTCTACTTTTAATTTCATTTACAATTTCACAAAAAAAATTATACCTTTAAATATATTAGCCCATTATCTTTTTAACTTTCTGCATTATTTGTTAAACAGTAAAATTTAAGAAGGTTAATCTCTACATTTTCCATATTGGATGATAGGCCTTACTATATCCAAAATCTAGGGCTTAATTCATATCTGAAATGTATAGAGATTTAGAGACTGCCAATAGGTGTGTTTTTGAAAAAGCATTTTTATTTTGAAAAAGCTGATGGTGTGTAGTTTCAATATCAGACTGCTACTCATAGGCAGTAGGCCTGACATTAGTCACATGCCTATGGCCTTCGTGGGTCTAGGCCTAGTTGCGTAACTTAATTTCTTGGACAAACGTATCCAGATACGGCCTACAGCTAATTAAACAGCTAAGGTCAGAAACCATCATTTTAACCATTTAATCAATAATTTTAGTAAAATAACCAACGTCAATGAGTTTTCACTGCGACTGATGACTGATTTATGTCAGATCCGTTAATGTTAGGCTACTTGATTATTGCTGCTGTGCGAAAAAAATGAAATAATTCACAATTACGAAATGGTATAAATTATTGGTCAGTACTATTTTGCGCACAAATTTCTGATCAAATTGAAGTATTTCGTTGTAAATTATGCATTAGATAAGCCAAAATAACCCATTTTACGTGTACTTCGTGTTCAATCCAAGTAATTTTTGGGTAGGATTTTTGTTACACACGCATTATTTTTCCCCGCAATGGTCGTACTAGTTTTGAACAAATACACCTTAATTTTAGTCAAAGATAAAGGGCATTAATGGAAAAAAATATCCAGAAAAATAATGGAAAATAAATTTGAATAGTATACAATTTTAGACTCTTATAACAATTTGTACGTAATCCATCATTCACTTGAATGTATGCCGTGCTTTTCAAAGCTTGCACAAACAAAAACATTCTGGAATAAAAATGGCTACGATGGCTACATAAACGCATCACGTTTTCCCACACTGTATGTATAGGAAATTTCGTCTCTCAGCCTTCGGTTTATTTGTAGTATAGGATGAATAACGTCACGCTCTGTAACGATACTTTAAGAGCTCATAAACGGCATTTTGTGTATAACTTCCTTTTCTTACCATTTGTGGTAATAAAAATGACCAAAGAAGATGATTAGTCCCTCTACCTAAAATTATATGGAACAAACAGATTACTGCTATACGTCAATAGACATATGATTTAGTGATCTCTCTACTGTAAAGGTCCTTGAGCAATCTTATTGAGAGAAAGAGATTGATATGCTTCGACGAAGGCTAGGAAAGGTATCGATCTTAAAGACAGGTATTTGTTTATTCTTATGATGGAATTTAGTAAGATATGTTATAAATGGCTTATGATGCCACTCTGACATCTTCTATTTACCTCTGAGGTTACAACAATATTAGTTTATAGTAGAAAAGTATTTCCCTGAAAGTTTTGAGATATTTAAGAGACAAGAATTTGTTGATTAATCTTGGATAAATTCTAAGAATAATTTTACTTCCTGTCAAAATGTTTTAAATATCCCTGATCTTGTATGTGCTGATCATAATAACTCAAACAATCAACCAAGTACAAGATCTGTTGACAGAATAACTCAAACGACCAGCCATATCTGTTGACTGAGGAAGTTATCGAGTTATCGAAGTTACAAGTCTTGCCAAAGTCTTGGTCCAGACAATATTCATCCGAACGTTTTTGCAGTTTGAATTTGAAACAATACTTTGTTCAACTTGAACATTTTGCTACTCTGTACTTCATGGGCAGAAACTTTGAATAATTGTTTTGAAATAATGTATGACCATCTTGTGAGAAGTCAAATTTCTGTACACCACTGTATTGAAGCAGGACATTGAAAAGCATCATAAATAACATTGTTTTCAACCATCTGATCATTACACATCGTTCTAGAGACTGACACTGTTATTTTGATTACTTGCAACTTACAAATTGTTGTGCCAGCGTGAACATGTTTGACGACAGAGAGGATTTTTCTAGGGGTTTGCCATCCAAGACGTGCGTTCGAGCGGGAACTTTCTCAGATATACTCTAGATTTATTTAAGTGTAAACGCAGGTTTTACAGTTATATTAGTTATTGGATCAAAATCTGTAAGTTATCATAACTTATAATTTGTATTGATATTGTTTCACTGTTCCCAGACCACATTATTATTGCTATATTTTATCAGAAATACTCAAAATGATTTCCGGTATCCTCATATATTAATTTTCTGTGTTTTATTGAATGCTCGCTCACGGTTTGATTTTTAGGGTTCAAATATTAATTTATTAGTTCCTAGAGGAGGCTGGGTTGTTTTATCCTGACTTCCGAAATTGTTGTCTTTGAAATTGAAATTGCATTTATAAGTGTGAATATATAAGCCCCAGCCTTACAATTATTTAAACAAACACTCTTTGTAATGTCTTTCACTTAAACTATAATATGTATGTGAAAACACAAATGATCGAACACCTTCTTCAAGGGTCAATTTAACTCGTTGACTGGTCTCCAAAATTGAAGACCACTCAACAGCTCAAGAAATTCTGAAGATCATGCAGAGATGGTCAAATCCAGTGACTGTCTCCAATACAAATCTATGCTCAACTTGAGTTTCATGGGGTATTAATAGAGAAAATCATAAGTTGGTTGGTTTATCAGCTCACCTGACGCTTTCTATAGCTGCAATAAACTTGTAAGCTCCATTTTACTAGATTGGGAAATTGAGATTCAATACGACCTAGGGGTGACAGATTTCTCAACGTCTGGGACCAGTGAAAATTCTTACACGAGGCCCTACATTCTTCTTTCCTGAGATAAGTGCAGGTACAAATTACAAGTGTAAATTTAACATCGTTGTTGGACAACGAATTGGTAGTATACCACTCTAAACACTTTGATGCGATCGAACGAATTTTGCGGATTTTCTTTATATTGGCAACAGTTTCATTAAGGTTCGTCGAGGAAATGGGAGATATACAGCGTTTTCCGTTTGCCAAAATCAGAAAAAGTATAATTCAATGACTTACTAAAAAGTGTTATTCGATGAATTAAGACTTCCGTTCATCCTTAATTCTCATTGATATTTCAGTCACATGTAATATTTAAAATCATCCTTTTTAGACACTCATTCTTTACCCCGTGAACACATGGATCACCTATGTTACTCCATTGCATTCCTCCTGATATGGATAATGAATGCATTTGTCACAAACGTGTCCTCGTTTTTAGGTTTTACCCTCAAACATATTGAACGTGGACGCCAAGATTCACTGATATTATTTGTTTTACTTACTTGTCGCCTGTCATCATCATTTTAAGAAGTGCTGTCAACAAATCGTTCTCCACTTCTCGTAGTAATGTTTCCATGTTAATGACTGTCCGTTCCCCTGGATGTCCACTCACCACCCTCTGAACCTTAGGGGGTGCCCAAGTATTTCCCTTGCTGAAGGTCTTTTTTGTGGCTGTTTAATGTAAAAATTGGGAGCAATAAACAATTAAAAAAAATAATGGGGACAAGAGGGGTGAATTTTTTCAAGAAATTGTAAATTCTTAATTGGAAATGTATCTTCCATTCTTTAGGTAACTTCATGAAAAGTTAAAACCCTAAAGATAGGCAAGATATTCAGAGATTTGTGATCTGTCAAAATATGGTAATAAATTTGTTCTTCGAAGCTGGTTTATAACTTTCGACAACACAGATTCAGGTATAAATTCATCAACTTTACAATGCTTGATCCCAAATTGATCACTTTAATAGAATAATTTTCCACGCATGTTCTGAAGCAACATTTCAGTAACATAAAGGGAGAATGAAAAACATTGTTCTGTTTAACATGGAAACGAGAATATTTGAACACACTGGCAGTTTTCGTCGGTGTCCAGCCCTGTCTGTTAGTTTCTACTTGTGGGATAATTCTATGTGACCTTGTTTCCTGTTATATTTGTGGGCTTTTAAATAACTATTGGGATAAATTGTATCATAAATCTAAAAATGAATTCCGGAAATCGGCGACTTAGTATTTCACAACAATGGAAACGACTTGGGGAACATACGCTACATGTCAATAACATTTCTTGCATATATGCATCGTTTTTCCTAGAAAGGGAAAAGTATTTTGTGGGGATAAAACCTTGAGTCATGGCCACCGCATCAACCTTCTCAAAAATTATCATCCGGAATTGAGTACCAAATAATCGTTGCCTCTTACCTCCACGGTGACCATCTTTGAGAGAAGGTCATCCAAGTCGTCTGGGTAGTTCTTCGGTACTCGTTGAGTTTTACCTTTTTTCATCGCCGCGAATATGTGCATGATGGGTAGAGATGGATCAAACAAAAATCTGCAGAAAAAACAATTTTTACAATTCAAAGATAAAGTGTCTTTGTTATTAATAGAGTGACTTCTTTTTGTGACCGACATAATTGTGTTTACAAAAGAGATCCAAAGCGTTTGTGTTATAATGCTTCGCCTGCGTTTGTCCGTTTGTTTGTAATCACCATATTCAACAAATGATGATTGGAATTTAATTTGGTTTGTGGTTTTGGTACTGCCCAAAGGAGGAGTGATCACAATTTGGGACATAATATTGGATTAGAGAAAGGGCAGCAATGGATGGGTAGGAGAGGCTTAAGGTAAATTGTTTGTCATCAATATATCTCAACAACTGATGATTGGATATTATTCTTATGGAAGAAGTGATTACAATTTGGGTCATATTGGAACAGGGGAAAGGCAGAAATGGATGGGTGGTATGTTTTATATCTGCCAAACTATTTAAAACTTTCTAATGAAATGTGCTGAACAATAAATCATTTCATGAAAGGAACTCCAAACAATCAATTTTCTGGATTCTCAGAAAATCAAATGAAGTGGTTTCTGGTATCAAAATGAATCAAAACCATTGGTTTCATGCATGAAAGGAAAATGATGGAATGTGAATCTTGCGCAAACGGAACTCGAATAACGAAAATTGCCTTAATGAAACTGAAAACAATGATATAGCCTTGGAAGAAATCAAATAGAAAGTAAATCCTAAAGTATTTATAATTCAAATGGCAATACAGATTAAAATTGAAAAAAGGATTAATTGGGGATACAACTTTGTTGGCCTAGGATTTCTGAGGAAGATTACTATATATTAAGAAAGGAGAACAACTGAGAGCGGAGTTATGCGCTCTACAGAATGCAAACATTCTGGTTAATAAACTGTGTTCATAGAATGTGCAAACAAACCAACAATTTTCTTAACAGTTATACTAGCCTCCCAACATCGTATATCAATATTTTCAAAAAATTATATAATGTTGCCTTTTTGCATAGATGATTTTGGTTCTTCACGTTAGATGTTAAAGGCCATTTCGTTAAAAAATATGCTAATGTCTGTATGCAGGACCTAAAGGGAAGATGGAACGGGCAATGGCTTTTATTTTTAAATATTTTATAACACCAGATAAACATTTATGGAAATTTTTGATCATAGAGCGCTTGTTGTTGAACGTGGTTTGAATATCCATGCAAATATCTCACGTTTTGCTACACAGTGTTTTGAAAATATTGACAAAACCTCTAAAGTACTGTATACTAATAAAGTGAAATGGTTACAATTATGGTTAGAATCTCTTCAAAATCTTTAATATCCTTCTTGTGCTTCCGAATTGAGGCTGATCTCATACTATTTTCTTACTGTAAGCAAAGTTGATATGGTATGGCACGCCCAAGATCTTTATGAAGTGTTCTGATTCCAAATTAGCCTTAGATGAATTCTGTATCATCTTTATCAGTAAAATGTTGAGTGGCGGTAGAATGAACTTAACGGAATTCATAACGGATGCAAAGCTGCGCTCAGTTAACCTATTGTTACAACAAGAAGTCATATAAGGAATTGGAGAGCTTTCCAACCGACAGATTGATACGACAATACAAGTTTGTACTGATATTTTCTTGGATAGTTATAGGCTTGAAATTTGAAAGCTAAACAGGATAGTTATTTTGGTGGTATTTTACACTTGTTTAATGTTTTTCAAAGATTTAAGTCCAGGAAATGTTATCGGTAGGTCTTGTAGCATTTGAGATATCATATACGTGACTCCAGATACGTGTACAAAGTTTAATTAGACGTACTTCAATGAGCAGACTTCAAAGATGACACACCCAAGGGCCCAGATATCAGACTTGCTGTTGTATGTAGTCTGCGTCATCTGCTCCTGAAAACAAAGCACAAGGAACAGGACAATCTGTTAATTTTCGTCACCTCTGTCAGCTCTCCCATGGAAACGAGAAACCAATGTATTTGAATCCCCAATGGAAAGAGTTAAGAATATCATATTGGGCTCAAATAATCAATTAGAACTGTAAAAACTATGTGAATAACAAAAGCAATGCAATTGTGGCAAATGAACATGATGATACAACCAGATACATATTTTGCTGTTGTATATTAAAACGATAACTCCATCCGAGCCATTAGGTACGTAGGGCCGGTGCTTATCCCCAATTTCCTTGGCGTAAGCAGATGAGAGCACATGACTCCCCTTGACGGGACGCCAATCCATTGCAGGTTAACTCCCCAGCAATGTTAGTACTCATTTTACAGCTGAGTGGACTGGAGCAGGTAGGGTAAAATGTCTTGCTTAAGGACAAAGTGCAGCGCTCATGACGGGAATTGAACGAATAAGTGTAAACCTCGCATTACATTCTCTGTCTTAAGCCCCGACAATACCTTAAATCTGTCGGGTGTATTATTACTCACAATAGAAACCACAATCCAGCACAAGCAATCAGCAATTACACCAGGGATTTCTCATTTCTACAATGCACTCACTTCCCCTCACTTTCCATGGTCATAATCCGACATTGATAGTAAACAAATTTAAGTACAGATGCACTGACTTTCACTCTCAACACAAGGACAAAAAGTATTTCCCTGTGCATTACATCGTAAATTAATTGTTATTATAAAGAATACATTTTAGAATTTGTAAAATATATCAATGGTAATCAAACGGAGGTCTGAAAAATGTATAAAGTTTATGTTTGAATATATAATTAACATATTAGATCCCTTCAAAGGACAATAAATATTCTTTAGATGGCGCAATCAACGGTACACAGCTAAGATATAAAAGAATTGTAAAGTTATTTTTATATTTTCCGCTGTGTACCGTGTGTATCGTTGAGAGGTACACAGCGGGGTAAAGTAGGACCTTGAATATATTGGAAATGTGTTAATGCATATCATTTGGTTTACAAAATCGTAGCAAGCACTACTGGTGGCCGGGGACAAACTTATATGTTGTCGCCGCTGGGTTTTAGCGCCCTTTAATTGCTGCGCCTGGGAATATTTGTCTCCCTATCCCTAATTACGACGGATGTAATTACGGCGGCGTCGAGTTATGCTGGGGGTGGGAGCTAATGAATTCGGAAACGTATCGCTTGATTTCCAATGGAGCACCACCGACGGCCGGAGACAAACTTATTTTGGCGCCCCCGGGTTTTGGCACCCGGGAATATCTGCACCCTTCCCCCAATTAAGACGTCAATCGCTGCGTTTTTTTAATATTTTATGGCGAGATTGTAGTAAACACCATGAATCTCATGGTTCTTTGGTTCTTAGCAACATACCCAGTGTTTAATATCTGCACTAATAGACTTTAAGCCAATCACATCTACGCCCCTGACTTTCACCTTTCCAATATCAGCTTCACTGTAAGTTATCAAATATACCATTCTGGCATTTCTGGGGTTCAGCTCTAGCCCCACATGATTGAAATAATCTGGATCACCAGTGATACGAATCAATTCGGCCATGTTTATAGTGTCCGACGAATACTCTTTGTAATACCATTTTAATCGCATAACCCCACGCATGATCCCAAATTACGAAAATCTGACGTACCGTAACACTTTACAACATTTAATTCCAAAATTCCAAGCCTCCTAAATGTAATACGATTATAATTATTCTACATTCTTGTTCTGGCTTCCATTCATTACAAGCTACATACTTCAATACATAATTTATAACAGACATAACTGTCTTTAAAAATGTGTAATTCAAAATCTTTAAGCGAAACCCGCATGATACCATAAATAACTAAACAAATATTTATTAAAAAAAACCCACATATAGCCATCACTTAGATCTAATCACTTAATATTCTATGTTTTTCTATCCGAAACTCAAACAATCAGCGACAAAATATTTAGCACCTTTTCCCAGGTACCAGTGACCAACTCACTGACAAAAAAATTACCGGAGACATGTAGACAAATGTTCCTGTTCCGGCGGTTACCAGCGTTGCCGTTCTGTTCATTACCCTTGCCACTCCAAAGTCTCCGAGCTTTGCATTGTTCTTTGAATCAAGAAAGATGTTGGCGGGCTTGATGTCACGGTGAATGATAGCTCGACCACCTCCACGCTCGTGACAAAATTGAAGAGCGGAGGCCAACTGGTAGATTAATCGCCAAACAAATTCAAGAACGAAGTATTTTCTGTGGAGGTAGAAATAGATGTCTGGCTTGAATAATAAAAAATGACTCAACATTGCCCGATAGGTATAGCTTACTCATATACATAACAAAAGAATGTTTAAAGGCTATATATTGTGTTAACATGGACAATAATATACCATAAAATCAACGTTTCTGATTGATCATACCGACAACCAATAATCGCAGCGGAAGTAACCAGTACACTGTACATACACACACAATGCGTACAATACGTATTTAATTAAAAACGATCCACAACTGACAGACTGAATGTGACGTGAAAGATATGAACAACGCAGTTTTACTGAAACGAGATTCCCTCTTTAATGATGATAGATTCATTTTTTCTTTTCTTCTTAACTTAACCTTTCTTCTTAGATTAACAGCTTGTTTTAACCAATCACGGCACAAATTTGCCTAGCAACAAAATCTGCGTAACTAAGTGGAGCAAACATCCTACGCGATACTGATACAGTACAGCTAGCTAGCGGCGCGCGCTCGTGTAGTTAATGCAACTTACCGTACAAAACAAATTTCTGCACACACGGACTGAGTGACGGCAAAAATGTGAACAAAAATTGCGCTTAAATCTCTGCGGGCTATGTAAATCTGATTGCTTTTACCCAGAACATTTAGCAAACTAAAAATTGTGTTTATCCTATTTGCTTAAAACTCCAAAGACCCGGAGAAGTGCCATAAATGAATCAAAGCTTGCGGCCGGCCTCGCGAACATCTAAATGTCAACGCATTGGTAATGCACGATTGCGGATTTGAGGTTTGTTTGCCCCACATAGTTACGACGTTGCTATGGTTGGCGTGGCCTATTTGGAAACCTGGAAAGAGTAATTAAATGTCCATGCAATTTTGCTGAGCGAATCTTAAAGTATTCTAGACACACATAATGTTTCGTTTCATCGTCGTTTAAAACTGCCATAGTATAAACTTAATATAGTAGGATGCATACCCTGTTTTTGGTTGATTCTTGATAAGTTTAGCCAAATCTCCACCCGAGCAGTATTCCATAATGACGTAAAGGCTGTTACAACGACGATCAACCAGGCAGTCATAATATCGAACAATGTGGTCGTGTTGCAGCTCGCTCAGAATCTTTGCTTCGGCCAGTAGTCGTTTTTCTTCATCCGGAGTAGCTCCCTGCATTGACAACTCCTTCCAAACTAAAACCTTTGAAGAAATAAGAGCGCATGGTGGAATTAGTGGGTTGTTTTTATTGCAAAAGGATCCGTAGTACATGGTGCATATAGGAAAGGGTATGTCGTTATTGCAAGAAGGGAACCTTTACATGTACATATACGTGATGGGTTGTTTAAAGTTTAGCACAAAGTGAGCCGTTTCATGGTGTTAACATAGTGTCGACAAGAAGTCATTTTTCTGTATCTGGAGTAGCTCCCTGCATTAGTAAGTCCTACGAAACCAAATCCTTTGTAAAGATTGAGAGAATATGGTAGAATAAGTGGGTCGTTTTTATTACGAAGATACACTACGGGTTGTTGTCAGCACGAAATGGGCCATTTAATGGTGCCTTTACCTGTTTATTTATTTGGAGAGTTACACGTGTTTATCGCGGACTTGATCAGTAGTTTCATTTATCCTAAAAATAATTTATTCCGATTAAATTTTTACAAACATACTTCTACGACGGTAAGAAAATCTGAATACAACCTCACGCAAATACATGATAAATTGGTAACGCGCCATTTTGAATATGTAATAAGATTGATTTGGGAAAATTGATTTGGGAAAGTAATAAAACCCTTTAGGAGTTGGCTATTTTAACGTGCTAGGAACTCAGTGGTATATATTTTTATATTTTTTGCATGTATTACTTTATTTGAAGGAAAGGTTCAAATTTCATATAATAGCATTATGCTAATAATCATTCCAATGATTAATAATTTATAATGAATATGAATAATCACAACTCTTACACCAAATAAAGTAACATGCTTAAACTTAACCCTAAAATGAAAATGATAAAATGATAAATCATTAAACAAGTTCTACCTACTGGACAAATTTTAATTTCCTTTTTATCATTATATTACTATATAGATTTGCTTGCTAGCAAAGCCTGGTGCCATTAAATATTCATAAACCTTTTTACCTCGTTTTGAATGAACCTTGACATGTCTGACAATGAGAGCACTGCATTACAATGATATAACATTTTCTATGTTTTTTATTCATGTCGTGTTAACAGGTTAATGTTATCGAAACGTTGGACTCTATTTTGTCTCAGCATGCCTTTGTTATGTTTTTACGCATTTGGTGCACAGCATAAGGGTTAATATATTTAACTAACTTAGATATTTACTAAGTTTCGCAAACTTAGTTAATATCAAGTCACCAAGTGTACTTGTTTTTGATAACCCCATATGTTGCATTTCGATCCTTCTGCTCTACTGCAGGCAAGGAACGCAAATATGACAACACAGTGTTTATAGTCTAAATGATAACGATTTTACATGAAACCCGATACTATCTTGTTATTCAAATATTCAAGTTCATCATCAAATAATAAAGTTCAGTAATTTGATCAGATATTGGCATCAAATGATGGTTGTTTTCTAACTTGATTGTTGATAGTGTAAATTCTAAATTTTGAATTGGGAAAAAGAAGGTACATGCTTGCATGATATTGCAGACAACAGAATGACGTCACACTGCAAACAACAACTTGATGAAGTTCACATTATTGTTCCCTGAGATCAAATAATCCACCATAACAACATACTGTTTTGGGGAAGGGTACGTACTTATATCTTTAATAGGATTTTGATCAAGTTTGTACCTTTAATTCACTACAAAAATGGGCAAATTTATCAAAGCAATTGCATGCGAATCAAAAATCGCTTTGGGAGGGAAGAACACCTAAGATTGCCGTGATTTTACTCCAATTAAGGGTTGCGCATCGCTTTAATCGCCAAAAATATAAATATTCAATACAATTTCACAATAGTTTCACATGTATCTGTCTTTTATATATATATATATATATATATATATATATATATATATATATATATATATATATATATATATATATATATATATATATATATATATATATATATATATATATATATATATATATATATATATATATATATATATATATATATATATATATATATATATATATATATATGTATATTTATATACATATATTATATATATATATCCAATTTCAATCTCAAATAGGAACGAAAAGCGTCCATTTCAAACGTTGTCCAGGACCCTACAATCAAACATTATGTTCTCTATGAAAAACAAATCAGAAAATATTAGCATTAATTGTAAAAGTATGTACGTTTTTGATTTTGAACGCCAACACGATTCAACAACTTTATGAAAGATTCGCGCCATTACATCAGGTAGATTTCTCACATATCGAACATCTCAAGGCCACCGAAAATTCACGCATTACTGCCTCTCACTCTATACACACAGTATACGTACGGAAATCATTTCGGGAATGGCTTAAGCGTGACAGCGTGTAGACTATTTTAAGAAATATTGTGTGAGGGCGCTGCGAGTAGCAATGTTGTAGATGTTGGGGCACAATATTGATATGAGGGTCCAACATCTATTTTCACAGGTTACCAAATTTTCTCGAGAGCCCTGGATTGGAATATATCGCATTTTGCAAATGAATTTCGTTTTACTCAATTTTCCTTATTGTTTTTTCGTCTTTCCTTCTTTTTCATTTTTTTCGTTTTCTTCTTCTTCTTCTTGCTTTCTAATTTATTTTCATTTGAGTTATTATTCTCTTGATGAGAGAATCTCATCGCAAAAACATTGCTTGACACAGCACCAGTACATCTGCTACAAACCAGCTGCATCACTTCCGCTGACGTTTTTGATGGGCTACATCAGTATTTGTGTAAATATGATCTGCCAATCAACAGTCCAGTTCACGCTCTTGATCGGGAGATCTCCTGAATGGGAGATCGAGACATGCGCATTGACCATAATGTAAACAGTTGTTAATAAGTTCAGTCGTTTATAGTTTTTTGTGTTTCAAATTCTGTAATTCTAAAGTTGTATATTTTGCAAATAATATAGAAATGAATATTTCTTTATAATTTGAGCTTTTTTACTGGTGACTAAAATGTTAAAATCTGCTTTTTAGAAACCATTAAAATGAATTTTTAAAGATTACTTTAAAATTCTTAAGTAAAAGTGAAATTTGCAATGGTGAAAATTGAGAAAATTGTATCGATCTGTTGCACCAATGAAATTATAATATTTCGCGTGCATTTTGCCTATCTTTGGCTTCAAGTTAAATCCTTTTTATCGTTATGTATTTCTTTAGAGAGATTTGAATTTGGAAAGATGCATTGTGGGTTATTATGACAAAAATCTCCAGATAGGGAGACCTCTCGCCCGGAAGCGTGGACCAGACAGATCATAAACGTTGAATTACATTGCATAATTTTTCCACGTTATAACATGAGAACCGGCCTTTAAATTTGATATATTTAGTAAAAGATCAAAGAATGGAAGGGAAATGTTCCGGTATCATGTAAGGCCGGTCCGCGCATGGCCCTGTTGCTCATAAGTTTGTATTCAGTTTATCTAATCCCATATGCTCATCAGAATTTGATTGATCATAGTTTTTTTTAGGCTTCCTTTTTTATGATTGCGTTATAAATTATTGGTAAATTTTTTAATATCCAGTTGAATATTACTCAAGAATGTCAACATTTTGCAGATTTAGTAAAAACGATATTCAGCGGTTTTAGGGTCTATGCCAAACTGGTTTTGAACCTCATGTCTTCCATGCCATTATACAGTTACTTTAAGTCGCAATTATAATTCATTAGAATTTTGAAAAATTATTTGTATTTATTCTAAATAATGTCAAAAGGTCAATGTTAGTTTATTATAATTGTCAGTCTATGACATTATGTTATATAAGGCAAAAAGGGTCTAGCCACTCCCCCCCCCTCTTGTCTTTTTGCCCCACCGATATGAAACTCTTTCCGGCGCCCCTGCTTTCATTAATACTAATTCCAGTAGAGATCAAAGCGGACGAAAAAGCATTTATTATTATTGTTATCGTCGTCATCGTCGTCATCGTCATCATCATCACCATCGCCACCATCATCATTATCATCACCAGCACCACCATCATCATCACCAGCACCACCTGCACCACCATCATCACCAGCACTACCATCACCACCACCATCATCATCATCACCAGCACCACCAGCACCAGCACCATCATCATCATCATCATCACCGGCACCACCATCATCACCAGCACCACTATCACCACCATCATCATCATCATCACCAGCACCACCAGCACCATCATCATCATCATCATCACCAGCACCACCATCACCACCATTATCATCACCAGCACCATCACCACCATCATCATCATCATCATCATTATCATCATCATCACCACCACTACCACCATCGTCATCGTCATTGTCATCATCATCATCATCATTACCACCGGCACCACCACCACCATCATCATCATCATCATCATCATCATCATCATCATCATCATCATCATCATCATCATCATCATCATCATCATCATCATCATCATCATCATCATCATCATCATCATCATCATCATCATCATCATCATCATCATCATCATCATCATCATCATTATCATTGTTACTATCATTATTTTTATTTATTTATTGTAAATTGTAATGCACCAAATTATATGACATTATCAATCGTTTACACATTAAACGATTATTAAATAGAAAATACGCCCATTGAACGTTTACGATGTTAAACGAAGGTGTCGATCAAGGGATAACGGTTAAACCTTTGCTTATGATGAAAATAGACATGATGGTTGCAACTTCAAACTTCGTTGTTGACTGCTACTGTGTGTCGATAGGTACTATGGTATTATGACAATAACTAGACAATGATAATCCAGTGCCAGATAATGGTGATGGGGGATGGTCAGAGAACAGGACCGTAATTATCAGAAGCAGGGGGACTGCCCCTCCTTCTTTGTGATTAGTTGCGCAATGCAAATGTTGTATCACTCTAAAAAAGAAATGGCCAAATTTGACCATAACATGGTCAACTCTGCACCGAACCAACTTTGGTCAAAATTGAACGACCATAATTAACATGGTCAAATTTGACCACAATATGGTAATTATAGACAAATTTGACCATAGTGTGGTCAATTTTGTTGTTTAATTTTTACCAAAGTTGGTTCGGTGCAGATTTGACCATGTTATAGTCAATATATGACAATGTTAAAATTTAACCATTCTTTTTTTTTAATTTTTTTTATAGTGCATTGTTGGTTAGATTACGAATCTCCGCCTTGGAGAGGATGATGCTAGCGATGACGTCAATTCCAAAGCAAAATACTCTGCCTTGTTTTTAAATCACGAGTGAATCGTATGCGAACCAAGCAAGATCAAGCCAACTCACATCTCATAACACATTTTACACAACATTTTTTGACAAAATACAGTAAGAACATTGATTTATTTGTACTTAAAATTACCTTCTGGTCAGTCTTTCGCCGGATCTTCATGCATTGTCCGAACGTACCGCTCCCAATTTTGCATAAAACTTCGTAATTGTTCATGTTTAAGGCGACTAACACGTCAACACGTCATCTACAAGAATTAATATGATGGAAGAAAACAACAACAAATGTATTCAGATGTTTATCATATAAGATATTAATTCTAGGTTACATAGAATAAACACAACTTTGGACTTAGGGAAACACTGGAATAACATATATAGATATATAGGTGTTAATTTATAAAACTCAAATATATGTGATGGTGACGTTAGGTTGTCGTTATTAAACTGGCAAAATGGCTGCAATGAAATACAAAATTTTGACAAGGATTGGTACCGGATCGTTTGGAAAATGTATGAAAGTTCGACAAAAGTAAGACAAGAAAGTAAGAGTATACATTTCCTTGCTGTACATTTTATGATCATTTCCCAACTTATACAGTTGCTCACTGATATGATACCGTACATATTGTATCGGCGTCATGGGGATGGGGACAAAGTTACGGTGTAAAGATTTGGGATTAGGATTGCCAATAATTTTGGGGCTCAAGATCATAAAAGTATTTCATGCTACCGAAATATTTTAACTTACTCAAAGAAACTTTTATTTTGATCGCCAGGTAAGACATAAGGTGTTATTTCTCTGGCGATTAAAATCATCATTTTTCATTTTTTTGGCGACAGGAATTATCAAGGAGCTGCCATGGTCAACAGTTTCACGTCCTATGAATTATACCCTTGCCTCTTCCCTTCCGCTCCGAAATTCCCAACTACATATCAAAACTCAAAACATCGTTTATCATCAAACTAGCTACCCTAAAATTATGGTGCTGGATACGCCGCTGATCAACATTTTTGCTAATTTAGTCATTGGAATAGTCAGATAGTGCAAAACAGTTTTTATAGGGTACAATTGATAGAATAATCTCCTACTCTCCTTGCCAGCCGTTTAAAACATCGCTTATCTTTCTTTTCAGGAGCAAATTGAATGCCACCAGCTACGATGAAAAGGGTCGACATTTGGGCACATTTTGATGTGCGAAGTGTGCACCTTGCAGCCTTGGCGTGAGATTACGTCTTTGTTCCGTTATGGCTTCATACTATATATGTGTAGTTGGTTCGAAGGGGACTATGGGAAGGGAGGGGAGGGGAGAGGGGTGCATGCGAATTGAATGAATTTAAACAGGCTTTCTCATAAACTTATTGGCTGGAATTTGAGAAAGACTTCTAATTATCTCAAGTGCTGCTGAATTGTTGAAAATCCTCACACTTTTCAGTCATAATTTTGAAAAACTAAAATTGAATTGGCACAACGATACTGTGGGAAGAGTGGGTTACCCACACGGGCCTTACAACATCTAGGTTCAGATTAGGAAGCTAACAATAACATTGCAATATGGTTTTCTCGCACAGGTACACGAACTAATGCCACAGGTAGCGAGATCATGCCACACATTACCTTAAGGAACTGCACTGGCTCCCAGTCAAGGAGAGGATAACTTTTAAGATCTTGGTCTATGTGTATAAATGCCTCCATGGTACATCACCTGGTTACCTATCATCCTGCCTTTCTTCCTACCAGCCCTCACGCTCAAACCTTCGCTCATCACTTGACGTAACTCGCCTCATGGAACCGAACTCTTTTAAGCTGCTCAAGTCTGCATCAAATCGCACCTTTTCTCACTTTGCTCCAAAAAACTGGAATGCACTCACTGTTTCCATCAAAGAATCTGACTCTTTAGGCAAATTCAAAAAGTGTTTGAAGTATTATTTGTATTCATTCTTATGTTGTTTTTCTCTACCACTGTATTTTCATATCATGTTATGCTTTATTTGTACTTTGTCGTTATTATGTTTCTCCATATGCGCTGCGTTCTTGATGTAGTGGCGCTTTATAAACTGATAAATGCCTTATATGTATGTATGTATATATAACAATAACACTGAATATTTTACCAATAGAGAGAGCTTGTTTGAAATGACTTTCTCGAATTATTCTGAGTATTTGGCTGGAAATCGGTTCACTATTCCTCGGCCATGCATCATTAGCAGAGCAATAGGCGTCGTAGCTGGCAATAAGGGTCTTGAAAAGGAAGTAAAAACGAATATTTTTCAACTTAAGTTTATACAGTCAAAATGGCCGTTTCCCGCCTAAAAGCCTAGCTCTATTTTCTATTATTTCTAATATTTCGAAAACGGCGTGGTGAACATATTAAATGGAAGTGGAAAAGTTTTAACCATGACAGTAATTAAGGCATTTTTATGAGTTTTAAGTGCTCCCTAGCAAAGATATTTTTCTCCTGAAAGGTATTTCAAATTTGAAATATGTACATTGCATAAGACTCTGACGTTAGGATAGCAAAGGATCATGGGAAATATAACAAAATGGCGTCTTCTATGTAGCAAAATAGTGTTCCCTTTAATAGGCATGATGCCGGACTGGTTATATTTCAAGATAAATGGTAAATGGATAAGTACAGAGTTTAGACCAGATAAACGCGCATTGAATTTGAATCAGAACACTCTTTAAATTATCATGATAGCATTTATAAATTTGAAGTTATGACAAATCAAAATTTTGCAAACAAAATTTGACATGTGCAATCGTCATGATGAATGAAAGCTGAAAATATTTACTATAATTATTTATATTTCTTTCCAAAACTCCAAATATTAAAAGTTTTCAAATTTCCTTCTACTGCTAAATCTGGGTCAAAGATATTTAATTTCCTGTTCACTGTCAGTCCAGGTAGCAGCCCGAAAAACTGGGTACTTTGAAATACCTCCCAAATTGGTTACTTTGATGTATTACGTCATCGCATGAACCTACATATTTTACTAACCCAGACTAAACGTATGAGGTTTCTTATTTTCCGCTCCAGATTGTCCAAAATTTCACTGAATATCCAGACATTTTGGAGACGGATAGTCAATAGATATTCAAAACTTTTCGCCGCTGCTTTTTTTAATTCATCGTCGCTTTTTTGAGAAATCAATCAAACCGATTATGAGCAAAAGTAATTGGAAAAAGACAGTATCCAAGTCATGATTAACCTGAAGTCATTGTGCAAGAAATGAAATTCGAGAGCCCAAATCAACATCTCGATTTTCAGAAAATTCTGTCCGGTGGACACAATTTCCTAAATAGTTCTGCCCGGCCGGACAGGCGACATAGCTTCCTTTACACAGTGATACAACATGGTGAGTCCATATAGGCGAACAAGTTTATGAGGCGTCATCAATAGCAATTTCATTTCTAGATGTTTAGGAAATTGGTAAGAATAGTACAGCGATAATTTTACAAATAAAATCTTTTTTTAGGCATCAAAGTGAGGCTATAATATGAGGCTGTAAACTATAGCTTATTTAGCATGTTTTAAATTTAGCAGGTTATTTAGTATTGCTTAGAGTATTCATATTGCGTTTCAAGTCACGGACTATAATTCAAGACAAACAGGTTTTAGGTATTTTCAACAAACCAAAAAATTGGCGTTTGTGGGATGAACAATTCTCTCGGATTTGCGACAAAAGTGTAGCTGTTATTTCCTACATTTATGTATATCACCATTAATGTACCCGTAAATCCAAAAATTGGACGCTATGTAAATACACGCCTTTGTAACCTCACTTCCTCCCCTAGCCCCCTTACTTTACACACACACGGGAAAACAACTTATACGCATATACATAATGTGATCCTTCGTTACATTTTGAAATTAACTGAATTAACTCTAAATTAACTCTATATATTCCATCTATAGAATATACAACTTTTATAGAACTAATCTGTCTTTTTTAGGAGAAACCTAACTCCATTTGCAACATAGGTGTACTATTAAAGCCCAACTGATTCTTTAGTTTTTCTAACAGAACAGTACAATTTGTAAACATAAGACAAAAACAGGAGAAGGAAAAAGCGAGCAATGTTACTGAAAAGATTTGATTTTCTCAAACGTGTTTTGAAATTTAAACATTTAAATCGCCAAACGTCTGAAAGTGCAAAACTTTCAACATTCGCTGATGGTCCATTTTCAAGTCGGTTACGCGTGTGAGAGACTGCGCAATGGACCAAGCTGATCTTAGCCCGGGGACACAATAGGTCGCTGTTGGGGCCATTCTCCAGCCATTTAGGTGTGTGACTACGGAATAGCCTTAAAAGATTTCGGGGACACTGTAGCTCGCTGCTCCAGTCCGTTAGATGTGTGACTAGGGATTATCCCTACCAGATCCCGGGGACACTTAGGTCGCTGGTGGGATAATTCTCCAGCCCGTTAGGTGTGTGACTGCGAAATACCCCCAGCCAATCCTGGTGGAACACAATAGGTCGCTGCTGGGGCCATTCTCCAGCCCGTTAGGTGTGTGAGTACGGAATACCCCTAGCAGATCCTGGGAGACACTACAGGTCACTGCTGGGGCCATTTCCCTGCTCGTTAGGTGTGTAACTGCGGGATAGCCCTAGAAGATCTCGGGGACACTGTAAGTTGCTGCTCCAGTCCGTTAGGTGTGTGACTAAGGATTATCCCTAGCAGATCCTGTCGAAACAAAGAAGGCGGAATTCGTAGAACGTAAGTATATAACTTCAAAGTTAACATGTCCATCAGTCCATAGGCGTAGGAAACTGGGGGAGAGGGGGATGGCCCGGTTGTCAAAAAGTGAGTGGGTCAAAATACTGCTTTGCCTTCCACTAATTTTTTAGTTACAAAAAGTGACTTCCGATTATCTGAAACTGTCGTTAGCATGTACGCAGTGGCATAATCCCCCAACAAAATGATTGGGGAACATGTCCCCAGGATCTTTATGCATGTAAAGATGTATTACTAGACGCGAGGGGATGTAGGGATAAGGGCCTAGCCATAGGGGTAGAAACACTTTTTAAGATAAAAAGTGCCCCTCAAATACTATCAAAGGTGCAAGAACGGGTGGTATGTATTCACACTTTTTTTTTTAAATATTACAAAAGTGCCCCTTTCAAAATGAAGATCCCCTTTTTGTTTTGAGCTCACTAATTTTTATTTTTAATTTCACTAATTCTATCTACAAATTTAGGGGACATATGTATAGGACTTGGAAGTGCCTTCTAAGAAGTCGTGTCCCCCCCCTTTCAAAAAACTCCCCATGAGGCTAGCTCATCTTTTGCTAAATTCAGTGGGGAACACGTGTCATTAATATGTGTCACTACCCGGAGAAAATCAATACCACAAGAACTTGTGGGGATGATGCAGTGAATTTTATAAGTAGGTCGCCCAGTGTGAATTTCGGTTGCCCAATGAACACAATTCTTATGAACTGGGCACCAGGATTTTCGCCCTGGTTTTGTCTAGCATAGGCCTACAAGATGACTTTCACTGTTGACACCTTTTTATCAAGATGTATAGACATGGCATGTAACATTTTATGCTGTTATTATACCTTGTATGAATCATACTTCTCTGTTTGCCCACCCATAAATACGGCCCTGGGTTGTAGACGCTCAAATTTACATGTTCCTTCGCGCCTCGAATCAGTTGCCCTATGGGTGATTGTGGTCACCCAGTGAAATTTCCTTTAAAAATCCATTAAGATGGTGAATGTCTGGGTGGGGGATTGAAGTTTACGTGTACGCTGTCTGTCTGTATCGGCTCTATGGATGCCTGGTTTAGCGCAAATTTCACAATTGGATTTTAAGTGTCTATCCTATCGTTCAATAAAATTTGCTAAACATACTGAGATTCTCCAACAGATTACTTATTTGTTCAGGTTTGTGAGGTTTTACGAAATCACGACATTAAAAGTCAAATTGTTTCCGACAGGTTAGATTATGTCAGAGGTAGAAAAAGGTTAAAGGATGAAGAGAGTAAGAAGATAATTTTATCCGGGGAGTTTTTGCGGAAGAACTCGGTAATGGAATTGAAAGAGGTGAAGGAAGCTCTGGGGAAGTTGAACAGGAGCAGTAAATGAGGATACGATAGACAGTGAGGGGAAGGTGGCAGTTATTGCAGAGGGTTATTGCAGAGGAGGGGTGGCTAGCCGTTAAGGATTCTCCACAGGTTAAAATGCAAAACAATATGGGACGATCTTTGTAACGTGACGTGTGAGACCAGCCAGAGAATGGCCCCAGTGACACTCCAGGGGTACACTGGGGTCATTGTCTGTTACGTTACGTGTGTGACCAGCCAAAGAATGGCCCAGAGAGACTACATGGGTCCACTTTAGTCTTTCTCTGTTACGTTAGGTGTGTAACCAGGCAAAGAATGACTGGAGTGGATCCCTGTGAGAACCCAAGGGTTTAACTGGGATCATGCTTTATTACGATACGTGGGTGACCAGCAAGAGAATGGCCCATATGCCTATAATAATTTCAAAAGACAATCTCATTTTACTCCTGGCGTCCTGTCCACCCTGGCCTACCGTCCACCCTGGCCTCTTGCCCACCCAGGCTTCCAGTCCACTCTAGCCTCCCGTCCACCTTAGCCTCCTGTCCACCCTATCCTTCAGTCCACCTTGTCATCCTATCCATTTCTGGCCTCCTCCACAATGGCCTGCCGTCTACCATGGCCTCCCGTCCACCTCTAGCTCCACCTTGGCCTCCCCGTTCACCCTGGTTTCGTCCACCTTGGCCTCCTATCCCCCTAGCCTCCCGTCACCCCTGGCCTCCCGTTCCCTGGCCTCCTGTTCCCTGGCCTCCAGTCCATCTTGGCCTCCGCTCCACCCTGGCCTCCCTTCCACACTGGCCTGCCGTCTACCATGGCCTCCCGTCCACCCTTGCCTCCCGTCCACCCTGGCCTCCCGTCCATCTTGGCCTACCGTCCACCCTGGCCTTTCGTCCACCTCTAGCTGGCCTCCAGTCTACCTCTAGCTGGCCTCCCGTTCACCCTGGTTTCCTCTCTACCCAGGTCTCCCGTCCACCCTTGCCTCCGTCTACCCTGGCTACCCGTCCACCCTGGCCTCCCGTCCACCCTGGCCTCCTGTCCACTTCTAGTTGGCCTCCCGTCTACCTCTAGCTGGCCTCCCGTACACCCTGGCCTCCCGTCCCCCTGGCCTCCCATCCACCCTAGCCTCCCGTCCCATCCTGTCCTCCCGTTCACTTTGTCCTCCCGTCCACCTTGGCCTCCCGTCCACCCTGGCCTCCCGTCCACCCTGGCCTCCCGTCCCCCTGGCCTCCCGTCCACTTGACCTCCGCTTCACCCTGGCCCTCTTCCATCCTCGTCTCCCGTCTAACCTGGCCTCTTGTCCACCCTGGGCTCCCGTCCACCCTGACCTACCGTCCACCCTGGCCTTCGGTCCACCTCTAGCTGGCCTCCTGTCCACCCTGGCCTCCCGTCCACCCTTGTCTCCCGTCCACTCTGGTCTGCCGTCCACCCTGGCCTCCCGTCCACCCTGGCCTCCCGTCTACCCTGGCCTCCCGTCCACCCTGGCCTTCCGTCCACCCTGGCTTCCAGTCCACCCTTGTCTCCCGCCCACCCTGGCCTCCTGTCAACCCTGGCCTTCCGTCAACCCTGGCCTCCCGTTCACCCTGGCCTCACGTCCACCCTGGCCTCTTGTCCACCCTTGTTTCTCGTCCACCTTGGCCTCCCGTCCACCCTGGCCTCCCGTCGATCCTGGTATCCCATCCACCCTGGCCTCTCGTCCACCCTGGCCTCCCGTCCACCCTGGTCTGCCGTCCACCCTGGTCTGCCGTCCACCCTGGCCTCCTCCACCCTGGCCTCCCGTCCACCCTGGCCTCCTGTCCACCCTGGCCTCCCGTCCACCCTGGCCTCCTGTCCACCCTGGCTCCCGCCCACCCTGGCCTCCTGTCAAGCCTGGCCCACCCACCCTGGCCTCCCGTCCACCCTGGCCTCCCGTCCACCCTGGCCTCCCGTCCACCCTGACCTCCTGTCCACCCTTGTCTCCCGTCCACCCTGGCCTCTCGTCCACCCTGGCCTCCCGTCCACCCTGGCCTCCCGTCCACCCTGGCCTTCCGTCCACCCTGGCCTCCCGTCCACCCTGGCCTCCCGTCCACCCTTGTCTCCTGTCCACCCTGGTCTGCCGTCCACCCTGGCCTTCTGTCCACTTCTAGTTGACCTCCCGTCCATCTCTAGCTGGCCTTCCGTCCACCTCTAGCTGGCCTCCCGTCCACCCTGGCCTGCCATTCACCTCTAACTAGCCTCAGGTCCACCCTGGCATTCCGTGCTCAAAGCCTCTTGTCCACCTAGCCTCCTGTCCTTGATCTTCATCATCAGCTTCATCATCCTGAGGCGATTTCTCTCAAGTCTAAAATCCTATCTTGGTAGTGTGTGTTTTCTCGTTTCTCATCTTGAAAATAAAAGAACTCAAAGTTTATGAAAGATTAATAAAGATTAAAGAAATAAAGATTAATTTTTCAGTATTTTGAATTTTAGAGTTTGATGCAAAGTTGATTATACATATGATATTTTGAATTTAAATCTATGAAACTTTAGCAGGAGACTTATGATTTTCGAAAATTTAGGACAGAATCTTGAAGAATTACTTGAATGTTTTTGGGTTGCATCTCTTCCATACCTTTTAATCAAAACTATTACGTCACAGCAGTTTCTGAGTTATGGATAATCCAAGTTTGAAGAATATATTTTTTAATGTAACTTTAAAATTCTGTCCTAAATTTCAGTTCTTGAAAATCGATCATTCGACTGCTTTCTTCTGTTTAATTTGAAAGAATGTGTGATGGATAATCAAAATCACTTGGACATATTAAAATGCCCTATTAAAAAAATCGTGGTAAAGAATTGAAAAACAATTATAAAAATGAAGAATTGAAAAGCAATCTTGAAAAATGAAGAAAGCCCTATCAAATTCAAATGCTATAAAATGGTCAATATTTAACCGATTTAGATTTTTTCCTATTTAACGGTTTTCATGGTTTAAAGTATAACAAGTTCTTGTAATTTAGCTCAAGTTGTTGCTATGTCCGTAAACAGTCCGGCAGCATGCCTATAAATTGGAACATTGATAACACACGAGAATAATGAGGTCATGTTGCCATATTGTTGAGTTTGGCAGCATGCCTATTAATAGAAACATTTATAACACTCGGGAACATTAAATTCTTGCCGCCATATTGTTCAGTCCGGCAGCATGCCTATTAATAGAAACATTTATAACACTCGGGAACATTAAATTCATGCCGCCATATTGTTCAGTTCGAAGGCATGCCTCATAATAGAAACATTTATAAAACACGAGAATATTGAAGTCATGCCGCCATATTGTTCAGTCCGGCAACATGTTTATTGATAGGAATATTTATAACACACGAGAATATTGAAGTCATGCATCTATATTGTTCAGTCCGGAAGCATGCCTATTAATCGGAACATTTATAACACACGAGAATATTGAAGTCATGGCGCCATATTGCTCAGTCTAGAAGCATGCCTATTAATAGGAACATTTTAAACACACGAAAATATTGAAGTCATACCGCCATATTGTTCAGTCCAAAAGCATGCCTATTAATAGATACATTTATAACATACGAGAATATTGAAGTCATGCCGCCATATTGCACAGTCCGGCAGCATGCCTATTAATAGGAACATTTATAACACACGAGAACATTGAAGTCATACCGCCATATTGTTTAGTCCGGAAGCATGCGTATTAATAGGAACAGTTATAACACTCGGGAACATTGAAATCATGCCGCCATATTGTTTAGTCCGGAAGCATGCCTATTAATAGGAAATTTATAACACTCGGGAACATTGAAATCATGCCGCCATATTGTTTAGTCCGGAAGCATGCCTATTAATAGGAACATTTATAACACACGAGAATATTGAAGTCATATCGCCATATTGTTTAGTCCGGCAGCATGCCTAATAATAAGAACATTTATAAAACACGAGAAAATTGAAGTCATGCCGCCATATTGTTCAGATGTTGCGATAGAATGTCATAGTCTCTAATTTACTTATATTTGATATAAAAATTCATTGTTGAAAAAATGAATTTTCAAAATGGCCGTTTCCCGCCTAAAAACCTAGCTCCATTGTCTATTATTTCTAATATTTCAAAAACGGTGTGGTGAACATATCAAATGGTGATGGAAAAGTTTTAGCCATGGCAGTAATGAAGGCATTTTCATGAGTTTTAAGTTTTCCCTAGCAAAGATATTTTACCCAGAGGTATTTCAAAATTTGATATATGCAACATTGCATAAAGCTTTATGTTAGAAGAGCAAAAAATCATTAGAAATATCACAAAATAGTGGCTTTCATGTAGCAAAATGTTCCCATTTTTAAGAACATTTATGTTCCCATTAATAGGCATGCTGCCGTACTGATAAATGTTGGAACAAGTTGACTGGTGCAGCAAAACTTATTTAGAAAGGCGTGGCTTCCTTTCTTAGATGGACTCATAAAGATACAATTACTTGGAATCATGGGCGACTCGCCATAAGGACAAAGTGTAAATGCTCCCTTACAATTGCTCATCACTTTTTGAATTTTTAACGAATACTTACATACTTAAATTATATGCATAATGGAAAGGAGTTGTTATTAATATCTAGCAGTGATTGTTTTCAATATTCATCAGATACTATGGTTTCTAGCATTAGAAAATCCTGTCATTGGTTGGCATTACATGTCGATAACATTTCAGGATTACTAGTGCATCTCTATTAAAGCAGGGCTAATTTTTAGGGGAAGGGGTGGCTCATGGGGGTGAGCCCCTCCCTTTGTTAAAATTGACCTGACTTTGGACTTAAATTTATCTGCTTATTATTATTTTTGAAATTAGAGGTATATGGACAGGTAAAGATTTTACCTTCTTTGAGTTATGGGCTAATGAAATTTTTCAAGATTGTTTTAATGACCAAACAGTTGTAATGAATGAAAGAGAAGACAGCTCCAAATCCTTAATCTTATTCTTTAACTTTCTGTCCTACATTTCCGTCACTGAAAATCTAACTGCTTTCTTCTGCTTATTGTCAATAAAGGATATAATGGGGATTCAAATTGATTGGTCATTCAAATCCTCCCATTCAACTAACATTGGTGAAGGATTAAAGATCAATTAACATAAGATAAGAATTAACGTAAGGACATTCATTAGGTTTTCAATGACATTTGCATAATTTATTATAGAAAGGCCTGAAAATTCAAAATGGGATTTCGGTGAAACCTATCGTAATTTTTATGGTTTATTTACTGCTTTACAATTAAGGCAAAGTTAAGACTAGTTTTAAGATACATATATTTTTTGATTGTCCCTAGAAAAAATATCACAAATCTTATTTTTGTTGTACTTAATACAGTTTGCATTAAAGACCCGAGACAGATGGGGTGATGTTGGTTCATTAACCTTTGGTCAGAAGCTGCTGCTTCCGTGCGGCATAGAATTAAGATTGAAGATTAAAAAAAAGGTTTCAATAAGAATATCCCAACTGACCAAGGTGGCCCTGTAATACATGTATTTTAATTTACATAATTTTTATAGCGCCCTATCCAATATAGAATTGCTCTAAGGCGCTTTACAATAAAAACATACAAGTCAAGAAAAAATACAATAAATTAATTGTTAAAAATACAGATATAAAAAGGTTTATAAAAGTTAAAACTGTTTAAAATAGTAAATAGGCGATATATATACAAAATTTTAAATTCATTGTAAAAAGTTAAAAATGGACTTTATCATATACATAAATATATATATATATATATATATATATATATATATATATATATATATATATATATTATATATATATAAATATATATGTATATAAATATATATATATATTTATTATATTTATAAATTCAAATCCTGCTGATTTAATCAAAGGCAGTCCTAAAAAGGTAAGTTTTCACATCTTCTTTTTTTATTGATTACTATACATCACGAATTAGCATGAAATTTTGCACATTGATGCCTGAACAATTGTAAGTCATATTTTGACTTATTTTGATGGAAGTGTTTTGATACTACGATTGTCATTGCTTCTTGTATTAACTATAATCAATTTGGAAACCACTTATCTCATGTTGCATCATCACGCCCATAAACCTTGAAACTATAAGGACATGCGGCGGAGATTTTATATTCTCCAACTTAAAGGAAAGGAATCGTCCAATAAAAATACACTCAGAAGTGAACGCCGCCGTACTGGTAACGTCACTTCCGGTTGTCAATTTTATGTATTGATCGCAAAAAATAGGCGATGTTATCGATCACACCTCCACCAGACCGAATATAGGCAGATAGGGGCCAACATGTGTTATCAATAATATCTCAGATTTCTCGCAATCAGTAAGAAAAATTGAAAACAGGAAGTGACGTTACCAGCACGGCGGCGTTCACTTCTGAATTTATTATGGAATGACACCTTTCCTTTAAAAGTACTAAGATAATTATTTTTTTAAAGTATGTCAAAAGAAGCTGGAGTTTAAACATGATTCACCAGAAACAGCAGCCGCTTTAATATCTAAACAGAGTAGTCTTTAAAATACGAGAGTAGCACATTTAGTTTCCGAGTTAAAACTGATAAAAGGTTGAAGAATGTGTAATGTATGCAAAAGTTGTAATGTGAAAGAGACGACAGCTCCAAACCTTTAATATTTTTCCAATTCTGTACTAAATTACAATCACTGAAAATCATTCTCCTGCTTTCTCCTGCTAAGGTTTGAAAGAGAGTATGATGGATATTCAAAATATCTGTAAGTCATATTCAACTGGTCCCATAAAGAGCGGTGGTGAGGAATTGAAAAACAATGGGTTAATTCATAGGTCTTTTTGTTGTGATTTAACAAAATTACAATACAATTTGCATAATTTATCATAATCACCTCACCTCACCTAGTCTCTTCAGGCCTCCTGGCCCATAAGGCTGCATTGCACTCTCTCCACTGGACTCTGTTATTTGCAACTTGTGTGGCTTCTGTCCACGAGCTCCATTCCATCACTTTCCTCTCCTTCTCGACTGTCCTTCTCCAGGTTGTTTTAGGACGACCAACTTTCCTCCTCTCTGGTTTCCACGTCATAGCTGTCACACCGTGCTTAATAGTGCTCATGCGCATCACATGACGAATATACCTCTACCTTTCTTTTACTTCAGTGCTAATTTTGTCATGTTTAGTGATTCTCATAATTTCTTTGTTAGACATTACATATGGCTATCTGATCTTCAAAATTCTCCTGTAGCATTTGAAGATTAATGTATCCAGCTTTGTATTATCTGTTACATTAGTTATCCATGTCTCGCAACCATACAAGAGTACAGACTTAACAATACAGTTAAACAGTATTTCTGTATATATTGAGAATGTGATTGAGTTCCATATCTTATTTAATTTCATAAATGCTACCTTTCTTTAGAGATTCTGTTTTGGCTACCTTCCTTGCCACCAAGTAAGCTTACTGTTGAACCAAGGTATCTGAACTTGTTTACTTCATTTAGTTGTTGGTTATCGATATAAAGTTTGTTTGCATATTTGGGAAATCCGCGGTAGATTTAAAAAGTGCGATGTCGAATTTAATAAATATTAATTTGATATGCGTGATTTGCTGTCAAGGATATCCCCCACGCCCTCTTTTAAAAATCCTAAATTGACTTAGCGTACGTTAACTTACGTTAAAAATGGCGACCGTCCATGAAACCTTATGAATACAAATCTAGAAGTTCTCATCAGAAGTTTGACATATCCCGGACTTTATGACGGAGATTCAAAACCTCTTGGTCATATTCAACTATTCCCATTCAACTAACTAACGTTGGTGAAGGATTGAAAAACATTCAAATTTTGGTTTTTTGTTGTAATGTAACCAAATTTCAATGCAATTTGCATAATTTACTATAATTAAGCCTGAAAATTTAAAATACGATTTCGACTAAACTTTTTGCTTTTTGCTGTTCTTGGTTTATGTCATTGGTTTAATTCCAATTACACTCTCAAGTTGGTGCTACCTAGACTGATATAAGTTGTTATTCGGCGTGATGCGCAAAAATCCCAAAACTAATAGTCATAGCCTTAGCTCTTCTTTCCCTATAAAAAGATATCACAAATTTTATTTTCAGTCTTATTTCAATGTGGTGTAACTTTTACAGTTTTAATAAAAAGATCTGGGACAGATGGGGCGACATGTTTACTTTAAAATCGTGTCAAAGAATGAATAGAGCTACATTAATCAAACTTGTTAGTTACCATGTGCTAATATTTATGCAAATATTGTCATAGGCTTATGAACAGGCAAACCTCGAATTGTTGTTATGTACATCTTATGTTTTTGATCGTGTACAGTACCACAATTGAAAGAGAGCAATTGGTTCTAACTTAAAGATTTGGAATCTGAGCCACTTGCAAGAGACACAATCATTATTCTTTATACTAAAAACCATGAAAACAGCAAAGTCCCATCAGATTTGGTGAACATTGACCATTTCATTAGCGACCTTAGAGAATATAAAGGAGGGGGTCGTTTGCAACGCCGATTCCCCTTCCTCCCATTTGTTACGCCTATGCATTTTATACATTTGAAGAAAGCGCCCCTTGAAACACGGACGGGATGAAACTGCCACTGTCATTTTCACATTCTCTCAACGAGTTGATCATGTATTACGCAATCACTTGACCACAAATTTTGTTATAAGACGTTAATGAAGTAACGTGGAAATGAAATAGGAAACTCAAAACATTTATGTGACTGCTTGTCAATGTCACGTAATCATTCATGCGGTCACTAGGATGCCACAGGCACAGAACACCAGGTTGGAGTAGTGTTCAAGGGGCGGATTCTGTAATGAGATTCTTAACACTTAGATACAATATTAACACAAATTGCACAATATTGTGAGCTCAAAATGTGACAAGTTATACAAATGCTTTTGTTAACTTGTTGTTTTTTGCGCTTCCTTCAAATGATTTGAATGGGAGAAGTTAGCTGTAGTGACCACAAAATATAACCTTGATCCAGATTTAACAGTCTGCAACTTGAGGCCTTTTCACGTTTGAAACTTAAGAAAGAAATTTGAAAATTACATTAGTCCTAAAGAAGACTTATATTCCTATATATGCATCATCAATTTTGCACATCATGCTGAAAATTATACAAATTTTGATTTATCATAACTTTCACTATTTTAAGTGTTTAAATAATGTTCTTTCCTGCAGTTATTGCTCTTTCACAAGGTGAAAAATCTGTTCATATACCATACGTTAACTGGCAGTTAACTGTTCAAGCTGACGTCATTTTCGTAGATCACCAACTTTGTATACAGTACCAGAATTATGCCAAACAATCGCCAAACTTAATTAGCTCGACCATATTCCGAACACTAAATATGCTACTTTTGAAAATGAAACACTTTTCTACTCAGAATTTTGAACTATGTAATAAGATATATATAATCTTTTTGTAGTTATCCATTTTCCTTAAAGTACGTTTGACCCTAAGTTCAATTTATTACAGCCTTCCATGTATTTCACATACATTGTCATCAAAGTAAATGAACTGGCAGCCGAAAAGAAGGAGCATTAAGGGAATTTGTACAGGTCTGAATTGTGATACTCGTATTGTTGAAAAACTACTTAAATAATTCTTATAAATAATCATGATTGATTTGAACATGAAAGATTTTGCACCATCACGTGCACGAAAAGGTGTGTTCGAAATTTTTTAAAGACTCAAGAAAAATACGCCCTAATTATTCGGCCACCAGTGCCTGTAAGTATAGAAATATACAGAATTGCAAATATTGCAAGTGTGATCCTGCTCATACCTCACAAATTGTTCATACCCGCATGTCATAAACATGTCATAAGCAAATTTTTCCCGGAATTAAAATCTCTTACAGCCGCCCATGCCTGAAATGACATCATGAAAAATAATTCGCGCGCTTACATCAGCGACGTTCTGATTTTACACAAGTAGAAAAATCGAACATCTCTAGGCCATCAAAAATTCACGCATCGCTGTCCCTACACTACATACATACAGTGTGCAATTCTACATACACTGTGCGTACGTACATAGTTTATATCCCGCATGGTTTAAGTATGACAAAGCGTGTACACTTTTAAAGAAATATTGAGTGAGTGTGCTGCTAGTAGCAATGTCGTAGATGTCTGGGTACAATATTGGCATGTAAAATATAGTAAAAAAATTCAAAGTAGTAAAACCAAAATTGTCTAATTCATTTTGTCTTAATTTTATTTAATTGCAGGCCTTAATACAGTATGCAAATGTATCCGCTGAATTATAAAATCACAAAGCATATATTAAAAATTCAGCAGCCTTGTTGATCAGTCATCTGGTCATAACACGTAGTCTACATTTAAAATCATATATTTTCTTTAATTTAAAAACTGTTCTGTTCAGATTTTTTAAGAAACATGTATCGTGATATATTTTTATATCCAGAACAGGTATAGACTTAAAGGTGTATTGACTTGAAGAGGCAACATACCTTAATTGTTTTAAAATCTATTAAAAATCATCACTGCACCATAAGGAAGGGGCTTAATCATTGACCATAATTTATAGGGCAACCTTGTTATTTTCTTTTGAAATCCTCTGTTTTTTAAAATGTCTCATAATTCTTTGAAGTGGTGCCATCAATTCTGACCAAAAGGTTTTGAGTCTTTGACATATCCAGAATAAAGTTCAAGTAAGAATACACTGTCCACATTATCAGTAACTATACGATTCAGGAAAGAAATTAAATGAATTACAAAAAGATTTTGAACTTTCTACCTATCATACATCACAAATTTAGAATGAAGTAAAAACTGGCTAAACTTTGATCAGCTATATAACCCGATAGCGAAAACTTTTTTTTTATTATAAAAAAAATAAAAACCTGATTTGCTTAGATTTTACGAGTCTTCTACGCAATCCAGAAATTGCTACATGTCCTTAGACCTTAAACAAGGTTTGTACAAACTATACCTACAATCTTAGGCAAAACTGTTGGAGCAGTACAGCGTCGCTAAGGACTAAACTGCTAAACATTTAGTTGATTCCTTTTTCGAGTTTTAATCCCCCCCCCTTACCACCACCACCCCACCCGCCCCCTTCCAATGTTGAAATGCTTGTGTTTTTGACTAATTTGAAGAAAAAAAATAACATTAACAATTAATGGCCAACATTAAATGGGGTGGGGAAGGAAAGGGTTGATATTTTAAGGAAGGGTAGGGTACATTGAGGATGTCAAGGAAATTACGCAATTTCCATAAGAATACAAAATCAAAAATGATAGAATACGGATCGAACAATCATTAAGAATAGGTGCATTATTTATCATGTATGGGTTTTGAATGATGTAGAATATCATAAAGTATACGTTCATAAACAGATACAAAAAATGCAAAATGTTGACAAATGTTGACCAACGAGTTTTGTCCAAGATTGTAAGCTTCACCCAATATAAGGAATTCTGGGGAAACTGGATCCTGGAGCCTGGAAAACTAAGCTGTTGAGCCTGTTATATATTGCACAAAATTAAATTAAACAAGAAGAGCTTTTCGTTCGTATAAATGACAATTGGAGAGCATGAAAAGTTCCGGGTGGAAGACGAGGTTCGCTCAAATTCACGTTATGATGCATTTGGTATATACAACTTTCCAGAAGAAACTAAAACCCTTCTGAATTTGGACTTAAAATCTAAACTTTAACCAGTAAACCCATCCAAAACATCCCTTTTTTCCACATTATTGAACTTTTCAATGATATTTGTCAATTTTGGGGCTCAAAAATCTGTGAAGTTTTGCAATAAGTCGATACAATTTTAAAAGTAGCGTATACGTGTCAAGCAATATTTTGGGGACGAAACCCCCTCTTTGACCCAGTTTATACAATTGAAGAAAACGGAAAATGTTTTAATTTGCCGCGATTTTTGCTGTTGTTTATTCTTTTCTGCGATAGATGATTAAAATTTAAACTTAGCGATCCCCCACCATCCTCCAAAAAAATTCATTTTCGAATAATTTTCTCCAATTTTTGAGAAATTCGTTTATTTTGGGGCAATTTGTTTCGATTATCAAGAAATTTGTGTCAATTTGTGGAAATATTTCTGAACTTTTACCAAAATGTTATATATATTTTTAAAAATTTTCTGTTATTTGACTATTTTTGAAATCCTCAATGGGGTGGGAGGGGGAGGGGGAAGGGTACTTTGCAAAATAATTTACATGACATTAAAACCGAAAAGTTTGGTAACTTTCCAGAAAAATTAAGCCCCTCTGAATTTGTTTAAGGCTCAATAATCACTGAATTATTGTGACGAGTCGATACAATTTTGGAAGAAACGTGTAGCCCATACATCAATGTTCTTAGGACGAAACTAGAAATTAAGTCTATTCAACTGTTCAACAATTCAAGATTGATGATTGATCCTCTTTTCTGAGAAGTTTAAAAAGTGCCCCTTTTCAGAAGGGCTCTATCAAAGAGGAAAAGTGCTATGTCATTTCAACATAAATATATATATAAATATATATATGATCTTTTTCATTAGAGAAAGTAGCACTTATATCGCCCTAAAAAAGAATAAAATAAAATACACGCGCTTCGCCGCATACACTGAATTTTTTCAAAAGACAAAGTTGGGAGCCCAGCAGCCATTTTGAAATTGTTCATACTTAAGAAACCTTCGCCTCCCTTTGTTTTCCCAGCTTAAAATGAGTAAAAACCCTTTAGAATAGAAAGGGCCATCGTGTGCAAGCCATTCCAAATTTTATTAGTGAGCCATCTTTAAAATGGGCCATGCAGGGCAAAATTTACTATTTGGACCCAGGTCATTGTTACGGAACCCCTACTTCTTTGTAAAGTTTAAAAGTTCCTCTTTTAACAAAGTGTTATTGAAAATATAATTTTATTGACAGATTGATGAAGTAACACAAACATCAAGCAATATACTCCAAATTTCGCTCGCAGTCTAATTTGGGTTCTGGAAAGAAAAAATATACAATGGGGCACCCTTGCCACTGACTTGCAGCTAAAGACTGGGTGTGAACTTGGGCCATCTGGTTTAATTTCTACTAATATACTTAGCTACATTTAATCGCATCAAGAAAATGATGGCCTCCTGAATAATTAAAATGACCCACTATTTGCTTGACCAATACAATTGACTAATCATAATCTATAAGTCTAAATCCTTCGAGTCCGATTTCAGGAATAATGATACATAGGCTAAAGTTTTCAATTTTGTAGATTCAAAAAAAAAAAAAAAAAAAAAAAAAAAAAGGAAATTGAGTCACCAATAATTTTCGGACCGATAATTTGGTTTTTAATTTTCCGGCTGAGGGGGCAAGGAGAAGGCGGGGAGGGGGTAATTAACCCTATAAAGCTATACATGCTTTGAAAATACGACAGTTGGAAAATGCTCCTAAGATCATGTGCCTCCCTCCCCCAGATTCAAACATTTTCCGCCGCCCCTTGCAACGCCAACATATATTTTATTGGCAGTTTTGACGAATGGCTAAATATTTTCCACTCCCATTATTGTTTTAATAAGCGCAAAACTAAACAAAAATCTTAAGCGTTCTGCTTCGATATCATGTAGAATATCCACATGGTATTAAGAGCAACAGTCCATCTCTAAAGGTACGGTGTCGTTTTCCATTTTCAAATTGCAGATTACAACAAACTTCCATTTTGTTTAACTTAAAGGTCATCTATCGTAATTAAGATGTGCGGCGTACAATTCATTCCAAAACGATACTAATTGGCATATCAATGTAAGTGCACACTGCACCATTGTGTTTCGACCAATTAAAGCAAAATATTTAAATTTCATTTACCTCGTACGTTAGAGACGACAACTGACCTTTGAAAGTCAATTGCTTTGCATAATTTTATTGCAAGATCTGAACAAAACGGGTGTGGTCATTAAACATTCATCTTCGTCTGGATTGCATAAACTTACCCCCGCTAAGCGTAGCGGGGATATTTACAAGAGTTATACTTACCTTCCATGCTATCAAAATATGCAATCTGGTCACATGACCTGATTCTAACGCTCTTCTAACCGACCCTAAAACGTAGTAACCAGCCAAGCCCTGACCTCCATAATATCTCTCTACCATCCCTCAATCAACATTCCACCGAGGCCTGAACAAGAGGGGAGGCGGGCGGGATGCATGGAAGGTAAGTATAACTCTCGTAAAAATCCCCGCTACGCTTAGCGGGGTAAATTTACTTTAAGTTATACCTTACCTTCCATGCTATTAAAATAGCAGATTGCAACCTAGGATATGAAGGAAGGGAGTTCAGGTCGCAGCACATTTTTTTTTTTAATGGCTGGTACGAAAACTCACACTAATCGAATCCCGTTTTAAAGGACGAAATTCCTTCTCCTTATAAGGATGAAAAACCTCAGAGTGGGAACTAAAGCATAGTAAACCACGTCTAGTCACAGTCAAACCGAACAAGGCACCATTCGTTGACAGTAACGGAGGCAAACATCGAAAGAACCTGAGCTAAAAACTCAGAAAAACAAGCCAAGCGGAAGAGCGTTTGGACACAATATGAATATCAGCAAAGTGTCTACAAAAAACGCCACAAACCACACCGGATTCGTTCACAAGACGGAACCGGCTAGTAAACTACGATCCGGAACGAAGCGTGCACCAACTAAAACGAATTGAAGAAATCCCGGACAAGGGAAGAATTCTACGATCCGGAACGAAGCGTGCACCAACTAAAACGAATTGAAGAAATCCCGGACAAGGGAAAAATTCGTTAGCGCGTAATCGCAAAAGTTAGCGGGGTAACACGAATGTCGAAAAGTGAGTCAGACCAAAAACAAGAGAAAAACCGCGAAAAGCGTTTTTCCGAACGGCGGCACGAGAGATCCCGTGAAAAGAGACTATGCCCCGAACCCGAGTGCATACCGCGGCCGTTCGATGAACATTTCAGACTACTTTGAAAGAAAGTTACTGAACGATCTATCGGAGGAAAATGTCACATGACACACTACGAAGAGATCTCCGTGTAACTTTCCAGTGGTCGCGAGTCAAAGACCGTAGACCCAACTGGAAAAACCTCGGTGGATAGCTGCAAGTTATCTCAGAGTTCATGCCTGAACCAAGTCTGAGAGAGGGCCCACCTCCACAACGGGGAGGGGGGTGAACAACCTCTCAGAAAAGCCATGCTACGTCGAGGAAAGTTTGGCTAAGGCCACACCATCAAACGAAGCGCTCCGGGACTGAGATGCAATCCGCCGGAGCCCGGGAAGAGACAAAAATCGTCCCTGACCCGAGGCTCGTACGTGAAGCCTGCAAGGTCTTGAGCTGCCGAGGGATCCGCAGTGAGCCGGGAAAAGTGGGCGCTATCGGCCGTACGTCGCCTAGCGTAGCATACTTGGTACTAGCATGAAAGGCGGAAAACGTAACCCACATAGTTGAGTTCTGAAGAAAACAAATGCGTCGACCCTGAAACCTGCGAGTTAGGAGAAAGGACGCAAAGAAAAGATAGCTTGCGATCCTCCACAGATGCGGACAGACCTACGTCCCGGGGACCGAAAAAGGTCCTGATCGCTCTGGTCACCTACGGAAAGTACGCCCATCATGTGGGTTTTTTGCTGAAACAAGACGATAGTAATCGTGTACTCGTAGTCTGAGGTGAGCGGCCGTAAGGCTGGCATAGTTCGTCCTGCGCCGGGACGAGAAAAACGATTCCAGAAACTCTTGGAGTTCGTTCCGATCTGTCTGAAAAGTAGATCACAACAGTGGTGCAAAAACGGCGGAAAACTGAAAAGCCTCGTTCAGCACTAGCAGTAAAAAGGTGAACAAAAAACCCCGGCATCCTGCCTGTTGAAAAAGGCCAAGTACCCGCCAAGTACCCGTCCAAGTTTCCGTCATAAGGGGTCACAAGAAAAGTGCCCCTACCTCGATCAAGACGCATCCGTCGGCACTGACGGTGAAATCTGACGGGTGAAAACTTCGTTTCTCATCCCAGGTGGGAGCATCCGCACCACCACCAAAGGGGGTGGCCACCGACGAAACGTGTAAAGCGGAGGTACTGAACAACACCATCTGCAGTCCAAAAAAAACTGCCGACCCTGAGCAAAGGTTGTTAATATAAAACGTATACAAGAAGGGCTGCCAACCGCGTAAGGCTATGTAGCTGTGAGACGGTTATGGGTCGGAAGACCGCGGAGCCGTACAACATAGACGACGGCACCCAAGCGGTGTCTGAAGACTGTAGCAGTTGTGGAACCGCGTAGCTCCAGGCCACACCTATCAACAGCGAAACTTGTCTAAGAAGTTGACTAGAAAAGGTGTTAATGTACTACGTATAGTAACAACCATGAAACCGCGGAGCCTACAACTACGGGTGTGGAGAAAACTAATACCGTATGTCTGTACGGGTAGTTAAGTAACAGGCCGTAAAACCGCATGAAAACTGCTTTAAGAAGGTTTTAAAGTATGGATTGAACCATACGTGCCGTTGTTGGTAATATCTACCCCAAACGTGAGGTTGTCTATCAAAAGGCCACCTATTGTCAAGAAAAATATCCTTCATGGAGTTAATATTGACAGAGGGAGGGGGGGGGGGTGTAACGTACTACGTCAACCGTATGAGTCATAAACCCCAGCACTGGGGTAGAAATCACGAACGAGTTGACGTCCTGTGTATACTACACGGACCGTTAATTCCATTAAACACCCTTCACCACGGAGCTGAGAAGCGCGTGGCTACTGGGGGGACTTACGCCGTACAAAGTATGCAACCCCGTTAAGTATTATAGAGCCGTTATGGGTCTACAAAGGCTTCAGCATGACAAGTAAAAACTACTAGTCATCCGCCAAGTTTGTCTCTGTTTACCACAAAAAAGCTAGTGGCTACGCGAGGGGGGACAACTGGTACTGGTCCCTAACGTAGTAGCTATCAGTACGAAAGAACCGTCTAGGTCTACGATAGCGTTAACGTACTACATCTGTAACGTGAGTCGTTACCTCGGTATACTTCTATTCACTACGGGGCCACCGGAGGGTGGCTAGGTGTAGGGAAATTCTCCCCAGTACGCGTTCCTGTTGAGAATAGCTAAAAAATATACTGGGGCCGTATGGAATACGCAGGAGTTCACGTGCTACGCAAGCTATACGAGTCGTAAACTTACTTTGTTTCATCATGGAGCTACGAGACTGGTAGCTGCGTGGGAAAGAGGGGACTACCGTCGTACTCAGTACGTGTCCCGGTAAGAAAAACGCCCGCGGAACTCTGTAGCTCATGGCTACTGGTCTTCTACCACACAGCCGCGCTGCTGGTGTAGGCCGTTAACTCTGTTTGTATATAATCACTACGGAGCCGCGTAGCCGGTGGCTACGCGTGGGGGACTGCCGTCGAACGCTAAAAGCGTCCTGGTAAGAAAGACGACCGCGGAACACTGCAACACGCGGCTAACGGTCGCAATATCCCGAAGTTCCGTTACCCGGGTTTATCGTACGTTGTACGTAAAACCGCGTTAATATCTGTAGATTTTGAGCCGAAGGTCTCGTGCCACGCAAAAATCATATTCAGAGTAGTTTGAACGGTCGTGGATCTACGTAAGACGGAGAAAGGCTCTCGTGATGGTATGCCTCCCGTAAAGATGGATTTCTTATCACCCGAGCGCTAGGCCTTGAAACCTGAGCAAGCGCTAACACGCGACGCATCCTGGGAGCGTAACGTACCGACAAACGGAGACTCGTCCTCGTGTCCATGAAACTGGTGAAAAACTATGCGGAACCGTGACGTTCAACGCGAAAATCTCACCAAGTCAACTCACACGGACGTGGAGAAGGAATAGCTCTCCTAAGATTGTAACTATCACTTGACCATGTAGCTAAAAAGCTAAAGGGTATACTATCGGGTGTGACGTATGTTGTACGTTACCTTGCTGCAGAACTATGCAGCCCTACGGACCCAAACGTCATCCCATGATCCGTACGGAGCCGCCGAACTGTTTTACAGACCCTTACGGGGCCGTAAAAACAAGCCGTGGGGGCCGTACGGACCCTAATGGACCCGTGCAAGTAATCCAATGGCTCTACAGCTAGCCATAAAAAGTTTACTAACTCGCGTATAACCCCGTAGGGCGCCGCCTCTTGTGGGCCTACCAGTCCCTTTATCGCGGAAGCGAGGACCACAGCGGTGTACACGGGTTTGATCATGTCGATAACACCCGAGCGCAACCTAAGAAGCGTTTACATGCGACACATCGCAGGACATCCAAGGCGCTTAACGCTCCGACACTAGGGACCTGCCCTTCGTGTCAATGATATAGGTGCAAAACACCGCGTAACTGTAACGTTAAAGGCGGAAAATCCTAGTGAGGCAGTCCACACGGCCGTGGAACAGCGTAGCTAATGGTTACAGAGACGAGAAGAAAATAGCTCTCGTGATGCTATACTTCTCGTGAAGATTGTCACCTATCACCTGACCAAGTAGCTTCCTAACTAGCGAACTCAATTTCGGGGTTCATCGTACAGTGTACGTTATCCCGTTGCAAAAACTCTGAAGTCGTACGGGCCCGTGCGGTCTAGAGAAGCGTTTGCACGCTATGCATAGCGAGACCTCTTAGGTGCGTAACGTACTGACGCTCGGAGGCCTGTCCTCCGTGCCTATGATACTGGTGAAAATAATTGCGGAACTGTAACGTTCAACGCGGATAATCGTATTAATGGTGTTCACATGATTGTGGAACTGCGTAGCTAATGGCTACAGAACCATGAAGAGAATAGCTCTCACGGTGCTATACTTCTAGTGAAGATTATCACTCGTCACCTGGCCACATAGCTGTTGGGTGTATATCCGGGTAAATCGTACAGTGTACGTTATCCCGTTACAAAACTACGGAGCCGTACGCATCCGAACACCGGAGCCGCACTCTCTCGGTCGCACCTTGAAAAAACCGGTCGCGGTGGAATCTGTGCTCTGACCGCGCCGCTTGAACCCAATCGTTGCAAAGAATGGACTCGCAGCATAATCTGCACGCGTAACGTGTAAAGATGGATGTGACCGGAGCGTAAATCAAAGAAGCGTTAGCACACTACGCCGGGACATCATGGGTGTGTAAAGCATCGACACTCGGGGACCTGTCCTCCATGTCTATGATACTGGTGAAAATAAGTACGGAACTGTAACGTTCAACGCAGACAATCTTAATTGCGTTCACACGAGTTGTGGAACTGCGTAGCTAAAGGCTACAGGACCAAGAAGAAAATAGATGTCGTGATGCTATACTTCTTGTAAAGAATGTCATCTGTCACCTGACCACGTAGCTTAGTAGCTAGTGGGCGTATAGCCGGGTTAACCGTACAGTGTACGTTATCCCGTTAGAAATAAGTTCCGCTCACTGGAGCCGTCCTATGACACCGAAAGGACCCGTAAACATGGGCCGTGGAACAGCGTAGCTAAAGGCTACGGGACCAAGAAGAAAAATAGCTGTCATCAACGCTATACTTCCGGATTAACCCTACGGTGTACTTTATTCTGTCATATACGGACCCGTAAGCCCGGGCCGCGGAACCGTCCGCCCCGTAAACCCGGGCCGCGCAACCATTCAATGAAAGCGTCCGCCCCGTAAACACGGGCCACGGAACCGTCCAATGGAAGCGTCCGCCCCGTAAACACGGGCGGCGGAACCGTCCAATGAAACCGTCCGCCCCGTAACAATGGGCCGCGAAACCGTATGGATCACAGAACCGGCCGCCCCGTAACAATGGGCCGCGGAACCGTATGGAACCGGCCGCCCCGTAACAACGGGCCGCGGAACCGTCCAATGGAACCGTCCGCCCCGTAACAATGGGCCGCGGAACCATATGGATCTTATCCATCTCTTTACAACTTAGGGGCGCAACGCCCCTAAAAGGTTATCTTCTCTCTCTCTAAACTTTCTTAACTCTAGGTGGCGTTCACTTGGAACCCAACCTAAGGCGCAACGCCACTGAGTTAATCAGAGGTTATCTTATCTCTCTTACCTTTTCAACTCTAGGTGGCGCAACGCCACGAAGAGGATGTCTTATCTCTCTCTCTTATCCTTTCAACTTTAGGCGGCGCAACGCCCCTAAGAGGTTATCTTATCTCTCTCTCAGCTCTTCGACTCTAGGTGGCGCAACGCCACGAAGAGGACTAAGATCTTTATCTTCTCTCTCTCTGAACTTCTTTAACTCTAGGGGGCGTTCACTTGGAACGTCACCTAAGGCGCAACGCCACTGAGTTAATCATTCGGAAGATGATTTCTGAAAAGAGAAGAACATTTATTCATGCGTACATAAACAGATACAGCAATAGCGCCCCTACTGGGAAGCATCTATGATCCTACGATCACGTTAAAAGAGAGACGAGGCATAGCAAACCAGTACATCAAAAACTTTTTAACAGAAAAAAATGTCTATCTGAAAAATTTTAGAAGCCCGAGAAAACGCATCTAACGTAAAAACTTTACAAGCGCCGGGGTAGCGTGGAAAACACAAACCACTGAGTACTCGAAGTCTGTAAAGATAAAAAGAAGAGATTAGTTTCCCATTAAACAGTACGTCGGAGAGACCCCTTCCGGTCTCTCCCAAGCCCCCAAAATCAGGCTTGAAAATTAAAAATTTGTCTTTAATTTATGTAAGAAAAACAAAACATGTAAGAAAAACAAAAAACGCTGGTAACGTTAATACAACAATAAGCTCTCTTGTAACAGCTGTAGCTCCTTGGAGTTGCTAGGAGCAGACTCCCCGACGGTGACGTCGACCCAATGCGCATGCGCCAAAATCGAAAAAAGAAATTGGCGTAACCAATACGAGAACCTGTACTGAGATATCCTAACGTGCTAATACGATGCAAAGTATAACGCTAGGCTAACCTCATGGATGGGCGGGGCCAAGGTGAAAAACACTTAAACCCCGGGGCAAGAGGTCCCCTAGACAAGCACACCTGGTGCTCTTGGACCTAAAACACCCGCCACGAAAGTAGGACGCTCTCGAACTAGCCACTCGCTTTGTACGAATGGAGACAAAACCCCGCTATCCTAAGTGTAGGCTACACGGGAAATCGTGTAGGTTCGAACCGAAGAAAACTCGGACCCATGACAACCTCGTCTTACCTCGAAAGACTTGAACAGACGAGCCGGATGAGAAAAGGCAGCGTAAAAACCCACCAGGTAGAAGCTGCAAAGAAGAAACGAAAATAAAAAGCTTAAATTATGATAAAATAAAAATGACCAGTTTCAGCGATGTTGTGCAAACAACGCGCCGAAAAGAGTGAGGGATTGAGGGATGGTAGAGAGGTATTATGGAGGTCAGGGCTTGGCTGGTTACTACGTTTTAGAGTCGGTTAGAAGAGCGTTAGAATCAGGTCATGTGACCAGATTGTATAATTTAATAGCATGGAAGGTAAGGTGTAACTTGAAGTAAATTACTCTATATTTGAAAATTTATCGATTGCAAATTTTCTAACAAAACGGCAGCAGCACGTCTATCTCTCAAGCATTGGAATGTTTTTTACTCATTTAAAAAAATGAATTATAATAGCAAACTTCGTACACCCTACTTCATAAATTCACCATCGAAATTCTTTCTTTGAAAAATTGCAATTGATCAATCTTGAAATATAGTGTAGATGCATTCTGGAAGAGCAAAAATGTCTAATGACCCCTTCACATGTTTCATATACATTCGTAAATGCCCACCGTGGTTTATAGCAGAATTATATGTGCGCATGGGTAATGATTATAATTGTAATTTTTACCAATATCAATCAAATAATTGAACAAAAAAACAAACTTACCAATAGGCATACTGCGTATTTATTCTGACAAAAATTGTGTCCCTAAGTTCCTTATATCTTCACCACGCGATGTCCGCAGACACAAAATTATTTGAATCTAAACATGTGTACGACGCCTGGTTCTTGTCATTTTCTTGGCCCTCATTCCCCTGCTCACCTCTCTGTACAGCTGTATAAGTTCTTCTTTCCCATCTTCAAAATGAAACATCTCGTGAGCTGGAACAATACAAATAATATGAATTACAAGGTTTTTTAAAACTGTGACCGCTTAAAGATTGTTCTGCTCAGAATTTAATGATTATGTATCGATATTTAAAACATGAGCTGACGCTACATTCACATCACCAATTTTTTATACCCGAATCATGCCAAACAAATAAATGAACAATTCTTCAACCTTTGGATCATTCATTAACTCGTTAACTTCTTTTTTTCTTGATAATTTTTATTTAAAGGATTAGTTCAGTGGTCAAGCAAATCTATCTCATAGGGACAAGGACTTCAAAAGAAACAAAATAGTGAAGAAACCATTCAAAAACCTTATTCCGTTAAGGAGATAATGAAGTTCAAAGTTTGGTATTATTTGTGTAGAAACGACTGAAATCAGACTAGTTGTGATGTCGTAGCTTCAGATTCCTCAAAGTTATCATGTATTCTATCATATTTTGTCCTGCGATTTCGAGGCCTAAAAACCATGGGATATGTCAGACAAATAGTAAAACTGATCTTGTCAGGGTATCTGTAAAGCACCACCTGAAGAAAGTTCGAGGAAAAGTATTTACAAAGTTTATATTTTCAATAAACTTTCTTGATTTTAAATGTATTAACAATTGCTAAGAATGTGAGGATGGGGACACCAACTTTCCACAGTGGACTTCTTACACCAGTCATTTCTACACAGATAAGACAGAGCTTTAAACTTGAATATCTCTTTAACGGAGTAAGATCATTTTTGAATGCTTTCTTCACCATTTTGTTTCCATTGAAGTCATCTTTCATATAAGATGGACATGCTTGACCCCTGAACTTATCCTTTAATATATGTTTTTTCTGTAATAAAAACAACTGTTCTGTTCACAGTGTATCTTATCCACATGCGGACACATATTTTGATATGTTTTTATATTTCTAATATGTAGACGGACGTGAAGAGGCATCATTAGCTTAATTGCTTTCAAATTGATTAAAAAACCATTAAGTAGCAAAAACATTTAGTAAGATCGATTAAACATTGAATATATTTTACGTGTAATAAACATCAATTTGCATGTTTCATGCAACCTTCTTATTTTCTTTTGTAAATCCTTTGTTTCCTAAATGTCTCACAAGCTTTTTTGCCTTAAATTCTGACCAGAAGTTTTGAGAGTCTTTGACATGCCCCCCTCCCCCCCCCAAAAAAAAATACTTTTTCATCATTATCACAGTGACTAAGATTTAGGAAAGAAATTGAATGATTTTGCGATATCTGCCATATCATACATCACAAAGTTAGGATAAAATAAAGACTGATTAAACTTTGATCAGCCCAAATTCCAAAACTAAAAGTCTTTTTTTTTTACCAAATTCAAAAGCCTATTCAAAGTTTCGTGACTTCCCAGAAAGATGAAACCAACCCCTCTGAATTTTAGGCTTCCTAGATTTCGACCATAAAACATCCCCTCCCAATACCGAACTTTTGAATGGTGTCGGCCAATTTTAAGGCTCAATGTTCAGAAAAGTTTTGCGAGGAATCGATCAAATTTATGTAAGGAAAACGTGTGCAGGTGTACACGTGTACGTGTCAAGCAATGTTCTTGCACGGCTCGGGAAGAATATCAATTTCAAGAAAACGGAAAATATTTGTTGGGGCGGCGGAACCGAGAGAACAGGGAACGCCCCCTCCACACACACATTTGTCAAAATATTCAAAACCTGCCTTTTCAAACATTAAACAAACATACATTCTACATCGAATTTTCCCTAAAGACAATTTTGAAGACACAACTGAACTTTTTTTATATTTTTTATATATCTTTTATACGTGCTATTCTGAAAATTCCTTCACAACCGGTCACATACCTTTGTTTTCCCGCCTATAATTTGTCAAAATAACTTCTTCAGGTCCATTAAAGGGCAAAATTTACGAGGTGGACCAGGGTCATTGCCATAGACTGACAACTGACATGCCCTCCCTAATCAGCTAATCTTCTTTGGAAAGTTTTAAAAAGTGTCCATTTAGAGAGACCAAAACTCTTCAAATATCAAGATAATAAAAACAAGTCCCTTTCCAGTCCATGCCTTCGTATGTCCTATTGACAGATTTAACAAGTTACACAAATATTTACTTTGTGCAAGCTACCCCAAATTTCATATGGGGCGCCTTTAGCACTTTAATTTTGGGTAATGGGGGAAAGCTAATTGTAGGGACCCACTTCATCAGCTGAAGATTGCAGTGTGAATCTGGGCTATAGGGGCCTATATGCTGATGTATCGAGTTTAATCTATGTTTAGCAAGAAAATAATGAAATTCCCCTGAGCCATTCTAAGAATTCCTTAGTTGTTTGTCATATTATTTGGGACATTGAATATTGTGCTTCATGATCAATACAATCTGGCAATTGATTAATCAGCTAATCATAATATCAATCTTTCTGATTTCGAGACCTATAAATTTCCCGTTCTTTGTAGGCCTATATATAGATCCTAGCCAGGGCCTCGTTTAAGGAATTTTCGCTGGTCTCCAATCTTAGTACAATTTAGTACGTAAAACGAAGCCCTGATATTGGTATAAAAGTTTCCTTCGTACCCGAATTTTAGTCCTAAATATCTTGATATTAACTTTTCGTAGCTGCAAATTTAATTTTCAGACAGATAAAATTGTTCGTGTGTGTGGGAAGGGAGTAGGAGAAGGGGGATTAAAGCTTTACTGCTGTTGTACATGCTTTCAAAATAAAGTGCCCCTATAATCCTTCCCCCCCCCTACCCCCCCCCCCCCCTCCACGAGTCAAACATCTTTTGAAGTTGGCAAACATCTTTCAAAAGTTGGCAACATTTTCAGAAAATTGAAAAAAAACTTCCCGATTAAAGAAGAAAATTTTCCGAAAATGAGGGAAACTTATCGAACATGAAGTAAATTTCACAAAAAAAAACCATATCAGTTTGGAATAAGCAAAAAAAAAATCTGTGAAAGGAATCTGGCTATCTGAGCTGTCAGCCCATTAGGGGCCAAAATGGTACTTGATTTGTATGCATTCCGGACGAAATAAAAGTTTGATAACCCGACCCTTTTCATATACATTCGTAAACGCTATACTGTGGTTCATAACAGAGTTACACGTGCGCATAGGTTAAGTTTAATCATAGTTGTAACTTTTACCAATATCAATCAAAATAATTGAGAAAGAAAACTTACCAATACTGAAAATACATTGTATATTTTGACAAAACCCGAGTTATACCAGTTCTTCCTCCATAGCATTATCCTTCCCGGCCTAAGTTGCAACAACTGCATCTTGTTCCCGCGATGTCCGTGGATTAAATGATGCAAATTTTAAATCTAAACATGACGTCACCACATTCAAACAAACAAACAAACTAGCATTCCTAAAGTAATCTCAGATAAGACATCCATCACAAGGTAGACAAAGACATTACGGAACATAAATATTTCGAAAAAAAAGAAAATGTATCTATATATAAAATTTGCAAGCTTTAAAAATAGCTGTTTTATGTACTTGAACAAATAAAAGAGGTGATTTTTGTTGTAATTAGATTGGCCATGCACGCTTGATGTGATAGAGATCACTTATCTAATACAAGCTTTTATTGATTTCTGATTTAAATCTCGTGATTTGTAACGGTACAATGCATATCCGAATTGTATGACAAGAAACACACTAAGGCTTATAATAAAGAACGCAAGAATGTTGGTTGTAATACAAAGTATTAGGGGTAAAAAAAAAATATATAAAAAATCGTAACAAATATTTTGTGACGATGGGATTGTAGGCTGACCCTTAAATAACACACCCACCCGTTCCGACCCAACCATCCATGCCCACACAACTATACACACTTCACATATTGATCTAGGCTTGACTCAATGGTCAGATGGTGCAGAGCAGGGGCGGAGCCAGATTAAAATTTAAAGAAGGGGTTGGGGGAGCAAGCCAACTCAAAACAGAGATGGTGTATGATAACGTGATTTATCGGCAGTTTGTCTTCATCGATGTGGCATAGCCGCATAAGCTGGGCAACTTGTGGAATGGGAACAGACACATAGCCAGCAAGACCCATTTTTTAGCCCCCAATAATGATCGCCTTCCGAAATCATTTTGTTCCGACAGGAAATCTTCTTAATTTCCGGGAAACCTTCAATTTCTGGAAAATCTCTGTCCTTCATTTTTCAGGAAATGACCTTCATTTTGGGAATATTTTCTTCAATATTTGAGAAGTTTTCCTCCATTTTTGGGAAATTTCTTTTATTTTGGGGATATTTTCTTCAATATTTGATATTTTTTATTTTGGGGATATTTTCTTCAATATTTTGGAAATCTCTAATTTTCGAGTAATTTCCTTCATTATCGTGACATTTGTTTCCATTGTCGTCAAATTTCTTTCATTTTGGGGATATTTTTTTATTTTGTGGACATTTTCTACAAATTTTGTAAAGTTTTCTTTCAATTTTTGGAAAATTTCTTTCATTTTGGGGATATTTTGGAAAATTTTCTTAAATTTTGGGAAAGTTTTCTTCATTTTTCGAAAATTTTCTTCATTTTTGGGAATTTTTGGCCTTTTCGGGATTTGTTTTTCAATGCTGCTTTGCCCCCTGGCATGGCTTTCTCTTTTGATTTGAAACACTGATTTTAATCAATTTTCTAAACGGTGCCATCTAAACAGTGCATGCCAATTCAGATCTATGTACCAATCGTTTTTTATGAGCATTTTTTTTCTTCGGGAGGTGGGGGGCGCCAACATGCCCTTTCCCCCAGTGAAACATGACCCACCACGCCATTGCACTTAACCACACGATTTCTTGGTCTAACCAGAGGCGTAGGATGCAGAGAAGGATCAGTTTGACTCCTGAGAAGATTTCATCTTCCCGGCTGCATACTTTCGTCCAGGTTTGGAGGTAAAATTGGGAAAAAATTCATCAAATTGAAAAATTAGGTCAAACTGAAAAAAAGTAGGTAAATAAAAAAATAAAAAAATGGGTGAATTAGAACATTTCCCAGAAATAAAAAAAAAAATCCGAAAATGAAGGATATTTCCCGAAAATTGAAAATATTTTCCCCCAAATTGAAGAAAATGGTCCGAAAATAAAGCAAATTACTCGAAAATGAAACGGATTTCACGAAAATTATTAAATCATCCGATATCTTTATTGCCAATGCACCACTACTGCTTTAATACCTTTGATTTACTTATTTTTAATACTATTCTAGTTTTTTACATTTTTTTTGGGATGCCCGAACGTGACTTGGGTCCTTAAACGATTGGTGTGTTGTCAGATCAAGGTCCTTAAATGAATATCAATTTGAGAAGCAAGCCCATACATACACACACCCACACATACATACACCCACACATACACACACCCATACGCATTTAGACCCTTCCCCTGGTGACGTATCCATAATCCCATATAACTGATGACCAATCACCCATACATGTGGAAACCCTACAACTGATGACGTGGGCATAATCCTATATAACTGGTGACCAATCAATGTAAAACACACACACATGGGATGACGGTATTAGGAAATTAAGTTACACACGTATTTTTTAATTATCCTATCTAACAGGTGATATGTACCGAAATACGAAAATACTGAACTAGAGTAGTGTTTTAGTCATAATAGTTTTGATAACAGCTATTTATAGAACTAAAAACAACCGAGGACATCATCGGTTGTGTGTGTCATCGCTTTGAAGGTGTGTACACATACGAATGTCATCGGTTGGTGGGTCTACACAGGTTCACCCATATATACAAACATACATACACACACACCCACACACACACGCGGACAGCAAGAGGACTGGATAGGTCCCTGATGCTGATAGCATCAGAATCAGAGTCAAAATCTTTAATTTAATCAATGGTTTTATTTTTCAGACCTTGCAGGTGTTGACTGGGAGATTCCCAATGTGCTGCATGCGGTTTCTGCAAACCATGCACCGAAAAGTCAGGTCAACCGGCGAGAATTCCTACCCAGGAAATGAGTGAGTTATCATGCAAATGTTCTTGTAAGAGAGGCTGTAGAAGCACCTATGAGGGGGGAATGTGGATACGGACGTCCCTCCCTGTTTTTATCAGAAATAAGTATTATAAGAATGGATGTGGGACATTGAAAAAAAGTCATGGTTGGATCTCACACCCCCTCCCACGAATACACACCCACCCACATGGAGGATATGCCTTGGTTGGAAGGGGGTATGGTGGCACAAGTCTTGGGAGACCCATGATTGATGGCAAAATTAGTGTAAAGTTGGAACAGAAATAGGTAACCTTTTCTTTTTCTCTAGGCGGCCCTGGTCATCACACATGCTGACATATGATACCAGATCGACTGTCTTCAAATTTTAGAAGAAAAACTGCATCTTCTTTCCCTTGATATGGCACTAACCAAGAAGATCCAAGAAATACGTCAGACACTTGTAAATGGTCATTATGCTCTGGCTAAACTAATGGAGGTCAGAGGGCAACTGATAAAGCTTGGGATTGACCCAATGACCCTTGACATTGGAAAGTTAAGACTTGTCCTTCGGCACAAACATTATTGCAACCATGTGAATATGAAATGTGATAAATGGTGTTTTTCACACAATGAGGCCGAGCCGTATACACGTGGGGAGGGGGAAATTACCACCCAGAATAATGTGGATTGTGTTTTCATTCTATTGTATAGTATAAAGGGAAGCTCTGGTTGGGCGAAGAGTGGACATCCAATGAGGATGTGTTTGACAGTTAGGGGCCCATGACAGTTATTGCAGAGGGGTAGGTGACCGTCAAAGAGGTGGGAGTGAGTGAGGTCAGTTCGGCGTATTCTCTGATGGGTGATGTAGACGTGGTCTTTACGGGAGAGGTTGTGGCTAGTACGATTCAGCAAATCATTCTCGTCTCCTGGGAGGTGATGGAAATATGTCAAGTTGGATGTCCCTTGACATATTCTAACTATCTAAATAACACAGAGATAAACTATTTGATGATAAAGAACAAACTGTTCACATCATGTCATTTATTTACATATCCACAACATTACACAAACAACTGGGAATTCCTTCCACTGGTGTTTCAGGAAAATATGTAAAATAAATTCTCATTTAATTAATAAAGCTAATACTTCATTGTTGTTCTTATAATAAGGTTACTATAATATCTGTGCTGAAGGAAAATATATACACGATTACAGGACGTACAACCTGGTGGTTTTCAACCATAGCTTGTGTTTTACTGTGCAAGTTGTAACTCGCAATATCTAACAGTCATGTAAAATTTCAAAACTCTTCTTTGTAATCGAGTAATGTGATATATTGATGTGTATATTTTAAAGCTGAAACTAAAATGATAAATACCATACCAGTAACAAGAAGTCAAAATATGAAATTTTTTCATATTTCTTCCATAGTAACTTTAATTGTGAATTTATTAATCAACCCTATATTGTTGACAAAACTACCCCAGTTTAGTAATCCATCCCCACCCCACTCCACCCATAACAAGAAGACAAAATATTAAAATTGGCAAATTCTTCCATAGTAACTTTAGCTGTGAATCTATAAACTTAATTGTGGACAGAATTACCCGGCCCCAGTTTGACAACTTCCCCAGCCCCATCCATATCCCACCCCCATCCATATCCCTCCATGATAATAGAATATAAGAACTACTGCTATTGCAAAGATAAATTTCCAATCAGATTGTCTTTTTTATATTTGTATATATAATGCAATAATATATCTATATAATTCAATGCATATATCTGTTGCTATTTTTGTATAGAGTACTTCCTAAATTTCCCAGTACTTGACAAAAACAACCCCTAAAAGATGGCATCCAGCATGGTTCCCTTATAGTTCAATTTGGCTTGGTAAATAACTTGCTTTATACATCATTGAAGCTTACATTCTTCATGTTGAGGTGTGTTTGCTTGCATTAAATCCCTTCCATGCATTAAATACACATATAAACATGATGCCAATAACATTCTTTTTATAAAAATTCTGTGTTCGATTGTTTAAAATGCATAAAAACATAAAAGAATGAAAAACGAGAACAGTTTACGTATTTTTTTTTTTTTTTTTTGGCTTTGTTACCTGTTGTAAAAATGGACTAAACCAAATACTAAAGGTCATGCATCAAATGAATTTAATGTGCACAGGTCATGACAATGCAAATACTCCATAGAAATTCTAAAACAACTGGTTATTTTTAATTATCTAATAACAGATTATTAATTCACTAATCCACTAAATGTTGTTTTGTTCAGTGGCTTAGCCTCATTTTTTTTTTTGGAAGGACAAAATAATCAGTGGAGAAATTATTGACCAATCAGATGTCGAATAGGAAAATGATTATTCATATTTCTGTAGTGTCATTCATTGTAAGGTCACTAAGGTCGATCTCTCAATGCACGTGTGAGGGTGTTAGACACTGTTGTATGTTTGATGTTAGGGCTTAAAGGCACCACGACAGCGAGGGTCACATTGTGCCTGAGAGGTTAGATCATTCCAGAGGTGGAAAGGAAATAGGAGGGGTCTGAGAGAAGCACTGGGGCTAAGAGCCAGGAAGAAGCTGGGATCGAAAGAGGAAGTGCAGGGGTGTAAAAAAGGGGGTAAATGTAGGTAGGGGGTGGGAGAGGAGGACTAAATATGGTGGTAGAGGGAGGCATGATGAAGGAGATATTTTCATCACAGGGTTTTTTCTGGCAGAGCTTGGCTATGGAGTTGTGAGGGGTGAGGGAAGCTCTGGGGAGGTTGTACAGGGGGCAGGCAAGGAGAATGTGGTGGACTGTGGGAGGGCAATGACAATTGTTGCAGAGGGGTAAGGGAGCCAGTAAGAAGGTGGGAGTGAGTGAGCAGGGTGTGACCTATTCTAAGGCAGGTAATGTGAATGTTGTCGATACGAGAGAGATTGTGGATGGTGGGTTTGGTCAGAATGGTGGGCTGGATGTCGTGGAGTTTGTTATGAATTTAGGAGTCCCATGAGGTTTGCCAGCAGTCACGAACAAGGGAAGCAATAAGCAGTTTGATGTAAAAGTTACTGCTGATGTGAAAGATTCTTGTGATCCACATGTAATACATATTCCATTAGTGATGCCACACTAGAGGAGCCCCAGATAATTAGGTCCCATAGAAAAAGAAATTCCCATCCATTTTCATTATGCATTCTGAACTGAACGTTTCTCTTAAGGTCATTTTTACACACTGGACGCAACGTGACGAACAAATTTTTCAACAAGTTAAAAAAAAAAAAAAAAAAAACAAGAACATTTGACCTCTTGTTTTCATAGATGGATCCCCACCATGTGGATTTTTGGATGATAATTGAAAATTGATTTAAGATGCATTTCAACAACCATGCATTAAAGCAAAATTCACACCGCGACAAAAATCGAGCTCCCCTAAAGCAAATTTCTCCAATTTGAAGAAAACAACATTTCTAGCAAATTTTCCAGTATTATCAGAAGACAACCTCAATTGTAAACTTAAACGTGTGTTAGCAAAAAATCAAAGCATCTAATAATATTTGTTTCCCGTCTGATTATCTAAAAGATTGTTTGACGATCAGGTTCAGTGTGAAACGGCCTTTACGGTACAAATCGTCAAAACTTCCTGTTCAGAAATCATTTGGTACGCGGGTAAATTTCTATGCATTTCCAAGTAATAAGTATTGAAAAACAATTTACAAGAAAGAGTAGTACTGGAATTTGACTGGTCAACAATTTCATAATTGATTATCTGTCCTGCACAAAGAGTAAAACATTGCGGCCACGCTACATTTCATGTAAATCCTCTTGGAAGCAGTATGTTGTAAAGGAATGATCACGTAGCTTCATCACATTATAAATATACTAAGATGATTTAGTCTTTGGTTTGATAAATTTCCTACTCAGAGAAATATATTTTCTTCACACTTCTGTTTTTAACCGAGTCAAAATATGGACATGGCTCATGTATGTCTAGATACAGTCAGCAGATGCTTCATTTTGTTACCTACATCTTTACTATGCAAATTCAGGAACATAAAATCTGCACACAATTTATTTCATAACGAGGCAGAAACTGAGTACTGCTATTAATACTGACATACACTGATAAAAAGTCATATTTAAAAACCAGATTAACTAACAGCTTCTAAATATGCTATGTCAAAATAAATGCAAATCAAACTTTTCAAAAAAAAAAAATTCAAATGATTTTATACTGCCAACTACCATTGCCAAAAATTGACTTCCTATCAAATACAAATTATTACTGCAATGTTTATCATAAGAATGGCAAGTGGGAATAATCATAGGGTTTCAATAGGATCATTGGGATTGCAAAATACATTTGACAGGACTTTTAATGTCGTGACTTTTAATGTCGTAGCTTTTATTGTCATGCTTTTGATGTCGTGACTTTTAATGTCATGACGTTTAATGTCATGACTTTTAATGGCATGACTTTTTAAGGTACTTATTTCTAAGGTGCAGTGGCTCAGTGGTTTAGGAGTCATGCTCGTACTCATAAGGTACCAGGTTTGATCCCTGCCGTGAAGGCTGCATTGTGTCCCTGAGCAAAGCACCTTACTCACTTGCTCCAGTCCACTCAACTGTAAAATGAGTACAAGCACAGCTGGGTAGTTCACATGTGATGGACTGGCATCCTATCCAAGGCAGCCAGTGGTGGACTGGCATCCTATCCAAGGCAGCCAGTGATGGACTGGCATCCTATAGAAAGGCAGCCAGCGATGGACTGGCGTCCTATCCAAGGAGCAAGCGATGGACTGGCGTCCTATCCAAGGGAGCCAGCGATGGACTGGCATCCTATCCAAGGAGCAAGCGATGGACTGGCATCCTATCCAAGGAGCAAGCGATGGACTGGCGTCCTATCCAAGGAGCAAGCGATGGACTGGCGTCCTATCCAAGGAGCAAGCGATGGACTGGCATCCTATCCAAGGCAGCCAGCGATGGACTGGCATCCTATCCAAGGCAGCCAGCGATGGACTGGCATCCTATCCAAGGCAGCCAGCGATGGACTGGCGTCCTATCCAAGGCAGCCAGCGATGGACTGGCGTCCTATCCAAGGCAGCCATATGCTCTCATCCGCTTACGCCAAGGAAACCAATGACAAGCGATTTGGTTTCATAGGTCATCACGACCGGAGTATGGATTTTGTACACAAAAATGGCAAGGTAAAAATAAAGATTGAAATTTAATAATCAAACATTTTGCTCATATTAACAGGCCCACAATAAGGCTGATAATAACTTAAATCTAATAACTCCGCAACAGAAAAAGATAACAAAAGGTTCCTTTTCACTAATTTGTTTCCTTAATGTTCCTCTTAATATAAAAATGAAAAGTCAGTTGGATATAAACCATTTAATATAAATTGGAAGTTTTTTTCTGCATGCATACCTAACACTTTTGATTCACCAGTTTTCATAAATGCATATTCTGTAAATGTTAAGCACACCCGACGTTTGCTTAAAGCGTTTATGGTATATAAAAATAATTACAGCTGATTTCACATCAAAGGTGTAGTAAGTCTACTATGGAAGGTTGGCGCCCATATCCTCACATTTTTACTAATTGTTATTGTATCTTAAAGAAAACATAATTAACTTGTTTCCAATTTCAATTATATTCCCTCAAACTTTCTTCAGGTGGTAAATTACAATTATCTTTACAAGAATCTGTTTTACCTCTTTCCTGAAAAATCCAATGGTTTTTAAGCCACAAAATCCAATGCCAAAATGTGATAGAGATAAAACTTTGAGACGGTGACATCACAACTAGTCTGATTTCAGTCGTTTCTACACAAATGATACCAAACTTCAAACTTAAATATCTCCTTAACGAAAAAGATATTGGAACGCTTTCTGCACCATCTTATTTTCTTTGAAGTCCTCTTTCATATAGGATGGACATGCTTGACCCCTGAACTAATACTTTAAAAATATTTGATTCTGTTACAGCACCTTTGAAACCTCGTCACACAGAAACCAACCGTCAACCTCTTATTTCCCTCCCCAGTATCAAGACCTATAAGTATGCAATGTGGCCACTTATGGTGTTACATGTTGTAGCCAACATTGTTACCCTACTCTTATCCTCTAAATGCTGAGCGGCAGACACAGAAGCAGGGTCCCATTTCTGACTAATTGTTATGGCTCGCTAAAAAACAGGTGCAAGGTGGACGCTATACTCATGTGCCAATCATTCAGTCACACTTCTTGTATTAACGAATTACAAGAATAGTAATTTGCCACAGAAATTACTATCATCTTAATGTTTACTTTGAATGGAATATAAGTTTGAGAATACATATCACATTAATGCAATCATCAATAAATACAAATACATAGTGAATGCAGTACAGAAATGCCCCAAGGAAATACCTTCTGCAACTACACAATCATAAATTATGATAATTATTATTATTTTTGTATTCTCTCAAGGTATAACTAGTATGCTCATTGTATTAAAATCAATTTTTAAGAAGGGCCAGAAAATTTCCCACAATACAAGTAGTTCTTAGATCAAAGGGGCTCATCCAAACAAGCCAGGAGAAATGGTTAATAAGCAAGCAGAGCAGAGAAGTGGGCATGAGTCCTGATTCACCCCTCCCCCCAGAGGATTCTTCCTCTTTGGGAGGTACAGTAGGGTATCTCACGAGGGCTAAATTGTCAAAAGAAGACCGATGTGAAGAAAAACTTGATAAAAATAAAATTTACCAGTTCCATTTTTCCACTAGGCAACAAGAAAATATGTTGAGTTTTTTTTTTTTTTTTAAATTCAATTTGTGAATGAATAAAGAAGAACGACTTCAGTTTGTATCTGATTCTTTAAGATTGATTCCCTTTTAGATACATTGGAGTGCCTTACTCAATCTCCTTAATATCAATTACTCACTTGGGCAAGAAATCTCCGAAAGTAACATTTGCTATTTTTGAATACTTTTTTTAGGATATCTAATATAAAAACTAACTACAAAAAAACATTTATCAAAAAATTAAGTCAGTGGTTTATCCAGCTAAAAAATAAATTCTTTTCAAGAATGATACCTTACAAAAATGACAGTTAGGTCAAGAATGATACCTTAAGTATTACTGAACGATACAAGATAAAAATTAAAGCATCAAATTCACCTCCAGTATCAAGAATGATACCACAAGTATCAAGAATGATACCTTAAGTAGCAAGAATGATACCTCCAGTATCAAGAATGATACCTTAAGTAGCAAGAATGATACCTTAAGTAGCAAGAATGATACCTCAAGTATCAAGAATGATACCTTAAGTAGCAAGAATGATACCTTAAGTATCAAGAATGATACCTTAAGTATCAAGAATGATATTTAAGTGACACACTTGCTCTGCCAGGTGAGAACTTTAACAAGACGCCCCTCATGAAAAGGAATGGGTCAAATTAATGTAATGGTATCCTGACAACTTCGAACCCTGTAAGTTTGATGGGCATGGTAACTGCACCATAACGTGATCTTATCATCTACTTTAAATGGGTGACCACAACTGTACAAATCAGGAGAAACATTAAGAAAGGTTGCTACACCATCTATGGCACCAATATACCCATCCCATTATGAAAAGGAATGGTCAAATAAATATGATGATTTTCTTCACAACTTGTAACAGCACGTCTCCAAGTGCCATTGTCAACATTTCAAATAAATAATATCCCCACGCTCGTCCAAAATTAAGATACAAAAAAAAAACCGACCAGGGTAATGGTGGTCCTCTACTTTACCTGGTTGTTTTTTATCAATAAAATACACCAGGATTTTCCACCTTTTCCATGGTTGTCTGACAAGAGCGCATTTGGAACTATTTCTCTGTTTTTCCATGTTTGACAACCATTGACAACCATTGGTTGGTTGGGCCAATGACCACCTTTCCCAAAGTTGTATTTGACACTCATTCTCCCAATACCTTTTAAACCCAAAACCACCATTTACACAACAAAAGCGACCGTTGGTTGGCAGTGGTGGTCAATGCCGGGTCAACGGCCATGACATCATGTTTTATAGGTGTATTTGTATAAAACAAATTATATGCTATAGACATACGGTCATCTGCAGGCTTAGTAAAACCTACAAATTCCACCATTTACAACCAAGTTCATGCCTCATATAAAAACCAATGTTGACCACCGTGATGTGGGAAAAGGTAGTTTTCACAGGAAATCTGATAAAAGTAGTAGAAAAGGTGGTAAACCATGGTCTACCCACCACATAAATTATTGGAAATGGTTGTCAAAAATGAAAGTTTTGTTAATGTATGCTAATGGTTGTCATATAATGGCAAAGTATGGTTTAAAAGGGTAGGAAAGCAAGTATGATTTTCATTGTTATATGAAGGTTTTGGTTAAGGAAAGTGGAAATTAGAACAAATCTGTGGTTATTTTTTTATATTTTTTTTGTGGTAATAATCTGCTTAACAATCACAAAAATACTTTTAAAAGTTTTAAAAAGCACAAATATGATAACAGGCAATCATACCCTGGATGGAAGGTGCCACATCCATGGTATAGGATGGGACATTCTCAATAATGATGACCTATTCCAGGCCATTGTGGTATTCTTGCCATCAACTTAGGGTAGGGTCAAAAGGGTGACCACACTTTTCCGCTACAGAAATAACGGGAAACACTTTCGAAGGTTGCTGCACCGCAATTACCACAACATGTAAATCTGTCCACACAAGGAATGGGTCAAATCAATACAATGGTACCCTCCGTGGTATCCTACATGGTACTCTCAGTGGTACCCTCCAATGCTAAAGACACCTCCTGCTTCCAAGAGGGCATGGTGCTTCCTAACGACGTCACATCGGCTAATCAACGGAGTCGAGAGTCCTTCCAGCCCTCAGTTACATAACAAATCCCCATACCTCAAGATTCTTGATGACAAAGTCTTCACTCCCTGAGAGAATTTTATTATCAAAAGTTTTACACTTGCGACATCTGCCGTGGTAGAGGTCTCCATCGAACCACAAACCATGGGTGCCCCTGTGGAAAAAGACAATTCAAAGGATTAACATGTGCGGTACATTTGATTGGTAGGTGAAAAAAATTCAGCATGTCAACAGCGAAGGTCAGAGGAAATTAGAGAGTTTAAAATATAGTAAATTAAATTGATAAGGGATATTTTAAGAGTGCCTATGACAAGGACTCTTTGTTGAATACATATTTCGGGAGGGCTGACACCTATCTAAATGGGACATGGAGAAATTGCACTTGACATATATTAACGTTTATCTATTTTTTACATGTACTTTTTTTGTTTTTCATAAATTTGCAGAAAAACTGATCAATTTTGCAGTAAACTTGATCAATATAGAAAAATTATAGAAAATGGTAAATATTTCATTGAAAATATCAGTATCATGATGAAATAACCATCCTTATGAAGAATGGTCCATCAATCATTCATGGGTTTTGCACAAAGTCCTCCCAAGCATACAATGTATATTTTTATTTGGGGGGCTCTACCAAGGACTTATCTGATTGGTATCACTGAACAACAGTTATGTAGCTTGAGCCCAAGATGAATAACCTATTGTGTACAGTGTAAAACAAGTGAACTGTGAATAGACTATGAAGATGTTATCAGTTAAGAAGGTATAGATTACCCCTGTGTTGTGTATGGTGTGACAATAGCTGGATGCTAGTCAATGAATTGTGAAGAGTCTCTCGGGTTGAATGGTGTGGATTACCCCTGATTTTGAGAAAATCGGGGGTCGGGTTCGAGGGGTCTAAGAGCCAAAAATTCTTAATGTGTTATTGAAAAAGGAGCTTTCCAAGGGCTAGAGTGGGTCTATTGACTGAAAGGCTGAAAGGAATCGGTGGACATTTTCCCCACAATAAATAAAGCCATGTGGAGCACAGTGGCCTAGTGGTTAAGGTGTCGGGCTCTGGTGTGGAAGGTACTGGGTTCGATTCCTGGCCAGGCCAGTGTGTTGTGTCCTTGAGCAAGACACTTTATCTTCATTGCTTCAGTCCACCCAGCTGTAATGGGTACCTGTGAGGGCAGTGACAGTTCTATGTGTTTGGAGCCCGGCGCCTGTATATGGCTGCTGATAAAACGGGCTTGTGACTCCCCAGGGAGTGAGAAAGTTTTCAGGAGAGTTAAGGCCCAGTGACCAGGGTAATAATTGTAAAGCGCTTTGAGACAGTCTAGGACAGTATAAAGCGCTATATAAGAATTACTATTATTATGAGAAAATTGGAAGTTGGTGGCCTTGCCTGCATAAAAATAATTTCACTAAACACAATTTACACAACAATTTTCTTGACAACAAAAACCATTCCATAGTTGATTTTTTTTTTCTTTTTCTAACTGGGCAATCCATTGTTTAAATTACTTTTCATGTCAGATATAATTCCAATTTCAAGCTAAGAGTCTCGGCTTTATCATGATTTAAATTTTAGTTGGGGCAAGACAACAAATTCGTGAATTTTTTTTCTCTCCAAAGACAGAAATGAATTGTTCTGAATCAGTAAATATGCATGGTCTGGCAAATGGAGGGGTAGAAATGGATATATGGCTTAATTCAATGAACCAGAAAACCCAGGAACCAACAAAGGGGTGGGCTGACTGACGGAGCAAACTGACAGAAATACAAACTGACAATATGCATGGTCGGGCAATAGATGGGTAGACAAATGGGTAGACAGGTAAGAAAATGGGTGAACAATGAATGAGGTAGAGACACACAGACGGTAGAGTCAATGGGCAAACCTGAAAATTAAAGGATTAGTTCAGGGGTCAAACAAGTTCATCTTATATGAAAGAGGACTTTAAAAGAAACAAAATGGTGAAGAAAGCATTCAAAAATCTTATTCCGTTAAAGGATTAGTTCAGTGGTCAAGCAAGTCCATCTTATATGGAAGAGGACTTCAAAAGAAACAAAATGGTGAAGAAAGCATCCAAAAATATTATTCCTGAATATTCCCAAAGTTGAATATTCCCTTAACGGAATAATATTTTTTAGTGCTTTTCCCACCATTTTGTTTCTTTTGAAGTCCTCTTTCATACAAGAGACTTGCTTGACCACTGAACTAATCCCTTAATGGAATAAGATTTTTGAATGCTTTCTTCACCATTTTGTTCCTTTTGAAGTCCTCTTTCATATACGATATACATGCTTGACCACTGAACTAATCCTTTAATGGAATAAGATTTTTGAATGCTTTCTTCACCATTTTGTTTCTTTTGAAGTACTTTTTTAGATAGGATGGACTTGCTTGACCCCTGAACTTATCCTTCAAGGGCAAACTGGCAGACAGGTAAGGACAGGCAGACAAACAGATGGTTCTATATCCTACATTGGCAAGTGAGTACAAAACACAGCTTACCCTCCACCCCCGATGCTGATGCTGTCTCTGTCACCCTTTATGAAGTAGTTATTTTCACCCGTCCATCTGAATATCGTCAGGTCTACTCCGCTCTCGAACTGAAAGAGGAAGCTCTCTCCGGTACCATAGTAACTGTCGCTCATTCGGATTGGACAGGAAACTAAGGCTCCAAATAACTGCAAGAAAAAAGGGAGAAGGGGAAAAGATGTATAAACATTGGAGAACTTTTATATTTTCCCACTAATTGGATCTCATTCAGTCAAAATTTACTAGCTTGGTAAGTCAGGTGTCACGTTTAATTTAGTTGACTATTTCGTATCATTAAATACGAAAGCATTTTATTCCCTCTTTATTTTCACTGTAAAACCAGAGTAACAGTTACAGGATTAGTTCAGGGGTCAAGCAAGTGCATCTTAACCATTTGAATCCTAATTGGTTGTGGCACGACCGATTTGGACATGCACTTTTCAAGAAATTATTTTGCTTCGTCAAATAGACGCACAGCGGTGACCCTGGTATGATTTGAAAGACCTCGAAAAGATCTTTCAAAAAATGTAACTTTTTGATAGGGGTTACTACGTTGAAGATTTTTTGTTGTTGTTGTTGTTGAGAAAAAATGGTTTAGAATAGAAATAATTCTAAAAATGCACAAAATGGTCCCATTTGTGCGGACGACTGACATCTTAATTTAGGCACCTCATGGTGGTTGTGCATTAGAAAGTGCTATATTTACCTACATTCTATTATTAATTCTAAAGTTTGAAGAAATTTCATGTTTTTTTATGTTAATGCTTTCAACACATTTTACAGTAATTGAGTTATGTTGCCTCTGAGCATACATAGATACCCAAAAGATTAGTTCAGGGGTCAAGTAAAATGGTAAAGAAAGCATTCAAACATCTTAATCTGTTAATAAGATATTCAATATTTAAAAAAAAAAAAAAAAGTGGAAAGAGCATTTAGATTAGATACTGAATAGACCAGATCCTATTTTCCAGTTTGTAACATAACATGTGACCCTGAAATAGACGAAATCAGTGTCAGTTATATTACAAGAAGTGAAATAAAAGAGGCATTGATGAAGATAAAGAATAACAAAGCTGCAGGAAAAGATAATATAACTGCCGAGTTGTTAAAAGCTGATATACAAACATTTTTTCACATTATTTTGCTTTCAACAGTCAATTCCACACCTACAATACACGCAATGCCAACGATTTACTAACTCCACTGTACAATCTTGATATCTCTCGACATTTGATAAAATACAAAGGCATTTTTATATGGAATTCCCTACCAATCAATCTTAGAAATTGTTCCACTCTCATGACTTTTAAAAGTAAACTTAAAGCCCATCTTATCAAATCCAGTAGTAATTCTAGGAACTAACTCGTCCTTCACTTTTCGTTTTTGGTATTTTATGTATATAGCATAACTATTGAATTTTTTCTTTTGTTTTCTTTTATTTTGTTTTTTCTCAATTCTTGTAACTGTGTAAGGGGGTACCTCACCTACAGACACGTGTCTTCTGAGTGCTCCCCCAAACCAATTAACTTTGTAAATATGTCACTTTTGTTATATTTTGTATTATGGTTTGAAATAAAGTGCGATCAATATGCACATCAGTATTGTGGCTTAAGAGCTGTTCAGAATTGTATGGGAAAAGGAAGTTATACCAAAATCATGGAAGCAAGGACTAATAACAAAATTACCTACGAAAGGCAATATTACTGTATGCAATAACTGGCATGGAATAACATTAACATCCATACCAAGCAAAGTATGTGGAAGAGTTTTAATCAACAGAATTAGAAACGGTGTTGACAGTAAGACGAGAGATAAACAGGCTGGATATAGAAGAGGAAGGAGTACCACCGAGCAAATTTTTATCCTGCGCAACATTCTAAAACAGGTGGCTGAATGGCATTCAACCATATATATGGCCTTTGTTGACTTCGAAGAGGCGTTTGACTGGAAAATAATGGCAGCCTATGGTATTCCACAAAAGATAATACGTTTGATTAAAGCGTTAAATGAAGACAGTGAATGTGCAGTTTTAGATGGTGGTGTGGAATCTGAATGGTTTTAAGTCAAAAGTGGTGTACATGTAAAGCAAAATGATGTAATGTCAGGGTTCCTTTTTCTGATGGGCTAAGAATTAATAAGGATAAAAACGAACTCATGAAAGTTAACAGCAAATGTGCAAACAAAGTTTATATCGATAACCAACAACTAAATGAAGTAAACAAGTACAAATACCTTGGTGCAACAGTAAGCTTACAAGGTGGTGGCAGGGAAGATATCCAAAACAGAATCTCTAAAGCATGAGTAGCATTTATGAAATAGAATAAAATATGGAACTCAAGCACATTCTCAATATATACAAAAATAAAAATGTTTAACTCTCTCGTTAAATCTGTGCTCTTGTATGGTTGCGAGACATGGAGAGTTAATGTAGCAGATAATAAAAAGCTGGGTACATTTATGTTCAAATGCTACAGGAGAATTTTGAAGATCAGATGGCCATCTGTAATATCTAACAATGAAATACGGAGAATCACTGAACATGACAAAATCAGCACTGAAGTAAAAAGAAGGAGGTGGATTGGTCATGTGATGCACATGAGCACTATTAAGCACTGTGTGACAGCTATGACATGGAAATCAGAGGGGAGAAGGAAAGTTGGTCGTCCTAGAACAACCTGGAAAAAGACAGTCAAGAAGGAGAGGAAAGTAATGGGATGGAGCTCGTGGACAAAAGCCAGTCAAGCTGCAAATAACAGAGTCCACATGGAGAAAGCGCACTGCAGCACAATGGGCCAGGAGGCCTGAAGAGACTGGGTGAGGTGAGGTGAAGATATTCAAGTTTAAAGCTGTCTTATTGGTGTAGAAATGACTGGTGTAGTAAGACTACTATGAAAGGTTGACCCCTTATATTTACATTTTTGACAATTGTTAATGTGTTTTAAAGAAAATATATTAATCTTTTTTATTATTTGAATTATTTTTCCTCAAAACTTTCTTCAGGTGGTGAATCATAATTACTTGTAATAGATTTTGTTTTACTACTTTCTGACATATCCAATAGTTTTTAAGCCACAAAATCGCAGGATAAAATGATAGAATACATAAAGACTTTGAGGAATCTGAGGCTGTGACGTCACATCTAGTCTGAATTCAGTCCTTTTTACACAAATGATACCAGCCTTTAAACTTAAGTATCTCCTTAATGGAATAAGATTTTTCAAAGCTTCCTTCACCATTTTGTTTCTTTTGAAATCCTTTTTCATATGAGATAGACTTGCTTAACCACTGAATTAATCCTTTTAATTATTCCTTTTTCTCCACCTTTGTTGGACAAGCTAATTAGATATTTCTCTTTTTTGCATGAATTCCAGCCCTACCAACTCAGGTTATGGTGTGATCTGATTGATGTTCATAGTACCACTGACTAGTGTGATCTGATTGATGTCCATAGTACCACTGACTAGTGTGATCTGATTGATGTCCATAGTACCACTGACTAGTGTGATCTGATTGATGTCCATAGTATCACTGACTGGTGTGATCTGATTGATTTCCATAGTACCACTGACTAGTGTGATCTGATTGATGTCCATAGTACCACTGACTCAGTGTGATCTGATTGATGTCCATAGTACCACTGACTAGTGTGATCTGATTGATGTCCATGGTACCACTGACTAGTGTGATCTGATTGATGTCCATAGTACCACTGACTAGTGTGATCTGATTGATGTCCATAGTACCACTGACTAGTGTGATCTGATTGATGTCCATAGTACCACTGACTAGTGTGATCTGATTGATGTCCATAGTACCACTGACTGGTGTGATCTGATTGATGTCCATAGTACCACTGACTAGTGTGATCTGATTGATGTCCATAGTACCACTGACTAGTGTGATCTGATTGATGTCCATAGTACCACTGACTAGTGTGATCTCATTGATGTCCATAGTACCACTGACTAGTGTGATCTGATTGATGTCCATAGTACCACTGACTAGTGTGATCTGATTGATGTCCATAGTACCACTGACTAGAGTGATCCGATTGATTTTTTCATAGTACCACTGACTAGTGTGATCTGATTGATGTCCATAGTACCACTGACTCAGTGTGATCTGATTGATGTCCATAGTACCACTGACTAGTGTGATCTGATTGATGTCCATAGTACCACTGACTAGTGTGATCTGATTGATGTCCATAGTACCACTGACTGGTGTGATCTGATTGATGTCCATAGTACCACTGACTAGTGTGATCTGATTGATGTCCATAGTACCACTGACTAGAGTGATCTGATTGATGTCCATAGTACCACTGACTAGTGTGATCTGATTGATGTCCATAGTACCACTGACTAGTGTGATCTGATTGATGTCCATAGTACCACTGACTAGTGTGATCTGATTGATGTCCATAGTACCACTGACTAGTGTGATCTGATTGATGTCCATAGTACCACTGACTGGTGTGATCTGATTGATGTCCATGGTACCACTGACTAGTGTGATCTGATTGATGTCCATAGTACCACTGACTAGTGTGATCTGATTGATGTCCATAGTACCACTGACTAGTGTGATCTGATTGATGTCCATAGTACCACTGACTAGTGTGATCTCATTGATGTCCATAGTACCACTGACTAGTGTGATCTGATTGATGTCCATAGTACCACTGACTAGTGTGATCTGATTGATGTCCATAGTACCACTGACTAGTGTGATCTGATTGATGTCCATAGTACCACTGACTAGTGTGATCTGATTGATGTCCAGTCCATAGTACCACTGACTAGAGTGATCTGATTGATGTCCATAGTACCACTGACTAGTGTGATCTGATTGATGTCCATAGTACCACTGACTAGTGTGATCTGATTGATGTCCATAGTACCACTGACTAGTGTGATCTGATTGATGTCCATAGTACCACTGACTAGTGTGATCTGATTGATGTCCATAGTACCACTGACTAGAGTGATCTGATTGATGTCCATAGTACCACTGACTGGTGTGATCTGATTGATATCCATGGTACCACTGACTGGTGTGATCTGATTGATGTCCATAGTACCACTGACTGGTGTGATCTGATTGATGTCCATAGTACCACTGACTAGTGTGATCTGATTGATGTCCATAGTACCACTGACTCAGTGTGATCTGATTGATGTCCATAGTACCACTGACTAGTGTGATCTGATTGATGTCCATAGTACCACTGACTAGTGTGATCTGATTGATGTCCATAGTACCACTGACTAGTGTGATCTGATTGATGTCCATAGTGCCACTGACTAGTGTGATTTGATTGATGTCCATAGTACCACTGACTAGTGTGATCTGATTGATGTCCATAGTACCACTGACTAGTGTGATCTGATTGATGTCCATAGTACCACTGACTAGTGTGATCTGATTGATGTCCATAGTACCACTGACTAGTGTGATCTGATTGATGTCCATAGTACCACTGACTAGTGTGACATGATTGATGTCCATAGTATCACTGACTGGTGTGATCTGATTGATGTCCATAGTACCACTGACTAGTGTGATCTGATTGATGTCCATAGTACCACTGACTAGTGTGATCTGATTGATGTCCATAGTACCACTGACTAGTGTGATCTGATTGATGTCCATAGTACCATTGACTAGTGTGATCTGATTGATGTCCATAGTACCACTGACTGGTGTGATCTGATTGATGTCCATGGTACCACTGACTAGTGTGATCTGATTGATGTCCATAGTACCACTGACTAGTGTGATCTGATTGATGTCCATGGTACCACTGACTAGTGTGATCTGATTGATGTCCATAGTACCACTGACTAGTGTGATCTGATTGATGTCCATAGTACCACTGACTAGTGTGATCTGATTGATGTCCATAGTACCACTGACTAGTGTGATCTGATTGATGTCCATAGTACCACTGACTGGTGTGATCTGATTGATGTCCATAGTACCACTGACTGGTGTGATCTGATTGATGTCCATAGTACCACTGACTGGTGTGATCTGATTGATGTCCATAGTACCACTGACTGGTGTGATCTGATTGATGTCCATAGTACCACTGACTGGTGTGATCTGATTGATGTCCATAGTACCACTGACTGGTGTGATCTGATTGATGTCCATAGTACCACTGACTAGTGTGATCTGATTGATGTCCATAGTACCACTGACTAGAGTGATCCGATTGATTTTTTCATAGTACCACTGACTAGTGTGATCTGATTGATGTCCATAGTACCACTGACTAGTGTGATCTGATTGATGTCCATAGTACCACTGACTAGTGTGATCTGATTGATGTCCATAGTACCACTGACTAGTGTGATCTGATTGATGTCCATAGTACCATTGACTAGTGTGATCTGATTGATGTCCATAGTACCACTGACTAGTGTGATCTGATTGATGTCCATAGTGCCACTGACTAGAGTGATCTGATTGATGTCCATAGTACCACTGACTAGTGTGATCTGATTGATGTCCATAGTACCACTGACTAGTGTGATCTGATTGATGTCCATAGTACCACTGACTAGTGTGATCTGATTGATGTCCATAGTACCACTGACTAGTGTGATCTGATTGATGTCCATAGTACCACTGACTAGTGTGATCTGATTGATGTCCATAGTACCACTGACAGACATGAAATCAGTCAAGCAATTAGCTAAAAGCACCAACTGACTTGAAAATAATCACTTGTTTCATCTCTAATGAAATCACATGCACAGGATCATGTTTAATTACCTCCAAAACAAAATTGGACAGAAGTTAGGTTTTCGTCTGCATTTTTCATCAACATATCTCAAGAACAGATACTTACAGAAGCACTAGTGAGGGCATATTTTTAAGGGGTCCCCCAAAATTGAATATTCATCTAGCACGCAACAGTTTAGCAATTTTCTGGAGGTCCCCCTAAAATTGAATATTCATCTAGCACGCAACAGTTTAGCAATTTTCTGGTTAATGTTGGCTATGGGGGAATGAAGTTTATCGATCTGCTGTGGAAAATATAATTGTAAAATTTGCAAAAAAAACAAAAACTTTTCAGTCTACTGCTCCTTTAAAATGGTCAAAGTAACACCTGCATACAAATCAGGAAATTAAACTGTTTATTCAAATTATCGTCCAATTTCCCTCTTGCCCATTTTTCAAAGATTTTTGAAAGACTTGTGTATTATGTAATGCATTGTAATCATATCAGTTTGATTTTAGTAAACAGTATTGTACATATATGGCAGCTTGTGGATTATATTGTGGCAGATATGGATAGAAAATTAAAAACAATTGCTATATTAATTGAGCTTTTGAATGCATTTTAACCACAGTATTATCTTAAGGAAATTTAACATCAAGGTATAAAGAAGGGTTAGTTAGCACATCATTGGTTTGTAAGCTAACTTTCCCTCCCTTCGAAGGTGGAATTAATTAGACAATTTCCCAGTTCTAAATAAAGGTGTCGAATGTAGTGAATAAATCTATATATACAACTTCCTTCTTTCGCAATTTAATGTACTTTTTATCGCACAATTACATGGGGATGTTTTTAGAGCACATATTCACCACATATACTGTTGTTTACTTAAGAAATCTAAAAAAAAGTAAAAGAAAAAAATATTATTTTTGTCTTCCTGTGAATTCCTAATTTTCATGTAGTTATAACCGCCAGAACAGTACATTTTTTCCAGCTATGCCACCCTTTTTGTAATTAATTAAAGGGTGAATACCCCCTCACTAATGTATGCAACTTACATAGTTCTCTTTATCTTTGACCACCAGCAGCACAGGGGTGTCCCACCCACGCATTGTGCGGTAGAGGCTCTGCAGACTGTACCCATGGCTCCCTGTTCCATAGATCAACGACCACATGTACCCTTCTGTCCTGGCAGGTAATTCTTTTCTCAGCTGCAAATATGAAAGAAGAAAAAAAAGCATTTCTATCATAAGAATGGAATTATTGTCTCAAATAAAACACTATTAACTCACAGCTTTTCTACTGAGCTTTAAAGGTGTGTGGACAAATAGTAACAACATGGCTAAAAAAATATTCCTATGTTTGTTTTTTGTTGTTGTAATATTCCCAAGGTTTTTTTTAGTGTAAAATATTATTTGAAAGAGCATACTTTTAGAACCATTTTGGTACAGAAATCAGGTTGATATCATATTCTGTTCAGGAGATATGGATTTTTAAAGATTTCCCAATTGCATTTAAATATTTTTGTACAGTACGATGAATTCGTGTTTGATGATGCCATAGAGGCAATTCCATTGCAAATGTTTATGTATTTCTTTGAACATTAATTGGCTGTTTCTGTATGATTATAACAAATTTCTAAAAGTTATTGAAGTGGGGTATATTTGGTAATGTATATACCTAACTTTCAACAATATATTTTTCTAGTAGGTTTTACAAATCAACTAGAACGGTAAATACCGGCAAGGTTCGCATGCCCATGCAAATTGACACCCATAACATATGACCCGACCATTTAAAAAAATGGAATCTCACACTAAGTCTCATATGGCATCCCATGTCCCACATGGCATCCCACCCCATGTCCCACATGACTCCCATCCCATCCATTGTCCCACATGGCATTCCACCATATCTCCCACATGGCATCCCACCCCATGTCCCACATGACATCCCATCCCATCCCTTGTCCCACGTGGCATTCCACTATATGTCCCACATGGCATCCCATCCTATGACCCGCATGGCATCCCACCCTATGTCCCACATGGATCCCATCCCATGTGCCAAATGACATCCCATCCCATATGACATCCCATCCCATGCCTTGTCCCACATGGCATTCCACCATATCTCCCACATGGCATTCCACCATATCTCCCACATGGCATTCCACCATATGTCCCACAAGGCATTCCAACATGTCCCACATGGCATCCCACCCTATGTCCCACATGTATCCTATCCTACATTTCCCACATTCATCCAACCATATGTACCACATGACACCCCTCCCTATGTCCCATATGGCATCCCTCCCTGTGTCCCAGATGGCATCTCTCCACATGTCCCCCTAGGCATCCCACGTATGTCCCACATCAATGGCTTTCCACCCGATGTCCCACATGGCATTCCACCTTATGTCCCACACTGGATCCCACCATATGTTTCACACGGTATCCCTCCTAATGTCCCAATGACATTCTACTTTATGTCCCACATGGCATCACATCCCATGTCCCTATGGCTTCCTACCCTATGTCCCACATAGCCTCCTACACTACTGTATGTCACACATGGCATCCCAACCTATGTCACACTGTGTTACTTGTGGCATCCCACCCCATGTCCTATATGGCATCCCACCCCATGTCCCACATGTCGTTCCATGTCCCACATGACATCCCATTCCATGGTATTCCACCCTATGTCCTACTAGGCATTCCACCATATATCCTACATGGCATTCCACCCTGTTCCACATGGCATCTCACCCCATGTCCCACATAGTATCCCACCCCATGTCCCACATAGCATCCCACCCGATGTCCCACATGACATCTCCCATAGGCTCCATAAGAAGTCTCATCCTAGCTATCACAGTCCCTGATTGAGCATAATATGTATGAAAGTGTCAGTTCATATAATAACTTGTATGCAAATGACTTGTTAAATAAGTAAAAAAGGTGGAGTCAAATAATTATGCCCGATATAGCCCTTGGTGTATACCACATGGTATATAATATATCATATGTCCAGCATGGCCTCCATCCATGTCCCACATGGCATCCCTCCCTATGTCCATATGCAGTCTGGTCAGTTTATATACTGTAGCAACTTTATGCAATTGAACACAATAATTAAGGTAGAGTTTAATAATCATGCCTGATACAACCGTTGGTGCCTAAATATTTTAAATAATTTCAAGGATTTTAAATCTTCAGTGCTATGAGAAAGACGCTAGAGGATCTCTGAAGAATATTGAAAAATTATATTATTTTACAGTTATCTTCTAAGGAAATATCAAATGTTTTGTAGACTTTTTAAGGAAACTAGTCTTCAATCTGTTTCAAGTGTCTCTGAATAACTTTAACATTTTGTAAGCAAATTCCAACCTTCCATAAAAATATCTGAAGAAACTTTTAGCTTTTTCTGAGGAACTCTGAATAAACTTTACCATTTTCTGAGGAATTCTTAAAAAACTTTAACATTTCTGAGGAATTCTCAGGAAAAACTGTGGACGGCCGAACAACCGAACGAAATTGCCATTACATAGGTTCGCATTATACTTCGCATGCTCACCAAAAAGGATGATAGATTTTAATAAAATACATCATCGTGGGAGAATGTGTTGCTATGATGTCATACTGAGCCTTTTCCTATTCATTTATTGGCACTTTCTATGAACCTTAAAATTTGAATATCTTTTAGTGGAAATAACATATCAAAATGATTTTTGTACTAAAGTGTGTTTATATAATTTTTCTCTTTCTTATGTCTTATGAAAGGTTAAAAAAAAACAAAAAAAACAAAAAAAAACCTGGAAATATTCCTTTAAAAACATGGGAATATTCCTTTAGAAACATGGAATAGTCCTTTAAAAACATGGTAATATTTCTTTAAAAACATGGGAATATTCCTTTCAAAACATGGGAATATTCCTTTCAAAACATGGGAATATTCCTTGCAAAACCATGGGAATATTCCTTGCAAAACCATGGGAATATTCCTTTCAAAACCATGGGAATATTCTTTTAAAGGAATATTCCTGCAAGTTTTCATATTTATGATAGAGAACTATTAAAAAAAATGTATTTCAAAGATTCCAACGGTGTTGAAGAGTGACCGTGCAGTATCAAGTGTTATGTCATAATTGCAGATCCAAGATATTGCTTCTGTATTTATTTAAAATTTAATTGCCTCTGAATTACTCAGAGCATTCTTTCTTTAATTAATGAGATGGGATATAAGATGCACCTTACTGTAACATGCTTAGACCTTCCACTCTAAACAAAAACAAAAACAAAAACTTTTCCTATTTCAAGAAATTAATCAATTAAGAATGATCTTGAATCTGGAATTAGGACATCAAACAATTCACTGTACTGCAAGTATCTTTTCAACACTGGTTAATCCGTTGAGGTGCACTAATACTCCTAAACAGAAAGAGATTATATCAGATTTATCAAGATTTCTGCAGAGTATTTGCACTGTTATGACCTGTACAATAAATCCTGTTAAATGCACGATCATAATTATTTGGCTTACTCCATTTTCAAAACAGGTAAATTTGTATAATAAAGCAGATGATATATATGTAAACTTTTCTCATTTTTCTACTTGTCTTTTTATGCATTTTAAATAATCTAATAAGAAAATTGTATAAAAAGATTAATGTTTCCGCATTTTGTTTATATGTGTATTTAATGCACGGTTTAAAAAACTTTGCACTTGCGGATGATCCTCGTAAAGTCAAGTCATTTCACTTGTGTCAAAGTCCTTCGCCCCGTGCATTAAATACACCAATAAACACTGCCTCAACATTAATCTTTAATAGAGGGATTTCATCATGTGACTCATAATTCAACTGAACTCCATTTTGCAGGGTAGCGGCATCTAAGCTTGGGCGATATTCACCTTCAGACAAAATCGATATATCGCTAGATATATATCGATAATATTGAAATAACGATATGCAAATTCCAGGACGTCATGTTGAAATAATATAATTGTTTTGTGCCAGGTAATACTGCTCCAGCACAAAAAATGGAAAATACAAATTTTAAAGTAAATTTACAGAATTGAATGGGAAATATGTACATAAATCTTCAAATAAACACCAATTATTCTGAAAGGAATAATTTTGTACATTGTTTCTTTATCAAAAAATAAATCACAGAAACATTGAAATTCCATAAGTTTGAACATATCATTTTTTCACTATTTTCGTGGAACTGGTATATAGCTTTTTTGTTAATGAAAACGGGCCAACTTTACCTTTGAATGCTAGGTCCCACTTGTTTTGAATTTCCTACTCAAAGGACATCAATTTTGCACTCTTTTAAAAAAACCTGGACATTCAGAAGTCAATAAATATTGATAGAAAATGTCCTCTGCTACTAAAAATAGGATGAGTGAGCTCAGAAATCTACACACATTGTTTGTACTTGTGCTGCTTACTTAACAGAAAGTCTGATGTGAGAATGGACAAATTAGTGGGAAATATCTTTTAGTCTTGAGGATGAAATCTTTTACTTTTGAGGATAAAATCTACTTTCAGTTGTCAATTAAGGGCTTTTTCACATAAATTTGAGGATGCAGTATTCCTTTTAAAGAATTTAGAAGCAATGTTTAAGAATTAAAATCTCATTGATTACAATTGCTCAACCATCACAAATCATGAAAATTAACTTATATTATTGCGCAATGTCCATAGCGGCCTGTACATACAGAGTACAGTACTGTACAGTATGTCTGGAAGTAAGAATTTCCTGCTTGTGGAACATAATTGTAGGTAATATTTATTGAAATATTGATGACTTAATCAACTCTTAACATTATTGACTGCCAGTAAATTTAATATTATTACAAATTACAAACTTTTGTGGCTGTATAGTGAGAAAAGGTGCATGTTTGGTTGTCATGTTAACTTCATTATTAGTTCATGTATAGTACAATATTGGTGGAAAACATCATATCGATATATCGATATGACCCTTGAACTCAATATCGGCCATATCGATATGGGTCAATATCGAATAATATAGAAATATCGCCCATGCTTAGCGTCGTCATTGCGTTTTAAGAGTCTTTACACAGCTCAGTCACATCACACGTACAACAAACATAGTGCAACCAACGGCACAGCAAGATTACAGCATATCTTACAAAAATGATCTAATATAACACCATGCAAACGTATGTAAGTCCAATTAAGTTTACAGCAAATGACAGTGGTTTTGACCGAGAACATGGCAATGTAACCAAAGTCACGTGACCTCGTGGCGTCACTGAAACACCCTAATCATTTCACCAATTTGTTTCTTTAGTAGTTCTCTATGTTATCATGAAAATGAAAATTCACAGGAACATTCCCATAAAGGATTAGTTCAGGGGTCATGAAGTCTATATTATATGAAAGTGAACTTCAAAGGAAACAAAGCAGCGTAGAAAGCGTTAAAAAAATCTTATTCCATTCAGAAGATATTTAAGTTTTTGGTATCATTTGTGTAGAAATGACTGAAATTAGAATAGTTGTGATGTCATATATAGCCTCGGATTCCTGAAAGTCTTGATGTATTCCATCATATTTTGTCCTGCTATTTTGTGGCTTAAAAACCATGGGATATGTCCAAAAAAGTAGTAAAACTGAATCTAGGAAGGGTATTTATAAGATACCACCTGAAAAAAGTTTGAGGAAAAATAATTTAAATAGTCAAAAAAATTAAATAAACTTTCTAAAAAATACACTAACAATTGTTAAGCATGTGAGGATAAAGACGCCAACTTTTTACAGTAGACTTACTACACCAGTCATTTCTACACAGATAAGACGAGTTTGAAACCTGAATATTTCCTTAACGGATTCAGGTTTTTGTTCACCATTTTTGTTTCTGTTGTAGTTTTCTTTCATATAAGGCGAACACAAAAATGGTAAACAAAAACCTGAATCCGTAAAGGAGATATTCAGGTTTAAACTCTTCTTATCTGTGTAGAAATGACTGGTGTAGTAAGTCTACTGTAAAAAGTTGGCGTCTTCATCCTCACATGCTTAACAATTGTTAGTGTATATTAAAGAAAGTGTATTTAATTTTTTGTACTATTAAATTATTTTTCCTTAAACTTTTTTTTCAGGTGGTACCCTTCCTAAATTCAGTTTTACTACTTTTTTGACATATCTGATGGTTTTTAAGCCACAAAATAGCAGGACAAAATATGATGGAATACATAAAGACTTTTAGGAATCTGAGGCTATGACATCACAACTATTTTAATTTCAGTCGTTTCTACACAAATGATACCAATCTTTAAATTTAGATATCTTCTGACTGAAATAAGATTTTTTAACGCTTTCTACTAATCTTTGAGGCCTGTATAGGTACCTTGATGATGTGCTCTGGCTCTAGTAGCTTGCTTTCACCTTGCAGCTCCGGCAGAGGAAGGTTCATCTCACATTCTAGGATCGTCATCCGCCGGCGGTTCGCCTCTTCTTTGGAAACAATCTGTTCAAAAACGGAACGGAGAACTGCTGGTTAGTGGGGTGCAAGGGATGCAGTGGTTGGGAGTTTGTGTTACATCGGAACAAGAAGTACTGGATTCTATTCCTGCTTGAGCAGCTGTGTTGTGCCCTTGGGGACTTTATCCTGCTTTCCTTAGCTCTGCTCAGGCTGTGAAAGTGAGTACCAGCATTTGGTGGTGAGTTAAACTGCGATGAACTGCATAAACACCAGCCATATGGGCGAAAGCAGTAGCGTACCTAGACTTTTTTTGCAGGGGAGGCAAAAGCATAAAAATAAATTTAAAAAAAAAAAACTGAATCTAGAAATTTGCTAACTCTAAACTGCTAAATTTGTAAATAGGCCTAACTTTAAAATTTGGTTTTCAGCAATTTTGTGATTATACTTGCCAAGATGGCTGGTATACAACTGAACATTAAAAGACAAATCGCTTTCATCAGGATTACCAAAACAATCCAAGATACTGAATAATCTGTTGTGCAAATTTTCAGACTTTTTGGGAATTTTCTCCCAGAGGGCAATCCCTCTCCCCTCCCTTAGCTATGCCACTGGGGAAAAGGTGTCAGGAATAATCCCAATCACACAATTACAATTATTTGATAAAGACCTATGACACTAGGACTTACCTGATGAGATTGATTGACACATGCATTCTTAATGATTGGGTAAATGTGTGACTGATGGTGATCCTTGTCAAGCACATCTATTAGACTTTCTTTCCCATGAACACCTGTCATCTACCTCCACTTACAGCAACTTGTACTCACACCCATTAGCTCACATCCCTTAACCTATGCCACCCACAAACACACAACAAAAACTTGTAGTAAAGTTGATTCAGTGAAAAGAGTGTCAGACAACTGATGTTATGTCATTACATTTATTGACATCTAGATCTTCCTAAATATACTGTACAGTAAAGTTGAATTAGTGAAAAGAATGTCAGACAACCGATGTTACGTCAATACAATTATTGATGGGGTCCAGATCTTCCTAGATATACTGTATCACCCCTGCCCACCCAATCTCACCAACAAATTATTTCATAAAGATTTAGAGCATTGTGACTTACCTGCTTAGATTGATTGACAGGTGCATTCTGACTGATTGGGTAAATGTGTGAGTGATGATAATCCTAATCAAGCACATCTATTGGACTTTTTCCCCTTTTCTCCTTCTCCACTTAAAGTGTGTATCACACCCATTAACCCCCTCCTCCACCCCTTAACCACCCTTCCCCACACAAGAATAACTTGTTTTGAAGTTTATGAATCAGTGAAAAGAGTGTCAGACAACTGATGTTACATGAAGTACAATTAGTTATGGGGTCCAGATCTTCCCACCCAATTTCACCAACAAATTATTTCATAAAGATCTAGAGCACTGTGACTTACCTGCTCAGATTGATTGACAGGTGCATTCTGACTGATTGGGTGAATGTGTGAGTGATGGTGATCCCAATCAAGCACATCTATTAGCCTTTCTTTCCTAGAAACACCTGTCCTCCTTTTCCACTTAAAACAACTTGTACTCACACCCATTTGTCCAAAACAAAATGTTTTCGTAGTTGAGTTTACATCCCTGATATGGATATCACACACCTGATGCTATGATCACACACCTGATGCTATGATCACACACCTGATACTATGATCAATCCAAATAAACATGCAGCTAAGATCTTCCCCAATAAACAACGTTCGGTTTTGATGCTCAGCTGGTGAATAAATATGGTTACTTGCGGTGAATATTTATGGCAACTTTCACTATCAAATGTACATAACACAGGAAAAGATGTCCGTCAGTCAGATACAAAGTGACTAATGTCACATATGAAACAGTGACTCACATGTATGTCATTGTACCAAACTGTCAGTCACCAGAGTGACTCTGAGGTAAGTCAATTTACTTCAGACCCATTAACTTTGTGCAGAGGTGGTTGATTTGGGGTAAGTCATTTCACAGAAAATGTCAGTCATCTAAGTGACTGAGGGGTGTGTCAAATGTACATGTTTTGTTCACCCACTTTAGTGCAATGACTCACCTTGTCAGGGGGTGTAGGGGTGAGTCACACAATTGAAAAGTACATAACTTCACTATATGTTAACAGAAAAACACAGAAATCTCAAAAGTCACTGAATTTTACAAACAAATTTCCAAAATGTCAAGAAAACTAAGACAAACATCTTTTACCATTGAAACTATTTTCTTCTGCTCAAATCGAAATCTACACTTCAAACAGCCTTTATTTTTAAAATGGATTTCTATTGTCAAAATGTACTGGGATAAAGCCTTCACATTACCATTATACTCTTTTTTTAGACTTGATACACTCTGTACCAGAATAGCAAACAAAAATTGTGTTAGCTATTCTGGTACAGAATTGATTAAGTACCAATAAAGGAGTATAATGGTTATGTGAATACTTTATTTCAGTCCATTTTGACAATAGAAATCCTTTTTGAAAATATAAATTAATTTTAAAAATTAAAGCTGTTTTCAGACTTATTTGCATTATATTAACGTCACCTCTTCCCTACTAAAAGAAAGACCTGTTTTCAGAAACACATCAGTTTCCTGCTGTGTCTGATATTAAGTCCACCAAGGACTCACAATGTTTACAAGAAAAAATTGGTGCATATGGGAAACCACTAACCGACCAGCAGTTTGCAATCACCCACTATTCTGTTGACAAAAAAATGCATGCTGTTTTAACAACGTGATAAACAATTCGCTTGAAACTGCCACTAATTTGGTAAATTTTTATTTCATTTATGTAAATTGACCAAATTCAACTGGGTACTAACTGGGTACAGCACAGTTTGAAGAACCACAGCTGGAATCTATGGTTCTCGCGGTTATAACGCGGGAAAATCGGAAATGAACTAAATGGAAAACAAACCCTAGACATATTTTTTTTAGATTTCTTGAGTAAACAACAGTGTGGGAAATATATGTGCTCTAGAAGCGTCACTCCACCCCCCCACCTTACCCCCCCCCCCAATGTAATTGCCCCAATGAAAAGTATATTAATTGCTGAAAGAGGGAAGTATATAAAGATGCATGTATTTACTTCATTAAATATTATTTCTTGTCTTGATTTGACCAATCAGAAACGTTGGATTGTAATACATATTTTATCTCCACGTTGATACGATATCTGGCCTTAAAAAATCCTCAAGCCTTTGTCAGTCACTACCCGGATATAAGATATTCTTCTTTCCAAATTTGCTTAGGTTTTATAACGGGCCATAAGTCTGCGAGTCTTTACGGAAGTATAACCTAACTTAATACAGTTATCTTAATAAACAAGGGAATATAATAAGGAAGTGCCCAACTATTTAGAATTCAAATTTCAAAATTATTCACACATAAATCAACTCCTATTATGAGGAAGGTATTGTTAAGATAATTTCTACAGCAAGAACATCTTTCATGAAATAAAAGAAGATATGGAGCTTCAATATATATTCAGTCAAAACAATGATCAGATTTTTAATTCTATTGTGAAGTCAGTTCTCTTATACGGTTGTAAGATGTGGAAGACCAATGAGACTGACAATAAGAAATTGATACCTTTATGTTCAAATGCATAAAAAGAATTTTAAAGATCAGATGGCCATATTTCAAATGATGAATTATTGAGATTAAGTAAGCAAAGGAGAATTAGCACCTAAGTCAAAATGAGATGATGGAGGTGGGTTGGGCATGTATTAAGAATGAAAGAGGACAGCCACTGCATGACAGCATTGACATGGAAGCCAGAAGGGAGAAGGAAAGTAGGACAGATGCCCAAGAACGACATGGAGAAGAACGGTAGTGAAGAAAAGAGGAGCTAGGGAGGAGATCTTGGAATGGAGCTAGACACAATGCCAGAGACGGGATACGTTGGAGAGAGTACACTACAGCCTTATGGGACACATGGCCCGAAGAGGATAGTGAGTGAGTGATGAGGAAGACATATAAAGCCATGCTTAAAGTCGAACCTTGTCTGTACTAAATTGGAATTTCCCCTTTCCCTCACCAAATGCTTCAATAACAAACCATCTTAAAGAAGAATGAGAATTTTGTAATTTTGAAATTGGAGCTATTTTGTCCCAAAATCTCAAGAAAATAGCAACAAATCCCATCTGCATCTAGTACAAAATAATCCATCAATCAATCAAAGAGTTTGAAAATCAGGAAAGACAATAAACTGAAAGTCATTTCTTTGTCGCTTGCTGAAATAGGTAACTATTATGTTCCAATATCTGAAGAAAATAACAACAAATTCCATCTGCATCTATTATAAAATAACAGTCAATCAATCAATCAATCAATTAATCAATTAATCAATCAATCAATAAATCAAAGACAACCAAAAAGCTCAAAAATCAAGAAAGGCCATAAACTGACAGTCATTTCTGCACTGCTTGCTGAATGTTTGTTTGTTTGTTTGATGAGGGCTTAACGGCACCACGACAACATGGGTCAAATTGTGCCCAAAAGGTTAGATCATTCTAGAGGGTAGAAAAGAACAAAAAGATACAAAGAGGAAGGAGAGGGGGAGATGGGAAGGAGGACTAAATATGGTTGTAGAGGAAGGCATGATGAAGGAAGGAGATAATTTTATTCAGAGGGTTTTCCTGGAAGAGTTCGGCTATTAAGTTGTGGGAATTAAGCGAGGGGAAGCTCTGGGAAAGTTGTACAGGGGCAAGCTAGGAGGACGTGGTGGACTATGAGGGTGCAATGGCAATTGTTGCAGAGGGGTGGGAGGAGCCAATAAGGAGGTGGGAGTGAGTGAGATGGGAGTGAGTGAGGTGGGTGTGACCTATTTTAAGGCGGGTAATGTGAATGTTGTTGGCACGGGAGTAGTTGTGTGGATGGTGGGTTTGATCGGAATGGTGGCTTTAATCAGAATGGTGGGTTGGATCAGAATGGTGGGCTGGATGACGTGGAGTTTGTTATCAATTTGGGAGTCGCATGAGGTCTGCAAGCAGTCACGAACAAGGGAAGCGATAAGTGGTTTGATGTCAGAAAGAGTTTTGGGAAAGAGATAGGGAGAGGTTGAGGGCAAGCTGCATCAGCTCGGTCATTGCCAGGGACAAAGACGAACAAAAAGTTCAAATATCAGGAAAAGCCATAAACTGACAATCATTTCTGTGTCACTTGCTGAAAAAGGTAACTATTTCGTCCAAATATCTCAAGAAAATAGCAAGAAATCCCATCTGCATCTAGAATAATATAACAATCAATCAATCAATCTATAAATCAATCAAAGAAACCAAAACGCTCAAAATTTAGGAAAGGCTATAAATTGAGTCATTTTTGCGCTGCTTGCTGAAATAAGTAACTATTTTGTACAAATATATCAAGAAAATAGCAACAAATCCTGTTTGCATCTAGTTTAAAATAACAATCATTCAATCAATCAATCCATAAATCAATTATTCAATCAATCAATCAAAGGTCAGTTAATTCCATGTGACGGGTGTTACAATTCGAAGCAATTTCTGAACTTCAGAATAATTTATTTCAAATAGTAACTCTTATTATCCCAATGCAGCACCATCACTAGGTATATCACATAAGCTTCTACGTAGAAGGAAAAAAGTCAGACAAATGGCTACGACAGATGAGACTTGAGGCGAGCAAACATGCGTGACGGGTGTTACATAAAAACAGACATAGGTTTTTTAATTTGATGAATTTATGTAAAACTCTGTCTTGTTAAAAAAGCAATGAGCAATTTTTAATCATCAAATATAAGTTGGAACTTCATTCTGCATTATAAAAGCCAAGAAATTCAACAATCTGTAGATTTTAGCACTAGAATAATTGTTGTGACGGGTGTTACATTATATGTGACGGGTGTCTGAAATTTCTATTTATCAGTATTGATTTTTGCCCTTTAAACAATTAGAATAATCTATTTTGAAAATATTTTGATCTCTATTGCACAAAATAAGCAAAAAGGTACAAAGGATCACTATTATATATCTTCTGGGGTATGATATCACTGATGGTAACAAACACCACATTCTGGAAGGTCTTGTCACACCACACTATGGTGTTTACACACTGCACTGTACTGCACTTTGAATGGTTTTAGTGTAAACAAGGTTTAAATGGCAGAAATGTGCCTATTCTGATAAATAATGTATCTTAATTTACATCATTCCTAAAATCAAGGCTGTCAGACCTTTTTTTTTGTTTTGTGCATAATGCAATTTTTATTTTACACGTAACACCCGTCACATAATTTGTGACGGGTGTTACACATTTTTGTTTTGTACCGGAGGTTTGTAAATGTAGGTAATTTTATTTAGCAGGATAAAATTGACATCAAGATATCAATATGAACACGGTGCATTTAAAGTATAATTTGTATGCACCATCCCTGTAGAGAGTTATACCAAGTTTTCTTTTAACATGTGACGGGTGTTACAGTGGCAACTCCCCAAACCATATAATTGGAACAGCTAGGAACAATTTAAATCCTAAACACAAGGTTTTAAAGGCTAGAACTATTAATTAATGTACTTATCTTTGTAAATCTTCGTAAGTTTTGAATGTCATTTACTTTCCTGGTATTAAATACTGCATATTTCACCATGCATGTAACACCCGTCGCACAATTTGTGACGGGTTTTACATGTTTTATTTTACCATATGTTTGAAAATTAAGAAAATTTGATTTATTGCGTACCAGTGATATATAGATATCAGCCTGAATGAAGAGGATTTGAAACATATCTTTTATATTTCATCTCTATAAAGAGGTTTGTTAATGTTTAACGGCACCGCGACAGTCAGAGTCAAATGTGCCAAAAGGGTGTTAATAAATTATGGTGTAAGAGTTAGGACAGTGGGGAGATGGTAGGTTTGCAAGGGAGATATCAAATGTGCCAAGAGGGTGTTAATAAATTATGGTGTAAGAGTTAGGATAGTGAGGAGATGGAAGGTTTGCAAGGGAGATATCAAATGAGCCAAGAGGGTGTTAATAAATTAACATATGGTGTAAGAGTTAGGATAGTGAGGAGATGGAAGGTTTGCAAGGGAGATATCAAATGAGCCAAGAGGGTGTTAATAAATTATGGTGTAAGAGTTAGGATAGTGAGGAGATGGAAGGTTTGCAAGGGAGATATCAAATGTGCCAAGAGTCTTAATAAATTATGGTGTAAGAGTTAGGATAGTGAGGAGACGAAAGGTTTATTAGGGAGAAAAGCAGAAAAGAAAAAAAGGAAGTAAGGTCAGGTGTAGAAATGGAGGGAAGGGAAAAGTTAAATGTGGTGGTAGAGGTTGTTGTTGCGGAGGAAGATGATGTTTGAGGAAGAATTGCTTTCGAAAAGGCCCGTGATTGAGGATAGTGAGGAGAGAAGAGATCTGGAGTTCTGGTATAAGGAAGAGGTTACGAAGATATACTTGATGCAAGATATGCTTGATGCAAGATATGCTTGATGCAAGATATGCTTGATGCAAAATATGCTTGATGCAAGATATGCTTGATGCAAGATATGCTTGATGCAAAATATGCTTGATGCAAGATATGCTTGATGCAAGATATGCTTGATGCAAGATATGCTAGATGCAAAATATGCTTGATGCAAAATATGCTTGATGCAAGATATGCTTGATGCAAGATATGCTTGTGTATATAGAGTTATAGAAACGTTTCTGAAAAAGTGTGGCGGGTGTTACATTGACAATTTCTCAAATATTGCTTCAAAAAATTCAGTTATAGAGTCTACTAACTGCCTAAATATGTATAAAATATGCATGCACCAGGAAGAGCAAGTACATACCAATAAAACACAGTAAATCAAAAAATGTTGGTGAAACTGGCAAAAAATTGGCTCAAAAATGACCATTTGTATTGCATGGTACCCTATAGAGGGCAGTGTACGGAGTAAATTTTGAATAAATATTTGAAAAAATTTGCAATTTTCTTTCTTTGATCATGAAAATTCACATATTATTAATAAATCAACGACAACCGAAAAGCTTAAAAATCAGGAAAGGTCATAAACTGGCAGTTATTTTTGTGCCGCTTGCTGAAAGAGGTAACTATTTTGTTCCATTATCTCAAGAAAATAGTAACAAATCCCATCTGCATCTATTATAAAATAAAGACCAATCAATCAAAGGCAATCAAAAATCAAGAAAAGTTCGCTCTAAGGTCATAAACTGACTGACAGTCATCTCTGTGCCGCTTGCAGATATTGATCACTTTTTAACCATTTATTGAAAAGTTAAACGTTTAAACATTACTGAAATTAGTGTTTCCTCCTTGCACAAATAAAGAACAGTAATATTAAATTTTTAACCTCTTTATTCTACCCTGAAGTTCGACTGAAGATTGTAATTCAACCAAAATAAACTTATGCTGCAAACTTTCAAAGTGGTACTCATCCGAAGCCATACATGAAGCAATATCTTTCCTTAGGAGAAATGGTCCTTCTATCATTCACCGTTATTGCACACCTCACCTCAGGCACAATTATTTTTATCACCAGTTTGCAAACAAGTTTCTCCCACTAAGACAGCTAACACAGATGAGTGCCTGATTACTCTTTACTGGCTTCTGTACAAAAATAGCTTGGGCTATTTGACTGTGGTTTGCATGGGGGATGGCAGATAAACAATCACTGTTTGGAATGGAAACACAATACACTGAACAGTAAAGGAAGTCAGGTTGGTAATTGCCATACAGGTTGGTAATTGTCATACGTGAGTTTTCAGGATTAACTCAGGTGCCGGGTGCAGGTAGGCTTAAAAGAGAAACTTTTCGGCATGATATACTTCCTTGTATGTGCAAATACCTCGAAAAGTCTTCTTTAACTGTTTTTAAGTCATGGACAAAAACGCAAGCTCAGCTCGGGTGAACGTTGTCACCCTAAAACATCAAACTCAATATTTGAACTTAAAACTCCTAAATGAATACTGAACTGAAAAATTCTGACATTTATGTTGCACTTAAAAAGCAACTTGCATGCAGCTCTCTGAAGCAAACAAATATTTTGTGCAAATGTTTGCGAGACTGAACTTCAACACTCAAAGCACCATGGACGAGAATCACTCAATGAAAAGTTCTAGGCCAAAGCATTTTTCAATTTTCACTACAAACAATCATAAACAATTTATCAAAATAATTTCACACCTGATTCTATAATATTTGTTCTTTTCTGTATATACTTCCTGCACCCATTGAGGTGTAAAATGGCAACAAAAGGGACTTCATTGGTCTAATGAAGAATATGCCTCACATGAATATTCATGCCATATAACTATTAGATGCAACTGGCATATACTGTATATTCCCTAATAAATACAAAAAGGTAGGGGGCATTACATTTACAAAAGGGGGAATTTATTTGAGGTTAAATTTCAAATGTAATTACAGAACTGCAGCTAAAATATAAAACAAATCGTGGAATTAGTATATGAAGTGTATGTATACTTCAAAACCAGAATTTGTTTTCCCTTTAGTACAATTTATCATTTTAATTTTAAAAAATGCAAAGAATCATGTCTACATTAAGAATATTTATCCCTTGGGTTTCTCCAACCCGACACCCCAGTTTTCTCAAAATCAGGGGTATTCCACACCTTCTAACCCGAGAGCCTCTTCACAGTTTAATTGCTAACAATTAGCTATTGTTACACTGTACACAATAGATCATTAATCTTGGGATGAAGCCACAGACCTCATTTGAAGTGAAGCCGAACAGATTAGTCCTTGGCTGAGCCTAAAAATAAATATGCATTATATGCATGGAGAAATTTGTGCTATGCCCATGAATGATTGATGGACCATTCCTCCCAAAGAGATTTATTTCGTCATGTAGAAATAAAGGAATGGCACACTTTCATTATGATTAAACCCACTTCTCCCTGAGTATTTTGCTGTATTAAAGCCAGAACTGGAGCTTCATTATGACTGTATGTAATTTTGAAAGAATGCCATCACCTGCCTTTTCAAAATGGATAATCGGTTTGTAACTACACTGAACTTCACTTCACCTCTGTTAAAACCTTTTATTCATTTCTTTTCTGATTTGTTCCTTTTTTGTCACCATTAATTTTGCTCATCAAGTAATTTTTCAGTCAGTTCTTGTGTGCATAGCAAGTTCAACTCTTTTGACTGTGTATGTTTTCTGGCAGTTTGATAGTTTTTAAAGGAGTTTTGGCTGAAGCCTAGTATTAAATCACTTGAGTATATAATATTATAAATAAAATTGTGTGACTTTACAATTGTCATGGGAAAGAAAAAAAAAACATGGTGGGGGAGGGGGAGGGGAGGGGGCGTTTATTAGAGGGTTTGTTTATTAGGGAATATATGGTAGGTGGGATTTGAGGTGCAAGGGGAAAAGTTTTCCTCCCCTTCTTTTCTTATTTCATATCTTTTGTATGTTAATTTTGTGTGATTTTATGATTTTCCCCTATTTTTGGTAGGCAACTTTCATTTTGTTATTCCGACCCCACCTCTTATTTTCTACACATTGTGAAATATCTGATAAACACTTTATAACTTGCACAAAATAATCAGTTTTCTTCATCACTTTGTTTTCTTCACCGTCATTTTATTTCTTTTATAGTCCTCTTTCATACAAGACAGACTTGCTTGACTGAAATAATCCTTTAAGAAAACTACAACTAGCAAACACACTGAAACTTGGTCTTCGCATTTCATACATAAAATCTTACCAAGCCTGCAATGATAGCGATTACCATTTTTAAGCAAACATCAAAAATATTTTTGCTTTACAACTTCAAAACAGGAACTGCTTTCTGAAATAATACATTGGCTTTCAGAAATAATAAGGAAATAACACATATTGAATGCAGCAGCTGCCTGCAATTAAATTGATATTTTATGTAGACACACAATGGTTGCACAATGCACACACTTCCTAAGAATATCATTTCTTGCATGATTGCTTTTTGAAGAAAAAAAAAACAGCAAAAATTCCCTCTTTGTACATCATATTTACTTAATAAATAACGCATATTTACTCAATAAATAACGGCTAGCTGTATTTATTAGATATGCTTCAATATGCTAAATTTGTGGAATGTTATATTGGCATATTGCTTCACTGCATTAATTGACCTTTAAAAAAAATCAAAATAGTATTTTCTTGTCTCATAGTTTGTCAAAGATCTACAATCTGTTGCAATAGATTTTTAGTCCAAAAATCCTCAAAGGATTAGTTCAGGGGTCAAGCATGTCCATCTTATATAAAAGAGGACTTCAAAAGAAACAAAATGGTGAAGAAAGCATTCAAAAATCATATTCGCTTAAAGGATTAGTTCAGTTGTCAAGCAAGTCCATCTTATATGAAAGAGGACTTAAAAAAAAAAAAATGGCAAAGAAAGCGTTCAAACATTTTATTCTGTTAAAGGATTAGTTCAGTGGGCAGGCATGTCCATCTTATATGAAAGAGGACTTCAAAAGAAACAAAATGGTGAAAGTGAAGTTCAAATGTCCATCTTATATGAAAGATGACTTTAAAAGAAACAAAATGGTAAAGAAAGCATTGCAAAATCTTATTCCATTAAGGAGATATTTAAGTTTAAAAGTTTGGTATCATTTCTGTAGAAGCACTGAAATCAGACTAGTTGTGATGTTACATCCTCAGATTTCTCAAAATCTTTATGTATTTTAAAGAAAGTTTATATAATTTTTTCACTATTTCAATTATTTTTCTTTAAATATTTTTCAGGTGGTATATTATAAATACCCTTCTAGATTCAGTTTAACTACTTTTTTGACATATTCATAATTTTTAAGCCACAAAATCACAGACAAAATATGATAGAATACATAAAGACTTTGAGGAATCTGGGGCTATGACATTACAACTAGTCTGATTTCAGTGGTTTTTACATAAATGATATCCAACTTTAAACTCAAATATCTCTTTAATGGAATAAGATTTTTGAATGCTTTTTTCACCATTTCCTTTTTTTTTAAGTCTTGAAGACCACTAAACTAATCCTTTAAAAATTTGTGGTAATGGTTTGCGAAATATCTCCTGATCAGAGAGCGCTTGCTGCAGGACAAAATATGCAAGTTTCCATAATAGGCCTTAAATTGATCTATATACAAAAAGAAGTGTTTTTTAAGATTGTTGATGATCATTTCACAGCAAATTTCTCATAACTTTTTATTCAATTGTACCGAGGCCTGCGCCACATATGAATTTCATCAATATAGCCTACATTAAAAAAAAAAAAAAAATTGCTTACATGTTTGAAAACAAAATAGAAAAAATGTTGTTTTAGATACCCATTTTACAAAAACCTGATCATCTTTTTCACGCAATTTGATGCAATAAAACCAGATTCTGCTTTCCTGGTCCAACGCATTAAATTTCATGATAATCAATCTTGAGATACTATGACGTTTGCGATTCTTCAAAAGTGAACTTGAAGATTTCAATTGTGAATAACAATATTGTTATTACAATACTATTAACCGGCCAATTGCTGTCATTGGTCAAAAGATTGCAGATTAAACTATATTTGGCGCTTTGGGCAGCACATTTAAAGAAGACAAAGTCGGACATAATCCTTATTTCATATAATAGAATTAAAAATAACAAATTTTCTGACCAAAGTTCCATACCTACCAAAGCAATCTAACACGTTTGGGATTATCAAAACATTTATTGCTGCTACTAAATAGTTCTACAGGAGCCGCCATTTTGATTTTTAAACAGGCAGATTATGATGTCATCAGCCCAGCAGGATGTTGAAATGCTTTGTATTTCTTAAAACCTGCTTCAAGTTTTTAAGCTTATGAAAAATGGTTTTCCCATTGAAAGATTTAAGGAACTTTTTGTATACACATGAAATCATCAAAACATGCTGTTAAAACTTTGTATCATATCATTTTAGAATACAAATTTGAATCACATTTATAAAGAAATACATTATAATCCTAATGTTCTTGTTGGGGAAATAACATCATCATGCACAATATTTAAATGCAGAATTAAACAAAATGGCAGTCACCATGTGTCATCTTCAAATATGAATACTTGAGTAGGGAATAAGATTTTGACTTGCTATTTTTGTAGTTGGGTTTATATTTTAATCTTCTATCAACTGAAATAATGATTTTATCAGACTTTATGTCTCCTTTACAGTTTTTTCCCCTTTTGCGGTGATTCCATGCTTAAAAGATTTGGAGATCGAAACTCATACAAAAGCACAAAAATGACAATGAACAGATGAATCAGAATAACTTATGTGTAGGCAAATTCGGAAGAGTTTCTTGCAGTTCTTTTCTTTATATGTACGGCCCACGTATTCAAGATTCAAAATTTGGACTTTGGCCAATTAAAACCTGGTGAATAACGCTTGTTGTAATTTTAAAATAAATAAATTTGTGACAAAAATGCCTTCTCGAATCTCAACATATATAAGACCACGAATCATATCTTTAGCAAAACGGGGTATGAAGGAAAGTCAGATTAAACGTATTTTGAAAACCGAAGGTAAAAGTACATCTTATACCGGAATGAATAACTGATACAATCAAACATCATGTACAAACTTCATTGGTGAAAGATCGAATTCGCACCGAAAGACCTTTGAAATTTTAATTTGATATTTAGACTTATTGATTCATTGCTAAAGAAAAATGATGAACTTACAGCTTCAGATCTGCAAACGCAAATTTTTCAGCAGACCGAAGTTCTGAGTCTCGGAGACAGCAATTCGGATGCGGTGGAGGAAACTTGGTTGGGTATGCACAGGTGCCAAATATTGCCAAGTTATCCGCAAACAAAATCAGCAAAAACGCAGCATATAATGAAACCTTTGAAAATGTAATATTCACAGATGAAAGCACTGCTGAATTAAGCAACCATGCTACAACAACTTTTAGGAAAGTAGACGAAAATGCACGGTAAAAGGAAACTCAAGCCCAAAGGAAAAGCACCCCACCGAAGTCCACGTATGGGCTGGTATTTTATCGAGAGGTGCAAGACATGCCGAAAAGTTTCTCTTTAAGCCTATCCGCACCCGACACGTGAGTTAATCCTTCAAACTCAGGTATGGCAATTACCAACTCGACTTCCTGTTCAGCGTATTAAGTTTCCACTCCAAACAATGCCAAACAATGATTGCTAATCTGCTGTTCCCATGCACACCGCAGCCAAGTAGCCCAAGGTTATTTGTGTGTATAAGGTTACAGAAGCCAGTGTTGCATAATCAAGGCATTTTTGTAAATCACTTGTGCAAACTAGTGATAAAATAGTTGTGTATTATATGCCTGAGGTGATGTGTGCATTAGCTGTGAATGATTGACAGACCATTTCTCCTAAGGAAAGATCGTGTTTTATGCCCCCTATTCATATCTTTAAAGGAATAGTGAATTCTCAATTTTAGGTATCTGAAATTTTATCCCAAACATTATTACCTTTTTTAAGACAAATATACCCAGAAGGTGGTTATAGATTTTGCCAGGATAATGATCCAAAGCATCGTAGCAAACTAACAATGAAAGGACAATGATATTGTGTATTGGGAACCGCCTGCTGAGTCCCCAGACGTGAACCCAATAGAAAATGTATGGCATAAGCTCAAGCATTTCCTCAGAAAGGTTAGATTTTCCCCACTTTTTCAACAACCTTCTTTAATCAAATTAATAAACTGTTGTTTTCTACTTGAAAAAGTCGAAAGTCCATTTTCTACTGAAGTGTAATTGTGCCTTGTAGATTGATGGTATTGATTGCACTAGTATTAATTTTTTTTTAATCTGAGTAAAAAAGTAAGATTCTGTGAAGGATTATTGAGTTATGAATGGTCAATGTTGCTCACTTATTGGCATATTCAGTATTTCTGTTGTCTAAGTTTATTAGATATATCTTGTTAGAACAGAGATCAATTTTGATTAGCCCTATAGAATTCTTTACAAGCAGTAATGGTTTTGGGATTAAAATCACAAAAGACCTTTCCGGTTTCAAATCTTTAAAACCTCACAAGGTTTCAATCTTTACAGATTTTAAACCTGTGGATTTCCCCGTAAATCTGCAATGAAGTGAAATAAGTAAATCCCACCAAAATTCAGATGCTATGCATTACACACCCATAATAACCTTTTATTTCAGAAGTTCATCTCATTATATCATCCTTTCATTCAGCTTATATTATAACAGGTTGGTAGAGTCTCAGTTCTTTTTATTTGGGGGTAAGGGTGGGTGAGGGGGAGTGGGGGAGGAAGATTTACAAGATTTTTTGCAAATAAAAACAATTCCATAAACTTCTCAGTTTAGCTAAAATTGATTGTAGCATTGTAACCGTTAAAATCAGATCTTCAATGATAAACAACACTAAATTTGACGTCCATATTCTCTTCAGTAAAATATCAAATACAAAAATCAAATACCTTTTGTTGAGAAAATGCCATTTTGAAATCTGAAAATATAATAAGCACCCAGAAAACAAAAACCCCTTTTCAAATTCCTGAACACCCTTTTATTGAAAAAGTGCCCTTTGAAAACCTAAAACATAAAAAGCATCTGGAATTTCGAGATTTGTTGCCCTTTCATAAAAAAAAAAAAAAAAAAAAACCCTTTTTAAATTCCTTGAACACCCTTTTATCAAAAAAGTGCCCTTTGAAAACCTAAAACATAAAAAGCACTTGCACTTTTATACAAAAATGAACCCAGAAAAAAAAAAAAAACCCTTCAAATTCCTGGCTACTGGCCTAATAAGCAGGGAAATTGTTGAACTTCCTTGACATAAGGACAGAATAAAGGCTCAATTGCGAATATATTTTCTTCGAATTTCATTGCCATTTTACAATGATACGATTTAGGTTTCATAACTATATGTTACAGCACTAGAAAAAACAGTAAATGCAATTTTACGCCAGATACTTCACATTAAACTTTAATCCACTTCCTTCCAGTTCGATCAAGGAGTTCTATTCTGGTTCTATGCATCAGTGAGTTGTTCAAATAACAACTCCCTGCATGCATTCACAAAGAATGTAATGTTTTGATGCAATCAAGCATGTCAGTCCTGGATGTTCGCAGGTCTTTTTCAGTGCAAAATAGCCCACTTCCTCATCATCTACAATAGGGTTCTTTGTATCAGTTCACTGGCTAGTAATGATCTTTATTCTACCACATTTTGCTTACCTACTTCTATAATGGTAGTGCCCCCCAAAAAATTGTTAATACGACTTTGAATAGATTTGAATAGACAGGGTTTAATAAGTGGTATATTTTGGCTGGCCCGTATCCATGTACAAATGGGTTCCCCTAGCAGTGTGGACGGGGCTTAAAAGTGTAAAGGAGAGGGGGTTTAAATTAAGGTCATATTCGCATAGCCTACTTTTAGCCGGACAATCACGGCAGATGCATTTAAAGAGACTGGTTAAAGGTTAACATTATCATAACATTACTTAAGCCATGGGTGGGATTTGCCTAACGAAAGTGTTAAAAACATTTCAAAATGCTTGCAAGTCACGGCAAATTTACTTGCTGATATGTTATTTCTGCATCTGCATCTGTTTAACAGTGGGTTCCAACCCATCAATCAATAGTTTTTAGACCTTACTGATAATTAAAAGACTTATTATAAGGCCCCTACTCCACTTTTGTGACATTCCTTGCTAATGTTTGGGCAGGCCATCGCAATGGTTATGCGGTGGTTATTGTAGGGATATAACCAGTTTTCAAAAAAAAAAAAAGCGGGTTTGAAGGAAGGGGGGAGAGGGGAGGGTCCATTTAAACAAATGTTAATTCAGATGTTTAAACATTTAGGCTATTAAACAAAAATGCACAACCCTATTTGTTATACAGCTTTTTGTTACTAGCAAAATGCTTGCAATAATAAGGTGAAACATGCTTTTGCACCTGTTGATTCAGAGTGTTTTTGTTTTTGTTTTCAAATTAAGCTGAGCTTAAATTAGTTCTCATGGAACCCCCAAAATAGGTTCCGACGGGTTCCCATGTACAAACAGCATGTAACCCAAAATTGGGTTTTCATAAAATCTTAAATTTTGAGGGTTGAAGACAGGTAATTCTTTTAATAATGTAATCAAATATATGTAAACTTTTCTTGCTTTTCATTATTTTTGAATTTGCTTTTTATCCATTTTCAACAATCGACCACGAACATTTTATTAAAAGATTAATGTGCTCGCATCATAATGCACCGGTCAAAGGTCTTTGCACTTGCGAATGACTCCTCTGAAGTCGGGCCATTCTAACTCGAGCCAAAGTCCTTTGTCCCCTGCATTAAATATGCATATAAAGAAATACTCAAACAATAATCTTTAAATCCAATATGGATGGCCACCAAGACTTACCTAACAATCTTTAGAGATGGTCTCAAGAAAGAAATCCTCCTCATCTTTATCGACAGGAACAAAGCCCAGATTGTCAGGGTTTACCTCTTTACTGTACACTTCTGGCAGCCATTGATGTGCCAAAAAGATCCCAAATGTCATGCTCTCTTCCCCTCCCCCCCACCTCTTTCTTCTAAAATTGACCGTTATCATTCCATGCAACATGGATGGCCACCAAGACTTACCTCCCAATCTTTAGAGATGAGCTCAAGAAAGAAATCCTCCTCATCTTCATCAACAGGAACAAAGCTGAGATTGTCAGGGTTCACCTCTTTGCGTACACCTCTGGCGGCCATTGCAGGCAAAAAGACTCTTAAATGTCATGCTCTCCTCGATTTTCCCTCCTAAAATTGACTGTTAATATTACATGCAACATGGATGGCCACCAAGACTTACCTCTCAATCTTTAGAGATGGGCTTGAGAAAAAAATCCCCCACAATTTTTAATTCACCCCTATCTTTATTGACAGGAACAAATCCAAGATTGTCAGGGTTCACCTCTTTGCTGTACACCTCTGGCAGCCATTGCAGCCATTGGTGTGTCAAAAAGACCCCAAATGCCATCCTCTCCTCCTCACCCCTCCCCCCCCCCCTCCCTATAACATTAACCGGTATCATTCTATGCAACATGGATGGCCACCAGGACTTACCTCCCAATCTTTAGATATGGGCTCAAGAAAGAAATCCTCCACAATTTCTAATTCACCCTCATCTTTATCGACAGGAACAAAGCCGAGGTCGTCAGGGTTCACCTCTTTGCCGTACACCTCCGGTGACCATTGCAGAAAAAAATTGTACAAATTTTCAGCCCTACAAAAAAAATGAAGTAAAAAATAGGATCAGAGAGTTCAATTTATACCATATATTATCTTGTTTGTATTCTAAATAGAGAAGAAAATTTTATTACAATAACAAGGTTGAATGAATGTCGCACTTTTTTTTCTTCGTCTTCCATATTTGGTTTGGTTTGGTTTGTTGATGTTTAACGGCACCACCACAGTCAGCCACAAAATATGATGGAATACATAAAGATTGAGGAATCTGTGGCTGTGACATCACTAGTCTAGATTTCAGTCATTTCTACACAAATGATACCAAACGTTAACTTGAATATCTCCTTAACAGGATAAGATTTTTGAATGTTTTCTTCATCATTTTGTTTCTTTTAAAGTCCTCTTTAAATTAAAATTGACTTCCTTGACCACTAAACTAATCCTTTTACTCCTTCTGTCAATCAATGACATTAAAAAGACCATGTGCCAAGAGGATGTTAAAAAATAAGGTGTTTGAGTTACAACAGAGAGGAAAGGGAGGAGGAATAGAGGGAAGGGAAAAGGGATAGAGGGAAGGGAGGAGAATAGGATTAGTTCAGTGGTCAAGCATGTCCATCTTATAAGAAAGAGGACTACAAAAGAAAATGGTACAGAAAGTGTTCAAAAATCATAGATTATGGAGATATTCAAGTTTAATTTAAAGCTCCGTCTTATCTCTGTAGAAATGACTGGTGTGGTAAGTCTACTAAACTACTATGGAAAGTTGCCGGCAGTTGTACCCTCACAGTCTTAACAATTGTTATTGTATTTCAAAGAATGTTTATTTAATTCTTTTTCACTATTTCAATTATTTTTCCTTATAACTTTCCTCAGGTCTTATATTATAAATACCCTCCTAGATTCAGTTTTACTACTTTTTTTGACATAGCCCATGGTTTTTAAGCCACAAAATATGATAGAATACAACAAGACTGAGGATTCTGAGGCTGTGACATCACAACTTGTCTGATTTTAGTCATTTCTACACAAATGATACCAAAATTTAAATTGAATAACTCCTTAACAGAATAAGATTTTTCAATGCTTTCTTGGTCATTTTGTTTCTTTTAAAGTCCTCTTTAAAATAAGAGTGACTTCGTTGACCACTGAACTAATCCTTTAATGGAATAAGATTTTTGATAGCTTTCTTCCCATTTTGTTTATTTTGATGTCCGCATTCATATCAGATGGACTTGCTTGACCCCTGAACTAAACCTTTAATGGAATAATATGATTTGTGATAGCTTTCTTCACCATTTTGTTTCTTTTGATGTCCTCTTTAATATCAGATAGACTTGCTTGACCCCTGAACTAATCCTTTAAGTCTTTCTGTCAATCAATATAGGGAAAACACTTGTAAAATATTTCAGTGACTCGATTTCCTAAAAGTATATAGAAACACAAAACCACAGACTTTCAATTCTACCTTTTGTTTCTCGTCTAAACAGAGAAGAAAACGTAATTGCAATAAAAAAGTTGGATAAATTTCAAAATTGGGTTCAATACCTGCCTTTACTTCTTCTGTAAACATTGTACTAGGTAAAATATAAAATTGCAGGAATAAGTTGTTAGAACTTTCAGCATCAAAAAAGGAAGACAAATGATAAAATACTTCAATTTTGTTTTTGTAAATATGAAATATTATTTTATTTGAAGTTTAAACAGATAAGAAAACATCATTGCGATAACAAGGTTGGATAAATGTGTCAAGATATTCTTAAGCTTTACTGTCTGCATTATATAACGTATAATAAGATAATTTAAATTTCATAATTTCAACGAAATGATTTTCCACACCACTTCAAAGATTTATGATACATTTAAAAATGAAGGTTTCCAAAGGAAATACCACGGTTGAAAATGTATTGCAAAAACAAGATTGCATAAATACCTAGCCTGCTCTTTGCTTTACTCCAGTCTGCATTATATCAAGTACAATGGGATCATATCAAATGTTATAATTTCAATGAAATTATTTTCAACACCACTTCAAAGATTTATGATATACATATAATTTTCCAAAGAAAATACCAAGGTTGAAAACACATTGCAATAACAAGATTGGATAAATATCAAGCCTGTTCTTTGCTTTACTTCAGTGTGCAATATATTAAGTACAATGGGATCATTTAAATGTCATAATTTCAATGAAATTATTTTCCACACCACTTCAAAGATTTATGATATACATTTAAAAATAAAGTTTTCTGAAGAAAATACCAAGGTTGAAAACATATTGCGATAATAAGGTTGGATAAATATCAAACCTTTTTTTTTGCTTCACTTCTATCTGCATTATATTACGAACAATGGAATAATTTAAATGTCAAAATCGTAATGGAATTCTGTGCAGCACCACTTTGAAGAATAATGACATTTAAAAAAAACAAGGTTTTCTAAAGAAAATACAAAGGTTGCTATGTGATACATCACAAAATTTGCATAAAATATGCAAATTGATGGCTGGGATTTTAAAGCTGTAAAAAGGTCATTGTTTAACCGAATTTGATGATATTTTTGTCTAATATATTGGTTGGTTCTTGATAGATTTCAAAGCAATTTAGCCGATGTTGCCTCAACACATCCTTATTCACAGACCTCCATGGTGTAGTGGCTAGTGCTTTGTCCTCTCACCCGCACGTCCCAGGTTTTTGTCCCAGTGGGTCTGCAACCGGTGAGTTCACAACTGGTTATCAAAGGCCATGGCCATCTTGATATAAAGTCCAGCACTGGATGTTTTCGGGACGTTAAAAGGGTTACGTATGAAGGGTGCAAGGATGGTGTAGGACGAGTGCAAGAATTGAGTAATACTAGTACAAGAATTGTGTAAGCGAGTGCAATGCTAGTGCAAGAATTGTATAATTGTAATTACAATTAAGATAGTTCCTTACAATATTCTTACATAATCCTTGCATGCCAAAAATTCTCGCTTGATCCTTGCATATTAATATATGCATGTTATTTTTGTATTCTTGCATAATTCTTACATCAGACTTAAAAATTGAAGAACTGCCATGTCTTGCATTATTCTTACATGAACCTTACATCCTTGCAAGTTGAAAAAAATATCCAACGAAATTTGTGTCTTACAAGATTCATACATCATTCTTACATACACCTTGCATGTCTGAAAGCACCCTTACACGATCCTTGCATAAATCTTGCATTCAAATCGCTATGGGAGATTCTTAATTTTCTTTATTTTTATGTTCAACGTAAGGAGTTTGACTCATTCCTTCAATAATCCTTACATTCACTCTTGCATTTTGACACATTTCCCTTACATGTTTCTTGCGCGATCCTTACATAATACTTACACTATGTTTGCTATGAGGATATTATTATTATTATTATTATATATATGATCTATTTTATTATCAAACATTATATTCATCAAGGCAAATCGAAGACAATTTGTACGTATTTGTTTGAAAATTAATTGTCACTTTCTAAATTATTATTGGAAGCATTTTTGCTCGAAAAGATTAGATCAGTGGTCAAGCAAGCCAATCTGATTTGAAAATAGTGAAGAAAGCATTCAAATATCTTATTCTGTTAAGGAGATAATTTAGTTTAAAAGTTTGGTATTATTTGCATAGAAACCACTATAATCAGACTAGTTGTGATGTCATAGCCTCAGATTCCTCAAAATCTTTATGCATTTTCTTATATTTTTTCTTGCAGTTTGTGGCTTAAAAACAACGGGATATGTCAAAAAAAGTAGTAAAACATAATTTAGGAAGGGTATTTATAATATACCATATGATGAAAATTTAAGGGAAAATAATTCAAATAGTGAAAAAATTATATACTTTCTTTAAAATACAAAAATTATTATTAAGAATGTGAGAATGAAAGCCCAAACTTTTCCATAGTAGATTTACTACACCAGTCATTTCTACATAGATGAGAAATAGCTTTAAACCCTGAATGTCTCCTTAACTGAATAATTAGATATGTGAATGCTCTCTTCACCACTTTGTTTCTTTTGAGTGTCCTTTTTCAAATCAGACTGCTTGACTGGGGGCGAAAGATGGTCAGGAAGACGGTGGAAAGACAGTCGGGGGCAGAAGAAGACAGTTGGGGCAGAAGACGGTTGGGGGCAGAAGACGGTTGGGGCGGAAGAAGGCGTCATGGCGGAAGACCGTCAGGGGCAGAAGACGGTCGGGGAGAGAGACAGTCGGGGCGGAAGACAGTCGGGGCAGAAGACGATCAGGGGCGGAAGACAGTCGGGGCGGAAAATGGTCCGGGCGGAAGACGGTCCGGGCGGAAGACGGTCCGGGCGGAAGACGGTCCGGGCGGAAGACGGTCGGGCGGAAGACGATCGGGGCTGAAGACGATCGGGGCGGAAGACGTCGGGGCGGAAGACCGTCGGGGGAAGACAGTCGGGGCGGAAGATGGTCAGGGAGGAAGACGGTCGGGGCAGAAGACGGTCGGGAGAGAGACAGTCGGGGCGGAAGACAGTCAGGGGCAGAAGACGGTCGGGGCGAAAGACAGTCGGGGCGGAAAACGGTCCGGGCGGAAAACGGTCCGTTCGGAAGACGGTCCGGGCGGAAGACGATCGGGGCGGAAGACGGTCTGGGGCGGAAAACGGTCGGGGCTGAACACGGTCGGGCGGAGCACGGTCGGGCGGAGCACGGTCGGGCGGAAGACGGTGGGGGCTGAAGATGGTCGGGGCGAAAGACGGTCGGGGCGAAGAGGGTCGGAGGCGGAAGACGGTCAGGGGCGGAAGATGGTCGGGGGCGGAAGAAGGTCAGGGCGGAAGATGGTCGGGGGCGGAAGAAGGTCAAAGCAGAAGACGGTCGGGGGCGGAAGACGGTCAAAGCAGAAGACGGTCGGGCGGAAGACGGTAGGGGCAGAATACAGTAGGGAGGAACACAGTCCGGGAGGATCACAATCAGGAGTGGACCCATGGAATTATTTCATTTTATGATTAAAATTAAGACATCGTGATTTCAATATTCCCATGAATTGCCACTGCTCAGAACACATTTTTTGTTAAAATCTAATGTTATGTAAATCAGCCACTCACCACTGTCATAGCACAGGCATGAAATGCCTTAAACGTTTCACTACTAAACTCCCTTCTAATGAACATAAGATCCTCGGTATAATGGAAATGGCTCGTTTCATTATTGTGCAATGACCTCGTCAGCATGCATATGCAAATCATCTTATAAGTATGCATAAACAAATACCAGCATGCACCCTGCCATCAAAGACCTCTACCCCCTGGGTACCCTCTAAATGATTTCCATTGTTATATAACTGGTTACCAAAATGCACTCACTGATCTCCATGTCGTCTACCCCTTCTTCTACTTGCTCTAAATTAAGATAACAAAAATAAAGTAAAAAGTTATTTCCTGTCTTAAAAATCAGCCAATTAACCATCAACATGTACACTGTTGTATCCAAGGCCTCATCTCAAATCCGTTATATCCAAGGCCTCAACTCAAAACCGTTATATCCAAGGCCTCAACTCAAAACCGTTATATCTAAGGCCTCAAAACCGTTAAATCCAAGGCCTCAACTTAAATCCGCTATATTCAAGACCTCAAGTCAAAACCGTTATATCCAAGGCCTCAAAACCGTTAAATCCAAGACCTCAACTCAAAACCGTTATATCCAAGGCCTCAAAATCGTTGTATCCAAGCCCTCGAAACTGTTATATCCAAGGCCTCAAAATCATTATATCCAAGCCCTCGAAACTGTTATATCCAAGGCCTCAAAACCGTTATATCCAAGGCCTTAACTCAAAACTGTTATATCCAAGGCCTCAACTCAAAACTATTATATCCAAGGCCTCAAAACCATTATATCCAAAACCTCAACTCAAAACCGTTATATCCAAGGCCTCAAAACCGTTATATCCAAGGCCTCAAAACCGTTATATCCAAGGCCTCAAAACTGTTATATCCAAGGCCTCAAAACCTTTATATCCAAGGCCTTAACTCAAAACGGTTGTATCCAAGGCCTCAACTCAAAACCGTTATATCCAAGACCTCAACTCAAAACCGTTATATCCAAGGCCTTAAAACCGTTATATCCAAGGCCTTAAAACCGTTATATCCAAGCCCTAAAAACTGCTATATCCCAGCCCTATCTCAAAACTGTTATATCCAAGGCCTCAAAACGGTTCTATCCAAGGTCTCAAAACGGTTCTATCCAAGGCCTCAACTCAAAACTGTTATATCCAAGGCCTCAACTCAAAACCGTTATATCCAAGACCTCAACTCAAAACCGTTATATCCAAGGCCTCAACTCAAAACCGTTATATCCAAGGCCTCAAAACCGTTATATTCAAGGTCTCAACTCAAAACCGTTATATCCAAGGCCTCAAAACAGTTATATCCAATGCCTCAAAACATTTATATCCAAGGCCTCAAAACCATTATATCCAAGGCCTCAACTCAAAACCATTATATCCAAGGCCTCAAAACCATTATATCCAAGGCCTCAACTCAAAACCATTATATCCAAGGCCTCAAAACCGTTATATCCAAGGCCTCAAAACCGTTATATTCAAGGCCTCAAAACCGTTATATCCAAGGCCTCAAAACCGTATATCCAAAGCCTCAAAACCGTTATATCCAAGGCCCCAAAACTGTTATATCCAAGGCCTCAAAACCGTTATATCCAAGGCCTCAAAACCGTTATATCCAAGGCCTCAACTCAAATCCATTATATCCAAAGCCTCAAACCCTGTTTCAGCTACACAATATTGTGAGGGGAGTGTGACAAGTTGGAATGGCAAAATTGAAGATTTGTTGGAGACGTTTGGACCTTGACAAGGTTAGCCACATTATGCCATAGAGATTTAATTACATGAAAATTAGCTGACAAAAAGTTGGCGAAGCTGTGAGAAAAAGGTGAAGCTGTGACTATGGGGGGAGGAGGGGGTTAACAGTAGGGGAGGGGGGGGGGGCTGCATGGGAATACAGAGACAGGACATTTATCAAACACTTACTTTTCCTGAGGGATTGCGAACCAGTACTCTGGCACCTTGGCCTTTATGGTGGAATCTTCTTCGCCTGAACTTGGCCGTGGAGCGAAGGTTCTTTGCATTGGACGGTACACTTTCAGGCATAGGTACAGAGGTGGGTCATCGTAGCGCTGGGCAGGTTTTGGCCGGAATTCTGCAAAATAAAAATTGGTGTTTCAGTTAACTTCTGGTCAATTCCGTGCACGGTTCCTCCAAGTGGCTATAACACACCCAAAACGAAAGCATCCCAGGGGTTGTTTCATGTTTTAAATGTAACTCCGCTAGATGGGAAATTCACAGGTTTGAGTCGCAACAATGATTTAACCCATTATTTTCCCACAGATATCCAAAACAACACACTGAGAGCAAGTGCAGATAGAGGTTGGTCATCTGCATCCCTCCTTCTCCTCATCCAACCTTTAGGAAAGGTGGGAGAATGCATGGCAAGAGGGTCATAATAACAAATACAAAGCAATATTCCCATCAATGTTCATATAAACAATGAAAGCAACAATTTGGTGTAAAAATCATGTTGATATCTTTTTCTGTTTTTGAGTCATTGCATATCAAAGATTGCATGAGTGTGTTGAAAAGTGACCTCACAGTGTGTAGTGTGATGTCATAAAGGTAAATCCAATAAAATTTGTATTAATTGCCTCTACCTAAATTGCTGGACAGCAGTTTTTTTCATTATTTTCTATTTATTTATTGAGATGGGGTATAACATACATGTACACTTTATTAGAACATGCTTGCCCATCTGCTCATGAACCTAACAATCTACATAAAAGAAACACCTTTTGGGTCTGAATTTGTCTTGGATCTGCCTTTATGACATCACATTTTACAGTGTGAGGTCACTTTTCATAAAATCTTACAAATACAATAACTCCTTATTAAACGGAAAAAGATATCAACATGATTTGTACACCAAATTTCAATAGTTTCTTTCATAGTCCTCTATCATATATGAAAATAAACATTCACGGGAATATTCCTTTAAAGAAGATTCATCGACTGAAAAAGCAAAGTAACCACCCTTACAGAAATACTAGCTTGCAGCTCGCTTGCAGCTCGCTTGCAACTTGCCAACAATTTTTAGATTGTGCAAGCATGCTGCAAGCTTGCAGCAAGCTAGCTGCAAGCTAGTATTTGTAACAAGTTAGCTTGCGCAAGCTAGCAAAAACTACCTGCAAGCTTGCACAATTTAGCAAAACTTTTTGCAAGCTAACAAATATTTTATGCTAGCTTGCGCAAGATAATATTAGTTTGAGCAAGCTAGCAAGCTAGTATTTGTTCCAAATACTAGCTTGCAGCACGCTTGCTGCAAGCGTGCAGCATGCTTGTGCAAGCTAAAAATTGTTAACTTGTCACAAGCGTGCTCCAAGCTAAAATTTCTGTAAGGGCAAGCAGAAGCTACAAATGTCATATGCATTGTAATCCTTTATATGAACACAACCCTACTGTATACTCCAAGTGAAAATGCAAACCTCTGAAAACACTATATTTATCCTCATAATACCATTATATGGGTAGACGCGTAAGATTCATCCGCTAAAAAAAAAGCAACATAAAGCAGAAGCTACAAATGCCATGCAATGTAACCCTATATGAGCAGAACCCTATTAACTCTACTCCAAATGAAAACGCAGACCTCTGAAAACACTACGTTCACCCTCACAATACCATTGGTGTACCATTATATGGGTAGACTATGCTTCTGACTGCTCTACTAATGTATATACAAATAATGTGCATGAACTCCAGAAAACCAAGTTGAAAATATATTCCACTTCCAATGCAAGGTCATTCAATTTTAACTGAACTGTAAATCAAAACAGGTATTACAAAATATCCTCTAAAAATATAGACTCATTGACTAGCAGTAATACGTTACCTTTGCATAAATGTACAACTCAAAGAAATAGTTATAATTATCGATCTTTTTAATATACAAAATTTTGATGCATTTGTAACAAGTTATCCTACCACAGAATAGGAATCTATTTACAAACACTATATACCACCACTTACCTCTAAAGTTACATGCAAATCACTTCTGTTGTTTGGATGCTTGTTTTATTCAATCGTGTATGCTCAATTTCATGATACAGATCTGAGCCCTTTGCCAGATATATATTTACATATACCACTACCTACTGTACCTCTAAAGTTACATGCAAATCAATTCTGTTGTTTAAATGCTTGTTTTATCCAATCGAGTCTGCTCGATATATATATTTACATATACCACCACCACCTTCCTCTGAAGTTACAGGCACATCTGTTCAATTCTGAAGTTTTTTGGATTCCTGTTTTATCCAATGGTTTATGCTCCACTTTATAAAACAAAAAATTTACCCCATGACAGCAAATCACTTTCGTCTCTGGCTTATTCCACACTAAATCCATGTGCATCTTAAATCATGCTTCTAAAGTTAACAAAAATCTCAATAGAAGTTCTAGGTAACACAATAAAAGTCACTTAAACAGACCAGACACACAACGAGTTTAATTGAAGCAGATGGCTGGCAATATCTCATCCCGGATCAGTTACATGTTTGAAGAGTCAAAAGCGCTCTCGTAGTGAATGGACCATGCCAACCCATTAGCTAATTAAAATATGTACTGCTATTGCCACTGATACCATGCGTGAAGTTCTAGCAGTGCAAAATTTGTTTGCTAACAGCATCGTGGACTCGTATCAGTGACGCAAAGGATTAGTTCAGTGGGTAAGCAAGTTCATCTTATATGAAAGAGGACTTCAAAACAAACAAAATGGTGAAGAAAGTGTTCAAAAATCTTATTCCGTAAAAAGGATTAATTAGTTCAGTGGGCAAGCAAGTCCATCTTATATGAAAGAGGACTTCAAAAGAAACAAAATGGTGCAGAAAGCATTCACAAATCTTATTCCGTTAAAAGATTAATTAGTTCAGTGGTCAAGCAAGTCCATCTTATATGAAAGACTCTTCAAAAGAAACAAAATGGTGCAGAAAGCATTCACAAATCTTATTCCATTAAAGGATTAGTTAGTTCAGTGGTCAAGCAAGTCCATATTATATGAAAGAGGACTTCAAAAGAACAAAATGGTGCAAAAAGCATTCACAAATCTTATTCCGTTAAAGGATTAATTAGTTTAGTGGTCAAGCATGTCCATCTTATACGAAAGAGGACTTCAAAAAATAAAAAATGGTGCAGAAAGCATTCACAAATCTTATTCCGTTAAAGGATTAATTAGTTTAGTGGTCAAGCATGTCCATCTTATATGAAAGAGGACTTCAAAAAATAAAAAATGGTGCAGAAAGCATTCACAAATCTTATTCCGTTAAAAAATTAGTTAGTTCAGTGGTCAAGCAAGTCCATCTTATATGAAAGACTCTTCAAAAGAAACAAAATGGTGCAGAAAGCATTCACAAATCTTATTTCATTAAAGGATTAGTTAGTTCAGTGGTCAAGCAAGTCCATCTTATATGAAAGAGGACTTCAAAAGAACAAAATGGTGCAAAAAGCATTCACAAATCTTATTCCGTTAAAGGATTAATTAGTTTAGTGGTCAAGCATGTCCATCTTATATGAAAGAGGACTTCAAAAGAAACAAAATGGTGCAAAAAGCATTCACAAATCTTATTCCATTAAAGGATTAATTAGTTCAGTGGTCAAGCATGTCCATCTTATATGATAGAGGACTTAAAAAGAAACCAAATGGTGCAGAAAGCATTCAAAAATGTTGTTCCGTTACAGAAATATCTAAGTTTAACGCTGTGTCTTATATGTGTAAAAATGACTGGTGTAAGTCCACCATCTTAAATAATGGAAGGTTGGTGCCCACATCTTTAACAATGCTTCTATAAATTTTCTCTATCACATATAAAAAAATAAAAATCCATGGAATATTTCTTTTAAACAAATCCAGAAGGAATAGGTGAATCCTGTTCATGAAGCAAAAGTTATTCACTTCTGAAATTTTCCACTAGACCTGGTACTTTCACATGTGTTATATGTATAGAAAATATCTGGTACATGTATGTACAATGTGAGATAATACGATGCAAGTATATCTTGATTTTCATCATGAATTCGTTTTTAAAAAAGAGATTGTTCAGAAAGTAAAAGTCTCTCCTCCTTATTTATAAAAATTGACATTTCTGAGTCAGAAAATAAGCCACACCCACCATAGCAACATGGTAACTAGGTGGGAAAACAAACCTCAAATCCGCAATCATGCATAACTAATGCATTGAAATTTAGAGTTCATGTGTCCCCAAAATTTTGATCCATTTATGGCAATCTCCGATCTTTAGGGGTTTTTAGAAAAAGAACAAACAAAATTCTGTTTGCCAAATGTTCTGGGTAACAGGAATTAGACAGCTTAATTGTCATATCAGTGACGTAAAGGGTTAGTTCAGTGGGCAAGCAAGATCATCTTATATAAACAGGACTTCAAAAGAACAAAATGGTGAAAAAGCATTCTAAAATCTTATTCCCTTAAAGGAATAATTAGTTTAGTGGTGAAGCAAGTTCATCTTATATAAAAGAGGACTTCAAAAGAAATATAATGGTGCAAATCGTATTCTGTTAAGGAGATATCTAAGTTTAAAGCTGTGTCTTATATGTGTAGAAATTACTGGTGTAAGTCCACCATCTTAAATAATGGAAGGTTGGTGCCCACATCCTTAACAATTGTTAATGTATTTACAAGAAAAAGGATTGAACTTCTTTACTGTTAAAATTATTTTTCTTCAAACTTTCTTTAGGTGGTAAAATTTAATAACCCTTACTAGATAATGTTTTACTAATTTCCTAACTTATCTAATAGGGCTGTGACGATTACATGTGTAAACGTCTAAACAAACAAACCTTCAATTAAACGTTGGTCTAATCCTCCCATAAGTTTAGACATTTGGGACTCACACTTGCCATTGAAAATCAATAACAATTCAAAACATGCACTAAACTTTCATTCAATGAGTTTTACAAATCAATATTTACATACTGTAAGATCAACAAAGGATGGATGTGGTACCTTTTAAGGTAGACATATAACACAATAAGGATGTCTTTTACAGCTGGGCTGTAGCACCCACAAGAAGGGTGAATTGCACTCCTACACTCAGGCCTGGGGTTTGGGGGGAGTGGGGGTAATATATATATATATATATATATATATATATATATATATATATATATATATATATATATATATATATATATATATATATATATATATATATATATATATATATATATATATATATATATATATATATACATATATGTATATATTATATATAAATATATATATATATATATATATATATATATATAATATATATATATATATATATATATATATATATATATATATATATTATATATATATATATATATATATATATATATATATATACATTACATATATGTATATATTATATATTATATATAAATATATATATATATATATATATATATTAATATAAATATATATATAAATTATATATATATATATATATATTAATATATATATATATATATATATATATATATATATATATATATATATATATATATATATATATATATATATATATATATATATATATATATATATATATATATATATATATATATATATATATATATACATATATATATATATATATATATATATATATATATTTATTAAATATATATATATATTTTTTTTTTTTTAAAGGATGCACTTGTCAAAAGAATTAAAAACATGCACAGGTCTGTGTAAGCAACTTTGGTTTATCAAAGGAGCCTAGCTGTGTGTTCAAAATACTCCAGGGCCAGCATTGACTCTCAGTGTCCCTAACTTGGTGTTGATTAGGGGCCCGGGATACGCTTAAGATCCCATACTTGTGCAATGGATTTGATTCTGCTTCAGAGTAAAGAGAGGTCAACCTGTTCGCACATCACAAATTGCATATCAGGACGTGAAAACAACTAATGGGAGGGGGAGGGGCATGCTTTTGCTCTAAATTGACAGTTTTTGATAATTGTAAACCTTTTAAAGTTTATGGTACTGCTAAGCTAAACCTAAATCCATCCAAGCCATTAGGCTCATAGAGCCTGTGTTTATCCCCCGGTTTCAATGACGCCAGTCCATCACAGATTAACTCCCCAGCAGTACTGGTACTCATTTTACAGCTGAGTGGACTGAAGCAAGTAGAGTAAAGTGTCTCGCGCAAAGAAACAATGCACAATGAAGGGAATCAAACCCGGTACCTTTTACATACGAGCATGACTCCTCCGGGGCGGCAGAGCGTTCAATATATTGGGAAGGGGGAGGGGCTAATGAGGTCAGGAGACAAGTGACGACATTATTGGAGGGGGCTTATTAGGCGGGGAGGGGGGGAAGGGGGGGGGAGGGGGGGTGACAATGAGGTTGGGTAATGTAATAATACATGTTCACCTAAAATTATTGGGGGGGGGAGGGTGAATACCCCAGCTCCGTCGCCCCTGTGACTCCTTAACCACTGAGTCACTGCACCTCTACTTACTGTACATTATATTGCCAGACCATATATAAACGATTTGTTCAGTTATTAATGAAGTCCATCTACGGACTACAACAGAAACACAATGAAGAAAGTATATGAATCTTATATTCAAGTATTAAAGGTTATGACTAATTCATATGTGTAAAAACAACTGGTTTGGAAATGTCCCATCTTCCTCATCACTTTTTAAAAAAACTTTATGCATTTCATTGTATTTCTCCCAAGAATTTGTAGCTTAAAAAGAATTAGATATGTTCAGAAAACAATAAATAACTACGATTTACCAACTGAAGAAATTTAAGGAATTACAATACACTTAAAGGTTGAGATTTAGTAATGAAACAAATTCATGTTCATTAGGTAAATATCAAAGTGTATACTAACAAAATAAAATATCCCAAACTTTGGGTTTCCTTATCAAATTAAATCTCATTTTATATCTTTGTTTAAAGGCTTAAAAGTATACATTGATCATTTGAGTCAATGTTAAATACATTGTTTAAAAATGTATTTAAAATAGATATGTATTTATGTATGTATGTATGTATGTATGTTTGCATTTATGTATGTATATATGTATGTGTGTATATATGTATGTAAGTATGTATGTATGTGTTTATGTATATATATATATATATATATATATATGTGAGTATATATATATATATATATATATATATATATATATATATATATATGTGTATGTATATATATATATATATATATATATATATATATATATATATATATATATATATATATATATATATATATATATATATATATATATATATATATATATATATATATATATATATATATATATATATATATATATATAAATGTACTCTTACCTCAATAAAAAATCTCCTATCCATAAGCTACATCATGTCACACAAAAGCAAACATACCATGCTTCTTTACAAATCCTCAAAATATCTATGCAAAGAAAAAGACTTCCTCCCACCATCTAAATTACCTTCAAACACAGGAGGCTGCAATATGGGCTATGCTCAGAGTGCATGCATCAACTATCCATTTCATACAGTCACTCAACATTGCTTCATAAAATCAATTTTGTATGGCTCCAACATTCTCCTTTCAAAATTTCCTTAATAGAGGTTGGGTTAATGAACGAACACTTGATATCGGTTGAATTATGGACAGAGTGACATTTTTTATGGGAGCTTTACGAAAGGAAACAGCTACAGTAGTTGACGTGCTCATGGAGCAAAATTATCTTATTTTATTAAAAGAATATTCCAATGTATTCTCATTTTTATATATTAAAGGGGACTATGAAAGAAACAATTTGGTGCAAAAATCATGGATTTATTACATTTCAAAGATTGCGACTGTGTTGAAAAGTGACCTCAGTCTACAGTGGCAAATGACAATGTTTTGTGTATTTCTTTGAAAATTAATTGCCTCTTCTTAAAATTACCGGAAGCATTTTTTGTTTACTTATTGAGATGGGGTATAACATACACTTTACAAGAAAGTGCTTTGTCCATGATGAACCTTGCGCAATAGGTAAATTGAAAAACAGTACTTTCTTTTTCTTGTTTCTTTAATAAAGAAATACATAAGATCGTGACATCACATTATGGGAGATCGCTTTTCAACACACTGATGCAATCTGTGAAATGCAATAACTCCTAAACGGAACAAGATATCAACATGATTTTTACACCAAACTGTTTCTTTTATAGTCCTCTATCACATACATGAAAATGAACATTCACGGGAATATTTCTTTAAGTGATTCCTGCATGAAGTGAATGGGGATATTAATTACACTGTCAATGGTCTTAGTAGCAGGAAAACACATTCCGATGTTAAGTATAAATCAAACCTGGACAGTGTGTTATGACAACAACAAAAATTGTTGGGCAAACGCTAATTAATTTAAACAGCTTCTATTATCAAAATGGATTTCTATTGTCAAAATGGACTGGAATAAAGCCATCACATTACCATTATACTCCTTTGTATGTACTTTATAAACTCTGTACCAGAATAGCAAACAAAAAATTTGTTAGCTATTCTGGTACAGAGTTTATAAAGTACATACAAAGGAGTAAAAATGGTAATGTGATGACTTTATTCCAGTCCATTTTGACAATAAAATCCATTTTGAAAATATAAGCTGTTTTTATTATCATTTCGGTGGAAGGGGGTTTATTCACATCAAGGTCTGCAACTCATATCATCTCATATTCAATATATGAATCTTGAAATTAAGTCATATTAATTATTTAGATTTATTCCAATATTCGGAATGACGTCACAATGTGTGCACGATTGAGTTGTGGTCAAAACAAACCCTACTCTCAATTGACACTAACGTTACAACGGCCAATTTTGGGCAATAATATTCTTTATTTCCCAGCCGCCTATGGATAAAAGTTTGACCTAATATTATAAAGAATATCAAGATCAACATATGCCAAAAGTTTCAAAAAATTTGATTCTCCTGATTAAGAGGAAATAAAAGCATAAATTATAACAAAATCAAAAACCCTGTTTATTTTATTTGTTTGATGAGGTCTTAACGGCACCACGACAAGGAGGGTCAAATTGTGCCTGAGAGGTCAAATCATTTTAGAGGTAGGAAGGAAAGAAAACAGAGGGAGAATGAGAGAAATTCAAGAACAGAAGTCAGAAACCTGTGATCGAGAGAGGAGGTGCATGGGTGAAACAAAAACAAAGTAGAGAGGGGGGTGGAAGAGGAGAATTAAATATGGTTGTAGAGATAAGCATGATGAAGGAAGGAGATAATTTTATCCGCAGGATTTTTCTGGAAGAACTCAGCAATTGAGTTGTGGGGAGCGAGGAAAGCTCTGGGAAGGTTGTACAGGGGGCAAGCAAGGAGAACGTGATGGATAGTGTGCGTAAAAAAAAAGGAGCTTTGATAAAATGCCTGGATGACCGAATACTTGAATTAAGAATATATTGCTTAAAAAATTTCAGCACAGTAACTTTGATGTACATTGTAAAGAATCTGTGAAAAAATAATTAATTAAGATACTTCTTGATTGATTTTTAATTAGATAAAAAAAAAAAAAAATTGTGTAAAAAAACGAATGTATGATATCACATACAACATAGACAGGTACATGCACTTTAAAGGAATATTCCCATGAATTTTCTTTTTTTCATGTATGATAGAGAAAATTGGTAGAAACAAAGTGGTGAGAAAAAAAATTATGTGAATATCTTATTCCGTTTAGAAGTTATAACAATTTAAAGCGTAGAAAACTGCTCTTAAAAACACCTCGTACATTATATATCCTTTAGCTTGGTGATGTCATCAAGGTAATTCCAGTACAGTTCTTATGTATTTCTTATCAATTAAATCAGTTTCTTTTTTTACATTATTAAACAACATTTTGGGTTCATTATGGAGATACGGTGAAATGTACTTAATTTATATTCAATATTTAATTTATTTTGTTTTTTTCTTGGTGTACGCGTCTTTGCAAATCCAAATCATTTTAAAGGAAATACAAAAGACGTTTTGTTGAAATTGTCTCTATTACATCACAAATGTTGCCAATCACACAGATGTTGACAATCAGTCACTTTTGTCCAAATTTAAAAAAATTAAATTTTTTAACTTCTAAAGAAAATAAGATATTAACATAGTTTTTTTTTCTTTCTTTTTACTACTTTGTTTCTATTCATTTTCTCTATCATATATGAAAAAATGAAAATCCATGGGAATATTTCTTTAAAACAAATCCAGAAGGAATAGGTCAATCGTGTTCATGAAGGAAAAAAATTTACTTCTGAAATTTTCCCACTAGACCTGGTACTTTCACATGCGTTATATGTATAGAATATATATAGTGTGTACAAAGTGAGATAATAACATGCAAGTATGATATCTTGATTCTCATCATGAATTCCTTTTTAAAGAAGCGATTGTTCGAAAAGTAATGGTGTCTCTCCTCCCTTATTCTTAGAAATTTACATTTCTGAGTCAGAAAATAAGCCACACCCACCATAGCAACATGGTAACTAGGTGGGAAAACAAACCTCAAATCCGCAATCATACATTACTAATGCGTTGACATTTAGATGTTCATGTGTCCTAAAGTTTTGATCCATTTATGGCAATCTCCGATCTTTAGGATTTTTAGGAAAAGGAACAAACAAAATTATGTTTGCCAAATGCTCTGGGTAACAGGAATTAGACAGCCTTAATTGTTGGACAACAGCTTTCATTTTAATTACTCTGGTAAATGAAAAATCAATCAATTATTAATTACAAATGATTACAGTTAATTTGCACATTTGCAACAGTATTTTAGTACGACCACAGACAAGAAAAGTATTACCACATTTTCTAAAGAAAATTATCTCCTCAGTGTTCCTTAAATGTAATACTCCCATGATAATGTTCAGCAAAATGTAACCTATCCTTCTATAAAATTTGTATGGAGTATTTACATTGTCATAATCTGTGCATTAAATTCATGTAATGCATGACCTCCAGTACTTGGCTTAATCCGTTTTTACAACAGGTGAGTTTCCTAACAAAGTGAAAAATGTATGTAAACTTTTCTCATTTTCCATTCTTTTTTGTTGTTCGTAAGAAGAATTTAAAACAATCTAACAGATCATTTTCATTAAATGATTAATGTTTTTGACATCATAATCTGACTGTTTTGAAATGAAAATGGCAGCTCCCATGGTACTATTTAGTAGAAGAATTAAAGTTTTTAATAATTACTAAAAGTGTGTTAGATTTCGTCAGGAGTTATGAAACTTGGTCAGAAGATTTGTTATTTTTATTTCTCTCATATGAAATAAAGATTATGTCAGACTTTATGTCTCCTTTGGGCTCATAGAGCCGGTGCTTATCCCAGCACAGTTTCAATGGCGCAAGTGGATGAGGGTACATGACTTCCTCTGGACGGGACGCCAGTCCATCGCAGATTAACTCCCCACTATTCTGGTACTCATTTTACAGCTGAGTGGGCCTAAGCAAGTAGATTACACTCACGAACACAATGCAGTGCTCACAAAGGGTATTGAACCCGGAACCTTTCGAATATGACTTCTCAACTACTGAGCCACTGCATCTCCAAAGCATGTTTGTGATGCACCATTACACCAAACATAATACAATTTCTAAAAACAAATACTAGTTTTTTTGTCATTACTGTACTTTCACAGTAAGAATAAAACAGTGAGGGGGGAAAAAGTTCAAATTCAGTTCAAAAAAATTTCTATACTCTGAGACTCTAAGAGCCAATTTTTGCGCTCAACTTGTTGCAAGAGGTGACTTTAAATACTGAATCATGCAGTGGTCAAATGCAATCTTTGCATACCCCAAGTTTTGTTCTCAGACACTTGTAACTGGGCACCCCCCCCCCCCCTCCTTTTAAGTACGCCCATGATTAAAAACAAGTATGATCACTTAAATCATTCATTCTTAAAGGATTAGTTCAGTGGAAAAGGAAGTCAATCGTATATAAAAGAAGACTTCAAAGGAAACAAAATGGTGAAAAAAGCATTTAAAAATCTTATTCTGTTAAGGAGATATTTAAGTTTGAAATTTGGTATCATTTGTGTAGAAACGACTGAAATAAGACTAGTAATGATGTCACTGCCTCAGATTCCTCAATGTTTTTATGTGTTCTATAATACTTTGTCCTTCGATTCTGTGGCTTAAAAACCATTGGGTATGTCAGGAAAGTAGTAAAACAGAATCTCGGAAAGTATTTATAATATACCCCCAAAGAAAGTTTGAGGAAAAATAATTTTTAAAGGGAAATAATTAAATAAACTTTCTTTAAAATAAATTAACAATTGTTAAGATGTGAGGATGTGAGGACACTAACTTACCATAGTAGAATACTACACCAGTCATTTCTACACAGATAAGACAGAGCTTTAAATCTCCTTAATGGAATAAGATTTTTTGAACCTTTCTTTCACCATTTTGTTTCTTTTAAAGTCCTCTTCCATATGAGATAAACTTGCTTGACCACTGAACTAATCCTTTAAAGGTGATCAGAATCCTTCGATGAAAAGAATGAAATAATACCTGGTATATGATGGAAGTACAATGTAGCTCAAACCAAATACATGCAATGATTAAAGATCAATGGACTGCTGTTTCACAGTTACTATCAACTTATTCAACAGAGCACTAACCCCAACACTAACTAAAACCATCTTTCGTTAAATTTAAAAACGAAATAGCTTTTATACAAGTCATGGCTGAAGAAAATTTCAAAAAATATTGCAATGCATGTAAAATTTGTGATGAACGAAAGAAAACAATATGCAATATGCAAAGTATCTAAATTAAATTTTCAAGTCATCAAAAATAACATTTGTAGTTGTTTGAATAGATGGAAACTAGTGCTGTCACGACATGGCTCTATTAACGTATTAATTATAGTTAAGAAAAATATCCAATATATTGGTATATCGCGATACTTTTTTAAAGAAAACTGACTCATGACACAATTTGCTAAAATCACTAACGTTACTTCGTTTACAAAGAACGCAAGAAAAAATGATTTGCAGATATAGGAGACTATACGATCGCGTGACTATTACGTTCGTCACGCATCACGAACGTGTTTGGTAATTCAGTCAATGTGGCCATGAATCATTGAAGTGAGAGCCTGAGTGGCATGTACTCGGCTAATTTTTCTTTCTTTTTGCCAAGTTACATTGGAACGTGCCAGTGTGGGGTGACGAAGCACGGTTTTTAATTTTGTTATATTTTTTTTTTTTTATGTTTCACGCTATTTTTGCATATTTCTAACTGCCTAAACTTGACTTTTGGATTTAATACCGTTAGAATTGTAACGTCTGAAGTAGCATAGCTTAGTTGCGCAAAAATTTCTTAGTTGAGTGTTAGTTTTTGGTATTGCGATGTCACAAAAGGCATATTTCATGTCATGAGAAAAGAGATATCGCAATAATCGACATGTCATGACAGCACAAATGGAACGTAGATTTTAAAACTCATAACAACTTTAAAGCTCAATTGTGTCCATGCAAGAGCCCTTTTTCAGAAAACAAAAATACAATTAATTTGCAATTCAGGGGTCGAATTGCCCATTGTTTCGCTGTTCTGAAAACAGTGCTTTTATGCAGGAACAGTGAATTTTCAAATACCTTTTTTTCACAAGCATGTTGCATCAATGTCAAATAATTTTGATTTCTGCTCAAATTCAAAAAGCATGTCAAACAAAATTATCCTAAAGATAATTTCTTCCAGTAAAAAAAAAGCTTTTCCCACCTTGCCTACAATTGTAAGCACAATTATTCATGAATATATATGTACGTTTCCTTGCATGTGTACAACTGTATGCAGTTTGACGTGACATCATGTAAATACTAATAACCGACATACATATTTGTACATATGAAGCAATTAAGTAGTTGTAAATTAAGCCCATTTTGAAGAAAGGAATTTGTTCCGTTATCAGCAACAAATTTGGAACAGTGAAATCTGATCTGGAACAGTATTATTTGAGAAAGTACTGTTCCGTAGAACAGTAGCCAAACACTTCAATTTCAATTTTAATCCCTGATATGTAAAATTTGTGATAGAAAATATGCAAAATGCTAGTATCTAAATTAAATGTTCAAGTCATTAATAAATAACATTTGCAGTTATTTGGATTATGGAAACTATAGACTCCAAAACTCATTAATGTTCTAGTGCTGAGTTGTGTCCATGCGAGACCCTTTTCGCAGAAGACAAAAATACAATTGATGTGCAAAAATGATAAGATGATATTTGTTGATATTTGCATATTGCAATCTAAACTGGAAAAATGTTCAAAATGCCCATTCTGACTCATTATGATGGGAGTATACTTTCCGGGTTTTTAACTTGCATTGCTGCTTAACATCCACAGACCTTTAAGCCAATCAATAATACTTGTATATAACCAATCATCTAATTCATCTACAGCCCAAAGAATGTGCAGGTATACTAAATGATGTGACCTATGAAGAAGGCATTCCTGTCAGGTATCTTATAAAGCACATACCTTTAAGTGAGTACCTTGCAGTCCGTTTTATTGCTGTACCTGTAAATATCAACATTTCTTAATTCACATCCAGCGCCAACAAATGAGACCTGTCATTGCTATCTTAATAACAATCCAATTTCATTGTTTATAAGTCAAATACAATGTGTTGGCCTAATAATAAATTTTAATACATTTTTTATTTACTCTGTGCATAACAAATGAATATCATTTATAAGAGTTTTAGCATACAATTATACCTTAACAGTGTCTGAATCATACCAGATGAAAATGTTTAGTTAAAAAACTTTTTTAAATCATCTGTTAAAAAGAGCATAACATTTTACAAATAAAGTCTTTGACATAATCTATGAAAATAGCACATTCCAGTTTTGCTATGTGGCCGATTAAAGCTCAGTGCCCTAGCTTTGCAGTTTCAGAAGAACAGCCTGCCCTGCTCTTTTTTTTTTGCCTGTCCTGGCCTTCTTTTTGCCTGTCCTGGCCTTATTTGGCCAGCTGCGCTCCTCATAAGACTTAAAAAAATAAATAAAAAAAAACATATTTTAAAGGTCAACTTCTTTAAAAACTTACTAGTCTTAACCTCATACAGTACCTTACATGGATACAGAACACAAAATGATAGCATAGTAATTTTCATTTTTCTCTTCCTGTGGTTTATTTCTTATAAATCACCATCAAAGGAAAATCAACACTTAAGATAATACACTTCAATTCTTACTGCTCCAGTTGACTCAGCTATGATAAGAGTACCAGATAGCTGGAGAGTTAGCCAGTAATGGACTAGCCAGATAACACTCCGACCATAGTATATGCTACAAGAGTGTTGCAGCTGACGTCATAAGGTCACATGACTTACATCGCCATTTTTTAAGGCAAGAACACTGTCTTTTGCTGTACACTTAATTAGACTTGTGTAAGTTTATGCATGAAATTATTTTTGTAAGATAATTATGCTGGGATCTTGCTTTGCCGTTGTTTGCACTAATAGATGACATTTTCTCAAGTTCCATCTGATCCTGATCGATGTTTGACGTGGGTTTCTGCTGTACGACGCAACAGCATTCAACCTACGCTACGCATTAGAATTTGCAGCAAGCACTTATATCAGGTATCCTAAAGGAAAATCTGAACTAAAATCGGAAGCGAACAATCAGTTCAAAAACAGCAATCAGTAAAATTCGCAGAACTAATAGGTAGGTTAGCATGCAGTATGTTTGTTGTACGTTGATGTGCATAAGCTGTGTGAAGACTGCAAAATTCCCTGCAAAATGGCTCACAGATGAGTTAAGAGTCACATGATGAAATCCCTCTATGGCCACTACATGGCTGCTATACACGGTCAGACAACGCTATAAACTTTGTAATGTTGAAACTGCTCCATTGGCTTATCATAGAAGCGTAGATAAATTTCGACTACACGCTAGATTAACTAGGCCTTTCCACGATGATATCGGGTCAACTTTTAACAATGCCTTTTATTGTCATTGATCACTTCTATGACATACAAAATAGATTTACATATTCACGTATACTATAATAAGCCGCTCACTTATGTTTTGGGCGTGATTTTAATGAAGAAAACTATGAAAGGTTGTGTTTTGTGCAAGTGCCTTTCGAACAACACCAAGACGGAATGTATGTACTTAATTAGAAAAACTGTTGGAGAAACGAGCATCAGTAAAGTCAATGCATATAGCATTAAATCAAACACGGCGCGCATGCGAATAATAACATTTTAGCATTCACAAAATGGCAGATGCCAGCGCACTCGAATGATATGCTTTTCTAAAAGTGAGGGACGAGTGAAGTAATCGGAATGTCATTTCTTCCGTAATTTAGATGGGGTTTTTTTAAGTACAAAATGTTCATCATTTTATTTGTAACTTAGTTTGAAAGATACTTTAAAGTTTCAAAACGCTAATGAAATCAAAATCGTAGCTCGTAAGTAATTTTGTCAGTTTTGAGAAGGGTTTTTATGTCATGATTATGTTATTTGTTTTTGTTCGAGTGGTTTTCAACATTACAAGTGTATTACGCGTTATCTCGCTCAACATGCAAGTTTTGCCATGCAAGTAGTGCCTTGCAAATAGTGCCTACTGAGTGAGGTGTTTATCTCACTAGTAATGGACTGGTGTCCCGTCTAGGGGGAGTCATGCATGCTCTTGTCCACTTGCACCCAGAAAGCGGGATATAAATACTAGGCTATTAGTATCTTCCTTGGCTCAGGTTGAGTGAACTAAAACTATCACGATTAGTATTTTCCCCATCCAAGCAGCCATCTTTCTCAAAGCCTTGCACTCAAAACTCTGCCTGATCTGATGTTAGCCATAACAACATATTTTGATAATACCGCTGCACGTAGGTGGAGTTAATTAATCAATTTCCCCCAGTTCATAATAAAGGTGTCAAAAATCTTCCCATAAAAAATCACGACAGAAATAATGTTAATGTAGTGAGTACATCTTTATATACATCTCTCTTTTGCAATTGAATGTACTAATCATCGCACAATTACATTGAGGATGTTTTTAGAGCACATATTTACCACATATACTGTCGTTTACTCAAGGAATCTAAACAATTACACAAAACAAATCTATTATGATTAAAACAAATATATACATACATTTGATTGTTTTGTAAATGATTTTTTATTTATCCCCCTCTCTTTCTTCTTCTTCCCCCAATTCCCAATTTTCCCACACTTATAAATGCCGAAATTGTTGAAAAAATAAACAAATCCATTCCTCTGAATTTTTGATGGGTTTCCTAACTGCGGCAAAACAAACATCTAAAATAAATGAGCACGTCATTTCAACTAACTTTCTAGCTTTGTAATTTTGTTTTTTAAAATTGACTTTTAAGAGTGTGGCGTCAATACTGAATCCAGTCATTTCTACTTAAAACTGATCAAATATCTCCTTATTTGTATAAGATGATTAAATGCTTTCTTTGTTACATTTGATGTCCTTTTTCATATACAACGACTTACGCGGCCCTACATCAATCCATTAATTTGACCAAAGAAAGCTTCACGAGATACAAAACATGTACTTCAAAGGTGAAAAACTTACCATCAAAATTAGCATGGGCATACACAAGCTTGACTTTAGAATCTGAAGTCCTGATCTTCACTGTCTCTTCTTTCACCGTCTCTTCTTTCACCGTCTCCTCTTTCACCATCTCCTCTTTCACCATCTCCTCTTTCACCATCTCCTCTTTCACCATCTCTTCTTTCACCATCTCTTCTTTCAATATCTCCTCTTTCACCATCTCCTCTTTCACCATCTCCTCTTTCTTCTCAAGAAATTGCTCACCGAGCTTCTCTTCGATCACTTTGTCCGAGTCCCAACTCAGCTCTTTTAAAAGCTCCTCGTCTGACAACCTTCGCAGCTCATTCCCACCTTGCTCAATCTCTTTCAATTCTTGCTCAATAAAGCTATTGTTAGTGACACACTCTGTCATGTCCGCCACCAGAGAACATTTACGTTCGTCGTTGACAAACATTCCCAAGGAATAATTCACAAACGACTGTCCCTCGTCATCGTTGTCGTCCCCGACGAGCGGAGTTGTGGAAGGAGAATCTACTTGAATGTCCATCTCTTTCTCAAGTGTTTCAGAGTCTTGTTTCTCTAGTGTTGGACCCTCGGAGGATGCAGAGGCAAGATGCTGATTTGGAGACAAACCTGGCTCTTGGGCCGTCTCAAGTCTCTCAGAGTTTTTCCCTCCTGGAAAATCTTCCTCCAATCTCTCATACTCAACAGAGGTGTTTGTTTCTTCCTCGCTGGAATCTTCTTCGCCCTTAAAACACTTGATACGACTTTCCGATTCTTCGTCGCTCAACACTGGGCTCGATAACTCAGTCTTTGTCAACTTTTGGTTCTGAAAAACGTTCCTTTTTAACTTGGCATTGCTCTCACTTGATTGCACATTTTCTTTAGCATCTGACATTTCGACATCGCTGGAAGTTTGATTTAAATCGTTTAATACGACACGAGTATTGTTGCTATTACCATTAACACTATCTACCTCATCTGAATCCTTTGAACTTTGACCCGATTCCAAAATATTATAGAGAGTGGTCTTGTCGGTACGGGTTGGACTGTCAGAATTGGATGGCAAGAATGTAGAATTACTCTTAGTACTTAGCTGTGTGTCGCAACCATTGTTTGTAACATTTGAACTCGAGTCCTCGTCAACATCGGTCCTTGTTGAGGAGTCCACAAATTGATCAGCGTTACTGTGATCCTCAGCTACCTGACCCTGCTTTAACTTTTCTTCATCATCATCGTGAAGAGAGTTTTTGTCATTGGGTGATGGTCCCAACCCGTTGGTCTGTTTTCTGACAAGGATGGATCTGTCGATGACTGCTTGTTGTTGGCAGCCTCTTCCGTCTTGTTCTCATCCTCCTGCCCTGGAATATACAAGGAGGACGATGACTGCTGGGCCCTTAATGAGGAAAACAATAGAAAGTCATCACATATCTTGTCTCTTCACAACATGTTACAGATCATTCAAACGAAAAGTATACTGAAATCTTGAAACTCTCAACTGCATTATATCAGAATTTGTTATCATGATTGAGCTTACAGTACCATGGGAAGAATGCTGTGATGATGCATAAGAAAGGACAAAGCACAAGAACACAGATTCTCTTCAGAGTTGTAGAGAGAAAGGATGGCAGGCATGGTTGTTCTCATAAGAAGTTTAGAGCTAGGAGGATAGCCTTTGCTTCAGCAGAGTAGGCTCCATCAGGTAACCTTGAAAAAAGGGTAAGGCCTGGACAGGCAGTGGCAGCTGCAGAGGGGCCTTCATGTGTAGAGCCATTGGTGAAGAGGAAGGAGTAGTCATGGAAGTTTCTACTAAGTTGAAAGTATTTGGAGTGAAAGAAGGCTGGGTTGTGAAGAGCTTTCATGTAGGAGAAAAGGCCAAGGAAAACTTGCGGAGGAGTGATAACCCAGGAAGGATAGTGTACCTGGCTATTGAAAAATGTTGATGTTGGCTTTGGGGAATGACAATGCATCCAGATACCGAAAGGTGGGGCGATGCATTTATTGAGAGTGAAAGAGGTTGGTGGCTGTCTGCTGCTATCGCATTATTCATGTATTTCTCAAGAATCCGTTCCTTGAACACTTTTTCATTGCTACTATGCTATTTTAACGATTTCTGCACATATTTCAAAATGAAAACAGTTACGAAGGTATTAATAATCAAAATAAGGACCCAACGATGTTCAAATATAATATCATGACAGTATTTGATCCTTCGTTTATCAACTACATGGGTTGCCAGCTGATTACATAATACAGTAACAAGACAGCGACTGAATGTCCTTTGATAGTGTTCAAAAGGTCTGTGTCAAATTGAACACGTCTGTGTTTCGAGGGCGGAATTTTGAAATGTCAATGACTCAAGGCTTTTAAGAGTATTCTTTTTCAAACATTGCCTAGTTTTGACCCCTGATAGTACTACCAGAAGAATTTCCAATCTCTGTTCCAAACACAGAGAATGGAGTGATGATTGATGGCTTGTCACAAAATGTCAAATATCACATCACAAAATTTCAAATTTCTTACATGTTTTAAATGTCACATAATTTTTGGCACCTTTTGCACAGAATGTCACATCAGTTTTGCCTGTTACATTTGATTGGCATAGATTCACACATCATGACCAGTTGACTGGTGATACTCATAGAAAGGATCAGTTGGTAATGTCCATTTCATGAAAAATGGAGTCCCCTGCTAAAATGCAACATCAAATTACCAATGAGTGTGAAAGAAGGGGTAAAACATGTCACAGAATGTCAGACAAATTTTAATACATCTGTGTATTTCAAAATATCACAGATTTGTGGACAATGAAATTTTGTCACAAAATGTCACTATGTCACGGACGCTCTTATTCTCCATTATGCCCAATCCTCGCTACGAATATTCTGTCTTTTCACCTGCAATTTCGGCAGGTATGACTCAATTAAGAAACCCACCACAAATAGATAGTTCAGTGATTTTACGCATCAGTAATTACACTCCCAATCATCTATATGCACACAATGAAACTTATTGTAAAGAGCTAGGTATTGTGGATTTGGTTACTGCAGGGCCAAGTCATGCGTGTAGTGTGGGGCTGAGGAGATATTTGGACTTTTGAAAGGATGTTTTCATCAGTGAGTTATAAACACCCTGGTGAGTTTGGAAGCATTGGACTGAAAATTTGTAGCCAAGTTTTTCATTATGTCTGCAAATGGCCTGCTTTGTAAGCAGTAGTAGTAACATTCTGCAAGCTTACAAAGGGACAGGTTTGAGTAAACATCTAACAAAAAGGTAAACAAAACCCATAAACTTTCAGATGCCTATCACTAATATTCACATGACTCAGATTCATTCATTTCAAATATGGGAATATTTTTACAATTGACCTTTCTGAGTTCGTTGATTGACACATTAGTTGTTCTGCTCCTTAAAGTTTCAAACAGTCAGACCTGACCTGATAAATAACCAAGTCGGGTCAGATTTTTCATCTTTATTCTGAAAACCTTACTTGTTGTGGAAGTTGGTGCTGAGTATCATATTAGCAATGGATGAAGTCCTTATTGTGTGGTTATTTTAATTAAGATAAAGTGGTCTCACTATATCCTACAGTAAGTTTGTGGTTATGATTTGCTGGAACAAATTTTCAACAATATGGACAAGTCATGAGCTTTTTCAACCAATCACTGCACGAATTTTCCGAGCAACAAAATCTGCATAACACTAAGTGGGACAAAAATCCTAGTAACGGTTAACAAACAGAATTTTGTTTATTCCTTTTGCTAAGAACTCGGAGAAGAACCATAAATGGATTAAAGCTTACATTTAATGTCAATGCAATGGTCAAGCATGATTGCGGATTTAAGGTTTATTTGCCCCACCTAGTTACTGCATTGCTATGGTGGGTGTGGCTATTTCCTTACTCAGAGAGGTTAATTACACCATTTAGACAAAATCTTTTGTGGACGGGATCTATGTTTTCTACAATTTGTAACTCAAGATAGCCCCGGTCAAATTTCATGGCAATCAAGTTAGCACTGTGCACCCGCCACACTGTGTATAACGCAATTGCAAACACAATAATTACTAAATATTGGCCATCAATGAAAAGCAGTGATGGATAAACCTTTATAACGAAGCAAGGAAAAGAGATAGGGCCCCAGCACTACATCTTGTTGGGAAACACTCATATCAGTGTCTAAAGAGGTTGACACCAAGATACATATCGTGTACATATGCTTCAAATCACGCAGATATTCCCACTTTCCTCTGAGTACACAATTTATATTCCAGCTACACTTATTGTTCAGAGATTAATTGGTTCCATTAATAATTTATCCACTCAATATTTATATTTACTGTGCCTGAGTTTGAAATTAAAGGTCAATGACGGTCATTTCTTTTTTTCTTTTTCTGTTTATTTTCTTTCTGAACTGCCGAAAAAAGCCAAAAACGGCAGTTGGGGAATGAAGTAAATATAAAAAAATTGTACTTAAGAAAAATCACAACATGATACCAGAAGTTGGCAATTAGAAATAAATATGGCTTTGTGAACAAATATTACACTGTTAACCACTGAATGTAAATGAGGGAAGCTCTTTACAATTAAATAAACATGTTTGAGGTATAATGAATTATTCAAGTTATATCAATCAATTTTTAATTAATAAATTTTTTATATTTTTAAGTACAATTTTTCTTAAGTACAATTTTTCATATTTAGTACTCTATGGTTGTCATTAGTAAGGGCAGGGGGAGGAAGGGGGAGGGGGAGGGGAGTCCTCCTTTCTTTATCATTGGTTTCCCTTTTAAAATAAATTAAAAGCAGGTGAATTTGATATTGCTGAAAGGAATACTCTTACGGGTTTTAATTTTTTTTTATATATGATAGAGACAAATTGTAGAAACAAAGCGGTAAAAAAACTATGTTAATATCTTATTTCAAGTAGAAGTTACAAAATTTTAAAGTATTTTTGAATTTGGACAAAAGTGACTTGATTGGCAGCATCTGTGATGTCATAGAGACAATTTCAACAAAACGTCTTTTGTATTTCTTTAAAAGTCATTTAATTTTTTTTTATCATTATAAATGTGATGTACACCAAGAAAAAAAAAAATGCTTTCTTGTAAATTATACATTCCACCCTATCTCTATAATGAACCAACACATTACTTGTTCTGCTCCTTAAAAGTTTCAAGCAGTCAGACCCGACCTGACATATGAGCAGGTTGGGTCATACTTTTCCTCTTTATTTTCTTCATTCTAAAAACCACAAATTTCCCTAGTCAATGGTGTTATTGTACTAGTTCTCCTGTTGGTCCTAGGTTGTTGTGGAAGTTGGTGTTGAGTATCAAACTAGCAATGGATGAAGTCCTTATTGTGTGGTTGAGTGGTTATTCTAATTAAGATAAGTGGTCTCATTATTTGCTACATTAAGTTTGTGGCTATGATTTGCTTAAGAAAAACAAGAAATAATGAGAAGGACAAGTCATGATGATGCTGATACTGTAAAACGAATGTGAATAAATTTGTAAGAAATACATAAGTGCTGTGCTGGAATTGCCTTGATGACATCACCAAGCAGAAGGACATATACTGTATAAGGTATTTTTAAGAACATTTTTCTACTCTTTAAATTGTTAAAACTTCTAAATGAGATACGATATTAACAATTTTCTACAACTTTGTTGCTACAAATTTTCTCTATCATATTCGTAAAAATGAAGATCCATGGGAATATTCCTTTAAGTACATAAAATTTAGAGCGTAACATAGATTAGTCAGTCAAACTAAAAAATCCCCCTCAAATTTCAATACGTAGTGCCAACTCAGGGTTTACTAATGCTGCCAAGAATGTACAGGCTTGTAAAAAAAGAAGTGTTTTTGACTCAGCAAAATCTTTATAGACTAGAAGAGAGTTCTAACCCTGGTTGTGCCTTGAGGTTCATGGCTGAGATGTCATGGTACATGGACGCTCCAAGAACCTTATCCATCTGCGTGATGACCCCGTAAGGTGTTGTACCCCGTTCTTTTACCAGAGGGTCTGACACGTTTGGATCAAACATGATGGCATTTGGCGTGACCAACATGACACCGCTCACGACGCCCTGTGGAATATAAATACAGAAAGACAATCCATTCAAACTTTGTCAGGCTGCAGGCACTTAAGAAACTTGCTTAGATTTTAAGACTAAGTCGGGTAGCAAAAATCGGAACCAGGTACCCGTTATCGTTACCTGGTTCCGATTTAAGTTTAGAAAAAAAAATAGATGTATAATTGTAAAAAAAAAAAAATCTATAATTTTCACAGAACTGGTATATTATTAGGCTAACACTAAATTCATGGTAACTAGACTAATTCGTACCTTATTTTTGTTCAGAGTAATAGTGAAATACAGTGATTTTAGTGTAAGACTAATAACATACCAGTTCTACGAAAGGTTTAAAAAAAAGAAATCTTGTAGATCTATTCTTTCCCCTCTTTTTTTCCCCAGTACACATACCCGATATTCTCGTATCGGCCCGACCAACTCAGTTGAGTACCCGACTCAGCCTTATTAGATTTGAAAGACAATTTCTTAAAAGAAACGGATATAACAGATCTAAAAATCGCCAACCATATTTCCTTCCAAACTTTTTGCTCGTTAAAAATAATCAAGCCTACACATTTAAGCCTACTAAATACTTTCGAATGATTATGGAAGGATTACAACAAGTGTAATTTTGTTCAGGCCATAGGGGCAATCCACTTTAGTGGTGTGCTATTTTTTGCCATGGCGCGAATAACTTTTAGTGGGCATATAGACAAATAAATCAAATTTCAAAGACCATACAAGGAAACATTGATATAGATTAAAGCAAGAATTCAAAGTGCTTCTTTCTCTTTCTTTTATGTAGGTTTATTCAATGGTGCTAACAGTGTAAAATAATGCAAAAATATTATCATGCAAAACATTCCAACACAACACTGACTTAGAAGATACTCGATACTTCTAGCACATGCAAACATCAAGTCCATCTTGGGAGCCTAAAAATACACCATACAGTACACTACAGCATGATGAACTTCCTAAGCTATTCAAAATTGGTCTTCCAACCCCCTTTTTATGAAACCACAAAAGAGTTTTGGTTGCAAATTATCTGCATGAATAAGCCTAATTTAGCACTATCTGTTGTGCTTCATCCTCACTTTGCTTGAGTGCACTTTTATACAAAAGCTCCATGTATGCAATAACTGACAAGCTGATAAGTGGCTAATTTACCTAACACTGAGGCTTTGTGCATGGCTTGGCACTGCATGGAGGAGTTGTGGTTTCGTGTTAATGATTTAAGAAAAGGATATCAAATATTAGGGTGGGAAATTTAATCTCCCGATCAAAATGTAGAAAACAGTCAGGACTTGTGGGGTAAAAGCTATAGCATTTTAAGTTCGTAATGAGTACTATTAATAACAAACGATTAATCGCTCGCAACTCTTTAAAACAATTAATTGCAAACATACTATGCGGGTGGCTGAGTGTACCAGCTAAAATCATGGGCAGCTCTAAATTTGACTAATTGATAGGGCACTTCAAAAACTAAACTGAGGTACAGTCTGTAAATAAATTATAGGAAGCAACACTTCATCCTATTATTTTCTTTGTTAATTTGTATATGTTATTGTTGTAATGACATGTATCCTCTGGTAAAAGCGCAATAGCAAATGTTTTTTATTATTATCATCATTATTATTATTAATTTTACACCTGTTTGAAGATCATCTAATCTTTGTTTTCAACTAGTTTTATTCAGTCTATCGAGTAATTTTAAGATATGATATTTGCATTTTGGTGAGATTCTTGACCCATTTGTCTTTGTTTGTGGGAGCTGTACCAGTTCCACAAAAATTTCATTGGACACTTAGAAGATTGTTAATTTTTGCTGATTTTTGGGTTAAGATTGGTTGTGATTAATCGTAAACGCTCGCAAATTTTGAAGATTAAAGGTTTAGTGAATTAATCGCAATCATCAGCATTACAGTACCCATCTCTTGAGTGTCAAAAATATGTCATACAGTACCACTCTGCATTAGCTCAGTCGTCACCCATCTCTAGAGTGCCTAAAAATACACCATACAGTACACCACTCTGCATAAGCTCAGTCCTCACATCGCCCCAGTGCCTAAACATACACCATACAGTAAGAACACCACTCTGCAGCAGTCCAGTCATCACCCGTCTCTCAAGTGCCTAAAAATACACCATACAGTTCTGCATCAGCTCAGTCGTCACACATCTCTCGAGTGCCTAAACATACAGTACACCATACAGTATACCACTCTGCATCAGCTCAGACCTCACACATCTCTTGAGTGCCTAAACATACAGTACACCATACAGTATACCACTCTGCATCAGCTTAATCAGTCCTCACCCATCTCTCAATTGGTGCCTAAACATACACCCTACAGTACACCACTCTAATCAGCTCAATCCTCACGGTCTTTACAGTGCCTAAGAATACACCATACAGTACACCACTCTGCATCAGCCAGAAAGAAAATTTCCAATATCAAATCCCTCACTTACACCGCTACATAAAGAACAGTTAATTAAACTAATCCTGGATATTGTCAAGTTCCTATGAGTCTATTCTCACTTTAAGTGATGAGACACACTGCCGACGAACCAATCCGCCCAATATTTTATTGTGAGAATGCTCACGAGATCCGATCACAAGTCTTGATCTTGATTCTAGGCCAGGCATTCTGCACAATAACCCACCCTTTTATCAATAAGATTCTTCACTGACCTACAATTCACCTTCCTGTTCACTCATGCACCACAATCAGATCTCCCTGGAAGGTCTGATAGCGATCTCAAACTCCATTGAGAAAACATTACATTGTTTTTTTATACAAAATCATCAAGATGGTTTATCATTGGTGGATCATAATCCAGGGATAAATGTAAACAGGACCTAGGAGGCACTTTCAACAAATTGTGTCAGGAATAAATGATGAGATGAAATTTCATCCTCCAACCAAAAGAGAGGAAAGGGGGAGTCAGGAAATAAAAGTCTGCCATTAAATTGATAGATTTAGGATTCCATTACGAGAAAGCATTTACAATTTTTGAGATACTTTTTTTGAATACATTCAATTTACGATAAATTTATGATGTATGACTGGGCACATACACGTACCTCAAATTCTTTCAATTCCTTCCCTACATCTCAGTCAGTGAAATTGGGAAATTATATTCCTGTTCCAATTGAATCTGAGGAATGGTAACAACCCGTGGCATTTTGATCAGAACTTGCTGCACCACTTGAATTATTCATTATATTAGATATTTAAAAGACAACCAAAGGATTTACAAAAAGAAAAAAAAAAAAATTGAAGTCACCATAAATTTACATAAAATTTGCATATTGATGCCTGAAATTTTGAAACACAAATGAAATGGTCAATTTTTAACCAATTTTGATGAAAAGCTCTACTACTTATAACAATTTTTGATAACATTTTCAGCAATGTTAAGTATTTTTGCTTCTACATGCATCCATGTACCTGGTAACCTGATAAGGCTGAGTCAGGAAAATATCGGGTATGGGTTCCCGAAGAAGACAAAAACAAACATTAGATGTAAAAAATATGTTATTAGGCTTACACTACAATTATGGTAATTTTATATATAGAAATATATATTTTATATATATATACCAATATTTTGCTACTGAGGCCTATAACCCGATGCTATCAAAGATCTTTACATAATTCTGTACACTTTTTCTTTTAATTCAGCACTTAGGCTTTTGGACAACAGTCACTAAACCTGGGAAGGTAAAATGTGCTAGGAGCTAGGTTAGTGACATATTCGTCTCAAACACGATGAAAACTTTACCAAAAGATTGAAAAAAATTATATTACGGCACTCGCTCTGCAATTTTGGACTGATGATTTATTTAGGGCCCTGAATGTGAAATAATGTGTTGGTAGCGTTGAACTTTTTTTTCGGTAAATTTGTAATTTTACCCGATGTCACTGAGTGTGCTACTTGAACTGCACTGTACATATATGTGAACTTGTTACATGATAGCCCCACAATAACCATCACAAAAACATTTTGGGTGTGACACAAAAAACAAGCAAAGACTGTAACGAAACTTGAATATTTAATGTCTTGAAATGAATTATGCTACCAGTCAAAAAATGTTGGTGGAAGCTTTTTTGAGTAGTTTAATACGTCAAATACAGTATTTCTTGTGCTTTTACCACATTTACTATGTAACACACTATATTGAGTTAAACTCTTTACCTTCATCCTACAGCAGCAAGACAGCAATACAAGCTCAACAGGTTAAATCCCAATGCATCCACTTCATTAAAAGAACTAACTGATACACTACAGACACCTTTTTACCATCAATCAGATGGACTGATACACTACAGACACCTTTTTACCATCAATCAGACGGACTGATACACTACAGACACCTTTTTACCATCAATCAGATGGACTGATACATTACAGACACCTTTTCACCATTGATCAGACGGAATGATACACTACAGACACCTTTTTACCATCGATCAGACGAACTGATACACTACAGACACCTTTTTACCATCAATCGGATGGACTGACACACCACAGACACCTTTTTACCATCATCAGACGGACTGATACACATCAGACAGACTGATACACTACAGACACCTTTTTACCATCGATCAGACGGACTGATACACTAGACACCTTTTCACCATTGATCAGACGGACTGATACACTACAGACACCTTTTTACCATCGATCAGATGGACTGATACACTACAGACACCTTTTTACCATCGATCAGATGGACTGATACACTACAGACAGCTTTTTACCATCGATCAGATGGACTGATACACCACAGACACCTTTTTACAATCAATCGACGGACTGATACACTACAGACACCTTTTCACCATTAATCAGACGGACTGATACACTACAGACACCTTTTCACCATTGATCAGACGGACTGATACACTACAGACACCTTTTTACCATCAATCAGACGGACTGATACACTACAGACACCTTTTCACCATCAATCAAATGGACTGATACACTACAGACCTTTTCACCATCGATCAGACGGACTGATACACTACAGACACCTTTTCACCATCAATCAGATGGACTGATACACCACAGACACCTTTTCACCAATAATCGGACGGACTGATACACTACAGACACCTTTTCACCAATAATCGGACGGACTGATACACTACAGACACCTTTTCACCAATAATCAGACGGACTGATACACAACAGACACCTTTTCACCATCAATCAGACGGACTAATACACTACAGACACCTTTTCTTCACCAATAATCGGACGGACTGATACACTACAGACACCTTTTCACCAATAATCAGACGGACTGATACACAACAGACACCTTTTCACCATCAATCAGACGGACTAATACACTACAGACACCTTTTCACCATCAATCAGACAGACTGATACACAACAGACACCTTTTCACCATCAATCAGACGGACTGATACACTACAGACCTTTTCACCATCGATCAGACGGACTGATACACTACAGACACCTATTCACCATCAATCAGACAGGCTGATACACAACAAACATCTTTTCACCATCAATCAGACGGACTAATACACTACAGACACCTTTTCACCAATAATCGGACGGACTGATACACTACAGACACCTTTTCACCAATAATCGGACGGACTGATACACAACAGACACCTTTTCACCATCAATCAGACGGACTAATACACTACAGACACCTTTTCACCATTGATCAGACAGACTGATACACTACAGACGCCTTTCACCATTGATCAGACGGACTGATACACTACAGACACCTTTCACCATTGATCAGACGGACTGATACACTACAGACACCTTTTTACCATTAATCAGACAGACTGATACACAACAGACACCTTTTCACCATCAATCAGACGGACTAATACACTACAGACACCTTTTTACCATTGATCAGACAGACTGATACACTACAGACGCCTTTCACCATTGATCAGATGGACTGATACACTACAGACACCTTTCACCATTGATCAGACAGGCTGATACACTACAGACACCTTTTCACCATTGATCAGACAGACTGATACACTACAGACACCTTTTCACCATCAATCAGACAGGCTGATACACAACAGACACCTTTTCACCATCAATCAGACGGACTGATACACTACAGACACCTTTTCACCATTGATCAGACAGACTGATACACTACAGACGCCTTTCACCATTGATCAGACGGACTGATACACTACAGACACCTTTCACCATCGATCAGACGTCATCACATCATCCATCAAATGTAAAATGATATTTAGCAATAATAAATTGATATAATGACTGACTCTGGAAATTTTGCCAATGGTAAAAAACAAAGTGTATTTTACATGAGCACTATTTCTAGATTTCAATTGATAAGTTGCTGCAAAAACTAAGTTTGGAATTTAGCAGCATTTTCATAAATCATTTATTCAATCAATCAATTAATCAATCAAACCTTCAATATCAAATCAAATAACCAGACTTTGCAAATAAAAAGTTCTTGTACAAACTTTCTTTCTGGAGCATGCTTTTATCACTTACAATCAATCATATCCATCAATCAATTCATCAACATTCAATTCAAATAACCAGACTTGACTATTTGCACAAGTTTATAAACACAGATTTGGACGTAATTCCTACATAGTCTTGAGGCAACCAATCACATAGTTTGTCTTTTTGAGAATAAAGGTCACTCTGACCTTCAAGGAACCTTCCGTGAATTTTCATTTGCATATAGATGATAGAGCACTACGAAAAAAATAATTTGGTGTAAAAATCATGTTGATATCTTTTTCCGTTAAGGGGTTATTGCATTTAAAAGATTGCGGGAATGTTTTGACAAGCGACCCCACAGTGTACAGTGTGATGTCATAAAGGCAGATCCATGACAATTCTTCTTATGTATTTCTATAAAACAAAGCAAAATATTTGTATTTAAAGAGTGTAAGGTAAATGAGCAGAAAAGGCAAAGCATGTTCTTAATAAAGTGTATGTTATACCTCATCTCAAAAAATAAACAAAAAATGTTTCCAATAATTTAGGAAGAAGAGACAATCAATTTCCAAAGAAATACACAGAAATTGTCTTGGATCTGCCTTTATGACATCACTGTACACTGTGAGGTCACTTTTCAACACATTCACGCAATCTTTGAAATGCAATGACTCCTTAAAGGAAAAAAGATATCAACGTGATTTTTATACCAAATCGTTTCTTTCGTAGTCTTATCATACAAAACTGCACAGGAATATTCCTTTAACACGTTTGGTGCTGACAACGAGTGCATTACAGTAGGTTGCTACCAATAAAAGAGACAAAAATCCAAGATTCTAAATCTGACACAAAAGCAAAAGGTTAAGTTCAAAGGTCGAGTAAGTTCGAATCTCAATGCCCTTAGTTTTGTTGAAAGA
>JAIGNY010002435.1:45000-192500 GCA_020152595.1 Chiridota heheva | reverse complement strand
CTGATACTGTAAGACCACTTGAACTGGCTTGACCACTGAACTAATCCTTTAAATGAGTACTTGGCTGACATGTGAGCCCTGGGCATCATTCTGGAGTCTATAGAATATTCCATGCAAACTGAAAACCCCCCCCCCCCCCACCTCCCTCCCACATGCTCTTAGGAAACCTGACATATACCTATTCAGACCCCTAGCTTTAACAGGCCCTGAAGGTTCGGCCTGCCCTCAGAAAAAAATGTGATTTTATTATTTATTTATTTTTTACCATCTTAATGAACCCTCAGAAAAAAAACCTGTATTACAAAACATTTTTCATTTTAAGCAATCGTGCTGTTTGGCTCGTGAATGTTCTTATCAATCAAAACAGTTTCATTCCGAGGTATAATTATAGCTAAAATCCCAGTTTCTTCACCAGGGGCTTGAGCCTTAAGGGGGCCCCTGGACTCCAAGCTGAAAAGACGTAGCACTTGAAGCGTGCATTAATGTGCCCCTCAACAAGTCGAGCACACTCCCCCTTTTTAAATTAAGCTAGGGGTGTACCTGTCCATATACCTTTAATGCAGTAAAAATAATTTTGTTCCTTGTCAAAACTCCAAAATAAGTACTGCTAATAAGCGCCCCTCCCACTGCCCCAACCCCCACCCTGTGCTATTTTTGTGCTGCATGCTATGACCAGTGTTCCAAATTAGCATAAGTCCGGCAGTCTGGGGCTAGTTAAAATGGCCATCGGACTAGTGGAATTTTAAGTCCTCCCGTCAGGCCAGTCCAAAAATAAGATAGAATGATGTAGATTTATGGCAGAAATAGACAAGGCAGCATACCTACAAGTTTTCTGATTTAAATCCTTATTCGTCCGTGTACCATGTTTTTATTACGTAAATTTACCAATGATGCATACGCGTACACATTTCTGTAAACGTGTATATTCATGCACTGTAAACAGTGTTTGCAAACATTTGTGAAGGGTTACCAGATCCAGAGACTGGGGCCTGGGGCATGTGCATTCACAGATTGTGTGTTCTTGAACGTGGTTTATCAATGGAATTCCCCTGATCTAAATATAATCATGCAACCTCTTTGCACGCACATGGAGGCCTTTAGTACAGGACTTATTCGCGAGGGATGGGAGTGGGTGTCGCATTGTGCAATTAATGTACAGTAAATGTACGAAACAGAGCCTTAATTCTTAATTGTGTTTTTCTCAATTGCGCCGGCAATTGAAATCTTTTTTATACAAAATAATGTTGATAATTATGATATTACGGGGGATTTTCATTTGACAAAAATGTTTTTTATATCACGAGATGATGTTACATTGAGAAAAAAAATCATGTCGCCATGATCCAATCATCGGCTTTTTGTACCAGGCATCTGAAATTTGTTCTCAATGTTTTATGTACAGCAGTTAAGCATAGTAAAGCCGAAGCCTGCCTGCCTGACTGCCTGGCCCAGAGGCTGAAGCTTAATATCATGAATGCACTTCCACATGTATTGGAAGTTTTTCCTGCTAAAATCTTCCACAGGCTAAAGGGTAACACCCTGAAACTTCCTTATTTGGCAAAAACACAACAGGTCGTTACACATTGACAGTTATATTGTAACCAATCAGAATTATCAACTTTGGCAAGATTATGTTAATGATCCCAAGCTCTGCACACAAATATTTAAATGGCCTGGTCTTATCGTTGATCATTGCGCTATTGCTGATTGCGCTAACTGTATGTACATCGTGTGAAAAGACAGTAAGTCTGTGTAATATTACAGGTACCGGTAGTGAATAGGTGACCTACATATACCAATGCTTTTATAAATAAATTACATAACCATAGAGTAATAGCGACTTTAAAACTATATTGTAAATATTAAAAACATAAAGTGGAATTTTCCTCTTGATTTTCAGAATAGGAAAACTTGGTTGCATGTATTTAGAGGCCTATTTTAGAGAAGCTTCTCGTAATGAATGTTATTGAAAAACAACATTTTCCGTACTTATTGTTCGAGCTCTTCAGCTTAAATAAATTAATATAAACAAAATATTGTTAATGAAACATTCTTTAATTCCATGATTGATTTATTCAGTAATATAAATAAGGTACAAAATACATCAGAATGAGTTGCATTTACAAATATTTAATTTGGTCTATGGTGTATCATTTATTTTGTGTGAAATATAATAATAAGACTGGTGTGACAACGGCTGTTGACGTTCTTGAGCTGCGTTGACAATGCAACTGAAACGTGTTTACAATCAAATCACAAGATTAAATATTACTGTAAAAAGTCGGGCTAGTACAAAGTTAAATCGGCCTAGTTGAAAATAGAGCAGTGATGGCCGACGGGCTAGTCAAATCAAATTGCTAATTTCAGACACTGGCTGTGACACATTGCCAGAACTAAATCTGCACTTACCGCACCAGTGGTTAGGATCTGTAGTGATATATTGCACAACCACCAACATCATTCTGTCATTACAGCTGTACAATGATTGAAACTTTTGCCCTGTAATCATTTAAGTTAATATAAAAAAATAATTATCTAGATATCGAATTATGTATCTTTAGGAAGTTTATAATGTTATTTTCATTAGTGGAAAATTTATGTAGCAATTTGTGAAAGATTTTCGTGAAACTATTTTTACTTGTCATAATGTTAGCACTAACGTTAGCATAAACTCTGATACAAACACTTGTGTAGCACTTATCGTGCAATGCAATGTCCTTCAGCTTGGTGAGGTCATAAAGGCAAATCCAGCACAGTTCTGATGTATTTTTCATCAATTTAATTACACTTTTTTTACATTATTAAACAGCTTTTTTGGTTCATTATAGGGATAGGGTAGAGTATAAATTTTACAGGAATACATTTTGGGGTTTTTCTTGGTATACATCACATTTTCATAGAGAAAAAAAAAAAAAATCATTTTTAAAGAAATATAAAGTAAGTTTTGTTGAACATGTCTCTCTGACATCACAGATGTTGCCAATCAGTCACTTTTTTTTTCAAATTCAAAAATAATTCAAAATTCTGTAAAATAAGATATCAACATAGTTTTTCCACCACCTCTGTTCTAAAATTGTTCTCTATCATACATGAAAAATGAAAATCTATGGGAATATTCCTCTTATGTTTGATAAGCATATTATAAACAAAACCACATCAGTTTGAAATCAACACTAAATCTATGATATCATTATGTATCATTTCCCTTCATACAATATATTCGATACAGTATACAGCAGTATACCCAACCAGCCAATAAATAAACAAACCAAGGATTAGCTTCCAACCATAGCTTACAACCAATTAAACAGACAATACCAATTCCAATGACATTTCTCAAACATATCCATTTCATCAACTTAAGTACCCATTAAATTACTTCCAAACTATTTAATTCCTAAAAGCATATGTAGGTTACAAAACATAAAGAAAACTAAATTAAATATTCAAGTTACTGCTCCAGTGAGCTAAGCCTTAGGAGTTGATGTAGCTGTACAGAAATCATTCTGGCGTGTGTTTACTGTAATGTACTGTATACTGTTGGCTGAAACTTTATACCAAATGTGGCCTCAATGACATTTACAGCAATATAGCGCATATGTCACAAGCTATGCAAAACAAAAAATCACTATCTGTCTGAATATCATGAGTTGTAGTTTTTCACTAGAGGAATGTTTTTAAGTTCTCAGCGCAAAAAATGATGCATGAGCAGGCATATACTACAGGGAAACGTACTGCCATGGTAATTAATTGTGAGGAATATGTTCAACTACTATTTTCCTCTTTAAAATCATCCCATAACGAAGAGTGTACGTATAACGTTGTAATATTAAAAGAGGCAGTTTCAAATAAAGAAAGAGTAACAGTATTATGTATACAATTATTATACAAAGAGGCAGTAACAGAGTATTATGATATACAATTAGAAGGTATTAACAGAGTATTATGATATACAATTACTATACAAAGAGGCAGTAACAGAGTATTATGATATACAATTATTATACAAAGAGGCAGTAACAGAGTATTATGATATACAATTATTATACAAAGAGGCAGTAACAGAGTATTATGATATACAATTATTATACAAAGAGGCAGTAACAGAGTATTATGATATACAATTACTATACAAAGAGGCAGTAACAGAGTATTATGATATACAATTATTATACAAAGAGGCAGTAACAGAGTATTATGATATACAATTATTATACAAAGAGGCAGTAACAGAGTATTATGATATACAATTATTATACAAAGAGGCAGTAACAGAGTATTATGATATACAATTATTATACAAAGAGGCAGTAACAGAGTATTATGATATACAATTATCATACAAAGAGGCAGTAACAGAGTATTATGATATACAATTATTATACAAAGAGGCAGTAACAGAGTATCATGATATACAATTATCATACAAAGAGGCAGTAACAGAGTATTATGATATACAATTATTATACAAAGAGGCAGTAACAGAGTATTATGATATACAATTAATATATAAAGAGGCAGTAACAGAGTATTATGATATACAATTATTATACAAAGAGGCAGTAACAGAGTATTATGATATACAATTATTATACAAAGAGGCAGTAACAGAGTATGATATACAATTATTATACAAAGATATAACAATATGATATACAACAGAGTATTATGATATACAATTATTATACAAAGAGGCAGTAACAGAGTATTATGATATACAATTATTATACAAAGAGGCAGTAACAGAGTATTATAATATACAATTATTATACAAAGAGGCAGTAACAGAGTATTATGATATACAATTATTATACAAAGATAACAGAGTATTACAATCATTATACAAAAAGAGGCAAAGTAACACAGAGTACAATATGATATAACATTATTATACAAAGAGGCAGTAATATATTATACAAAGAGGCAGTATATGATATACAATTATTATACAAAGAGGCAGAGGATATACAATTATTATACAAAGTAATTAAGATATACAATTATTATACAAAGAGGCAGTAACAAAGTATTATGATATACAATTATTAGTATACAGAGTATTATGATATACAATTAGTATACAGAGTAATTAGTATACAGAGTATTATGATATACAATTATTATACAAAGAGGCAGTAACAGAGTATTATGATATACAATTAGTATACAGATTTAGTATACAGAGTATTATGATATACAATTAGTATACAGAGTATTATGATATACAATTGTATACAAAGAGGCAGTAACAGAGTATTATGATCATAAATTCATATGCATCTATGACCTTTCACAAAGGAGATGACCTATATTTCTGGGAGTACATGATGTTAAATTCTTTAGGGTTTAATATTATGCATAACATTCAGTATAAGTGGGAAGAATGGGGGCCGTTGAGATTCTGGATGGCTTAGTTTACATGTTATAATAACATGCATGGTAGTATGATATGCCTATCATCTTGTTTTATTTGCATGTACCATGAGGGTGGGGGTGGGAGGATAGAGGAGGGGGGGGGATACTAATCTATTCTATAATAAGTTTTCATTATCTTATGTTTCTTTATTTGTACAGGGGGTCTGCTTTGTAAGAGCTATAGCTTGTTCAGACCTCCACCACCATCTTTTATCTGAATGTAAAGCTAAATTGTTGTTATACTATAAATAGTGAGGAAATCAATTGATAAATCAAATCAAATATATACTTCATTAAAAGTTGGTTTTTGCAGGCAGTGGGGAAATACATTAAAAAATATATATAAAATTTATACTAGCTATGTTCTAATCACATATCAATTCTCAAAATGACTTAAACAGATATCACAATAGAAAGTATGTGCATATGGAATAAACTTAATTTAATTAATGAAGGTAAATAATTGCGAGGAATATGTTCAACTCTATTTTCGGTGAATACTCCATAAAAGACCTACTTGAAAACAACGCAAATTTTATTCTGTGTTGTGTGTGTGTGTGTGTACATACATACATACATACATACATACATACATATATATGTATATGTATATATGTATATGTATACATATATATGTATATATATAATTTTGTACATATATATATTTAAATATGTTATTTCATTCACATATTCAAATATACAAATTGATTTATTCATATATTCAGATATTAACATATATATATACAGTATTATCTATATATACATATATATATATATATATATATATATATATATATATATTTATATATAAATATATACATAAATATATATATTGTATACATATATATTGTATACATAAATTTACATGATATTCATATATTCAGACATACAACAACAAAAATTCATATATTCAGATATAAACAATAAAATTTGCAATATTTTCAAGGTCTTACATGGAGTGTATATATATATATATATATATATATATATATATATATTTTGTACATATATATTTAAATATTCTAATTTATTCACATCTTCAGACATACAAATAAATATATTCATATATTCAGATATAAACATATATAAACAATATTATCTATATATACATATATAAGTATGTGTATATATATATATATATATATATATATATATATATATATATATATATTATATATATATATACATATATATTATATAATATATTGTATACATGTAATTGTATACATATATTTACATAATATTCATATAATCAGACATATACAAGTTAATTTATTTATATATTCAGATATAAACAATAAAATTTGCAATATTTACAAGCAGGTCTTACATGGAGTATATACTCTATTTTCCTCTCTAACATCAACTCTTGGATAACGTATTTCTTTCAAATGTACAACAGTGTACAGCATACTATTACTATGTACAAGGCAGGGTTTGGGTCAATTACAATTATTTTCTCTAAAAATTTCAATTACAATTATATCTTCCTGGAAATTTCTAATTACAATTACAATTACAACTGCCCAGATAATTCCCATTACAATTACAATTATTATTTTTAATTATACTTACAGAGCTCAAACATTTTTTATGACCTTTTAAAATGATGTGTGGGCTAGGCAGTTTAAGATTGATTTTTCAATGAATGGAGCATATCTCATGATCATACATGCATGATTGTTCTGCATTTCTAATGATAGAGAAGTGTAAACATAAACATGTATGTTTGTCATGCATGCAAGTAAAAGGCTTCTTTGCACACTCCTATGTTCTGTTTCTTTTGAGAAAGAAAAAAAACAAAAAACAGCCTGAGTACATAAAAAACAAAGTTTCATGAGAGAAATTTGAAGATGACTCCATTTTGTTCTTTTATTGTAAATCTGGGAAACAAGTTCATATACATTAAATGAATGGACATGTAAAAGAAAAAGAAAATGCATTTTATTAAAACTTCATTTAAATGGTATAAACTGTAAAAACAAAATAAAAAATCAAACTTACTTTTGGGACATTTATGACTTTTATGTCATAGTATCTAAGACATGTAAGCTGCATTGCTTTTAGTAGGAAAGTCCTTTGATGTAAAGATTTTAAAGGACATTTAACATTTTCAGGAAGATAAATTCTCACATACTTGTAACTTTGTTAAGAGTACTGTCATTATCTCCAATTCTTGTCTGATACATTATTATTGATTTTTTTCAGTTCACTAACTTTACAATCCCTTACCGAAAAATGGGCTCGCGATGAGCTTGAGCTGAACAAAAAATAAGCTTGCCAGATTGTTGAAAAATTTGTCAAAAAGTGGACAGGTTCACCATGAGCTCGTCAAAAAATAGACAACCTCGCCACGAGCTCATCAACAACTAGACAAGCTTGTGACGAGCTCGTCAACAAAATAGATGAGCTCGCCATGAGCTCATCAACAATTGGACGAGCTGGTGACAAGCTCATCAAAAATCTGACGAGCTAGTCAAAAAACTGACGAGCTAGTCAAAAATCTGACGAGCTCGTCAAAAAATAGACAAGTTGTCAACATTTAGACAAGCTTGTGACGAGCTTGTCAACAATCTGAGCTCATGGCGAGCTCATAAACAATCTGACAAGCTTTTGGCGAGCTTGTCACCAATTAGCCAAAGTCTCACATAAGAAATATGTAAGACACAAATTCAAGTGTAACTCCAACAAAAAGAAATATTTAGAAATAAACACATTGTGGGAAATCTGTGGTTAATCTTTCATCTTTAATATTCCCTGTCTTATTCTTTCTATATTGATTTAGATGAGAAAACACATGGATATGACCATAAAATAATTATAAATAAAATCAAATGATATATGATTTCTGAAGGTTTATTAGTAAAACACATATCATTTAATTTCCATTCTCGTTGTTACCTTTAATAATAACTTGATCAGATGTTTTCTTAAAAGAAGTATGATTGCCACAAATGCAAAACTTGAGTGAAGGGGTGCATATACTTACTACTTAATGTGTTAATTGTGCTACAAAGAACGTTTTTGTACCTTGCGCTATATTCCTCTTCTCAAGCTCATTAATTTCTCTATTTTGACCAACACCTTAGTGGTGTGCTACAGTATCCCTTGATCAAATGACACACTCTTCCATACTCATCTTCTCAAGGTCAAACAGCAAATAATACTATAGCAAAATTATGCGAAACAATATTGCTTAACGTATGACAAACTAGACATTAGAAACGATACAAATCCCCCCACTGCTAATAATGCAGATTCCAGACTGTCCCACATTACATCCCAACCTGTCCCAAATGTCATTCCATGTCTATACTCCATGCAATCACACCTGTAAACCAGATACCGTATATCATTCCACCACTTGCATGACCCACATCCCACCACATGCCATTTCCCCCTGTCCCACATGTTGACCCACCCTGTTCCAAATGCCAACCCCAACCTGTTCCATATGCCAACCCATCCTGTTCCACATGCCAAGACACCCTGTTCTACAAGCCAATCATCCGCCCTGTCCCACATGTCGACCAACCCTGTCCCACATGTCGACCAACCCTGTCCCACGTGTCAACCCACCCTGTTCCAAATGCCAACCACACCCTGTTCCATATGCCAACCCATCCTGTTCCACATGTCAATCCACCCTGTTCTACATGTCAATCATCCGCCCTGTCCCACATGTCGACCAACCCACCCTGTTCCAAATGCCAACCACACCCTGTTCCATATGCCAACCACACTCTGTTCCACATGCCAATCCACCCTGTTCCACATGCCAATCCACCCTGTTACACATGCCAACTCACCCTGTTCCACATGCCAACTCATCCTGTTCCACATGCCAACTCTCTCTGTTCTACATGCCAATCCACATAATAATATGCACATATCAACATGCCAACACATCCTGACCAGCATCCCACTGCACCCTGCCCTATACAATTCCACCCTGCCCTATACAATTCCGCCCTGCCCCACATGACCTCATCCTAATTCCTTCAGCTACTTTATCATCATGTCATCTTCTACTCCACATTATGCTTATAGTTTATATTTAAAAAAAAAAAACATAATTTAACAGTCTTTAGAAGGAGGACACTTTTATTTGCTTCTTTATTCATGGCAAGACAAACATTTTGACTGCTATTCATGTCAGGAATGTCAATATCATAACAAAACTAGAAATGTGAAGTTAGTAAGTCATAAGCCATATACTGTACTTTTGATCTCAGGTCAAACATATTGCAGCAAATGTACACTATACCTCACCATTAAGTGTGAACAATGCTCTTCACATATACTGTATGATCATTTGTTTAAGCAAAATCATCATACCCACTTTAATTCAAGAGATACCACATGTACAAATATTGTCATTGCTATGCAAATAGGCTAATTATTATGCAATCCCCCAAATCATGCGCAACTGAACAGTACAAATGCCCTCTACCACTGAACCAAATAGCATGTTGTTATCTTAGGTTAAATATTTTGTATGTAAGTCTTATTGTTATGCAAATAGCCTACTTAATGTGCACACTACACCTCACCATTGTGTGTAGACAATGCTCTCCACATATATGATCATTTGTGTAGGACAAAATCCCTACTCCCACTTTAATCTAAGAGATATCATAGATACAAATATTTTCATTATTATGCAAATAAGCTAATTAGTATGCACACACAACCCCAAATCATGCTCATTTAAACAGTACCCATGTCCTCTACCAGTGTAACAAGTACCAAGTTATTATTTAAGGTTAAATGTTTTATGCAAGTCTATTGTTATGCAAATAATCTAATTAATATGCACATTACACCTCACCATTACGTGTAGACAATGGTCTTCACATATATGATCATTTGTGCAAACTACATCCCCACTCCCACTTTAATTTAAGGGATATTATAGATGCAAATGTGTTCATTGTTATGCAAATAAGCTACCACCATTCATAAGTTATAAAACTTTAACTAAAACTTTAACCTGACAAATATTTCCATTGTTATGCAAATAAGATAATTAGTATGCATGCACAACCCTCCAATCATGCTCATTTGATAGTACCCATGACCTCAACCCCTATGCCAAGTCACATGAATGTACACCATTCATAATTAAGTTAAGAAAACTTTAACCAAAACTTTAACAAAACTTGACCGGACGCCGATGCCGATAGCTCTACTATATATTCTTCAAATAGTCGAGTTAAAAACGTGGAAATTGAACAACCACAGTATCAAGCTGCAATGCATCATCTGAGTTCAGCAATATTTCCAGTAGTCTCAGAAAATTAATTTTCCTACAAATGTCTCTTTTCAGACTGGCAGAAGAAGAAAGCATATAAATTTTTAAAATGCTAATTTGTTTCAACGAAACTTGAATAGCTCCTCAGCCCTATTCATACTGAACAAAGATTTGAAAGGTCTCTGTGCAATTGAAAGCTACAATCTTGGAACAAACCTGTCGGAACATTACAGCTTTTTGAGAACTACATGTGTTATAGTGTTTTGTTTCTTTAGTATTTTTTCTGAAATTGTTACCCCCTACCCCTCCCCCATTTTCAATGTTGAATTTATTCCTTTTTAATGTCATTTTCAGGAAAAACAGTAACAACAGCCAAAATTGAATGGGGAGGGGTAGGAGAGGACAATTAATAGTTAGATAGAAAGGGGACATTGGCGATAAATGAAATTATAAAAATGTCCTTAAAATTCTAAAATATTAATTACAATTGAAGGAGTAGAGATTGAAAAGCAATAGAAACAAAAATTTCCAGCATTTCTGGTTTCTAAATGTGGAATAATTTACAATAGAAAAGTAGCTTCATGAAAAGAACATTAAACATTTTCACAAAGAAATTCCAAGAGTTTTGTCCAAGAATGTAGCTCCTTTGTATGTCAGAATTGATGCAGTGATAAAAAACGAAGGCACTTTTTTTCTTCTTTTTTTCTACAGGAAGTTGTACAATACCTACTGTATTAAAGGGAGAGTCATTAACAGGAAACAGTATTAAATGTTCGGGATTTGATTTGGGAATTTCTTCCAGGTCTTATTTACCCATTCCTTTCCTTCTAATAACACATTCCTTGTAGTGGGAAAGAACGCATAAACACTGATAACCATAGTACTGCAGTTTCATGAAATTAAGTTTTCACGATGCACAGGCCATTCAAATTCTAGCCAAAAGAGACATTCCCATTATTTTCAGTAAATACGATTTAAAAATTATTAAGAAATTATATCAAGATTTTGAAATGTCCACCCAATCATACCACATATTTTGCAAAAAAGAAAAAAAATCATTTTTCATCAGGCATACATGGAATCTATTCAAATTGGTGGGATACTTCCTTTTTTGTTTTGTAAAATTAAACATAAATATAAATAAACATTTTGTCTACCTATTTTCAAGTGTAGGGCTCGGTCATACTTCCTGTTTTTGTAAGAAAAGGGTCAAACACACGACAAAATTTTGTGAAGGAAGTGAAGCGGAGATTTATATGCAATTTACACACAAAATGGCGTTACTAGTTGGCCATCCTCCGCCCTTAGATAGTGACGATGTGTCTGATTTGGAGCCAGATTTCGTAGATTTTGAATATGAACAGTGCTAACGAGAGTGATTTTGACAGTGATGAAGTGGAATTGACTATAAATAATGGTGATTTTTGGATCAACTTCGTTTGACATCAACAACGCAGATAAAAAAAAGCCAAGTGGAGCAATGATAAATTTGGAAAAACGTTCCAGGCCCTAAGAGAATTACACACTAAAACCTTGTGGGACTCAATGTGTTAAAAACACATCCCGTAAGATCAAGTGAAGTTTATCCTGGAAATCTACTGCATTTTGCCTGCTTGTAACAATCACACACACACAAAATACATTGACATCATTCAGTGCCTAGAACATCAATTAGTGGCTGGAGCACCATATTCAAAAGATAATTGACTATCTCCGCCAAGTTACTGCAAATGTTTTTGTTTGACACAATTAACGATTTAATTTGTTGCCCTATAAACGGCGTTCACCGTGGGTGAATGTCAATACTTCTCCTTGCTACTATTACTAAGCAACTGCAGAATTTTGGAGTGAATATAATATTCAAAATCTACTTATGAATTATAGCTGAGATGTGATTCAGGCCTAATAAGCTACAAGACACAGCTGTGGGGTAATTCATTGAATAATTAATACTTTTTTTGTAGGTTAGTTGTTCTGCTCCTTAAAGTTTCAAACAGTCAGACCAAACCTGATAAATATGCAGGATGGGTCAGACTTTTCCTCTTTATTCTGAAAACCACAAGAAATTAGGATCAATGGCTCCATTGTATTTGTTCTCCTGCTGGTCCTAAGTTAATTGTTGTGGAAGTTGGTGTTGAGTCTCCAACTAGCAATGGATGAAGTTCTTATTGTGTGGTTTAGTGGTTATCTTAATTCAAATCATATGTATCATTTGCTACAGTATGTTTATGATAATGATTTGCTGAATACAAATTTGTTTAAGGAGAAGGACTTGATCATGACATTTTGTCAACAAATCTCTGGAGGCAGAGAGGGGTTATGTAACTAGAATCACCAAATTTGGAAAGTGTGGTGGTACTTGTCATGCCAAAAATGGCTTAATCTTGTAGATTTGACTGCAGCATGGTAATAATTAGAAAACTGTTAGGGATAAATTAAATTTCTATCAAACATTGCTTAAATTTTCGAGAAATTTGTATTATTTATCTTTATTATTATTTTTTTATATTTTATAATCCTTAAATGTTGGAAGAAAGGACCAGGTTGGTAAAAACCTTTACAGATGGGGACAGTGTGCCACCTGCCCCACCTTCCTATGCCCCTTGCCCACCTTTCTATGCCCCTTGCCCCAGGGTTGAAATACACACTTGCCAATCATTTATACAGATTTCTACTCGCCACAATTTTGTTTTTCGCCTTTAAACCCTGCCTTCCCCCTCCCCCACTTTCTATGCTCCACCTTCTTCCTATACAGTTTCGATAACAAATGGTCACCAGAAGCTTCAAACATCTTTCATTATTAAGGATATAAGTTTAGTGGTCAAGCAAGTCCATCTTATATAAAAGAGGACTTTAAAGGAAACAAAATGGTGAAGTAAGCATTCAAAAATCTTATTCCATTCAGAATATATCCAAGTTTAGAGCTCTGTCCTATCTGTGTAGAAATGACTGGTGTAGTAAGTCTACTATGGAAGGTTGGCACCCTAATCCTCACATTCTTAACAATTGTTAATGTATTTTGAAGAATTGTTTTAACTTTTCACTATTTAAATTATTTTTCCTCAAACTTGCTTTAGGTAGTATATTATTAATACCCATTCTAGATTAAGTTTTACTACTTTTTTGACATCCTATGGTTTTTAAGCTGGGACAAAATATGATAGCTAAAGACTTGAAGGAATCTGAGGCTATGACATAACAACTAGTCTGATTTCAGTGATTTCTACACACATGATACCAAACTTTAAACTTAGATATCTAACAGAATAAGATTTTTAAATGCTTTCTTCACCATTGTCCTCTTGCATATAAGATAAGACTTGCTTGAGCCCTAAACCCTTTATGAAAAGTTTCAAACACACTCTCATTGAGAAGAATTTTTAAGTTTAAAGGTAAGGAATGCCAGCTGAATTCAGCCAAGAAGTGACATGACATTCATAGCATTACTTCACAATATAATGGAGCTTTAAAACAGGAAAATGCCTGAACAAATGAATAGGAAACTTTCCAGCTGTGCCTCCACCATCAAGCATGTAAAACACAGTACGACAGTTATACCAACAGAAATAGGGAGCGTTCAAATGTTTGTTCCTGTGCTCAATGTCTAAACAAATACAGACAGAACTTATGGGCCTCAATGTCTAAAAAAATACAAACAGAACTTATGGGCAATCAAAAAATGTCTAGTTTATGGACAATCAAAAAAGATTTATGACACAGTAATTTCTACATTGATAAGATGTTTTATACAATATGAGTAGATCAGTAGATCTGATAATGGCCCTGGCAGACACCTTGGGTCTCTCAGGGGTCTGCTGGGGCCATTCTGCAGCTTGTCATGTTCGTATAATGCAGAATGACCCTAGCAGACCCCTTGGCTCTCTCAGGGGTCTGCTGTGACCATTCTCTATACTGTCCAATCTGTATAATGGAGAATGGTCCTAGCAGACCCTCGGGTCTCCAAGGGGTCTGCTGGAGCCATTCTCCAGCCTGTCGAGTCCATTACATAATGGAGAAAAGCCCTAATAGACCCGCAGGTTTCCCCGCGGTCTACTGGGGCCATTCTCCAGCCTGCCATGTACGTTACATGATGAAGAATGACCCTAGCAGATCCTATGGTTTCCCCACGGTCTACTGGGGCCATTCTCCAGCCTGCCATGTACGTTACATGATGAAGAATGACCCTAGCAGATCCTATGGTTTCCCCGCGGTCTACTGGGGCCATTCTCCAGCCTGCCATGTACGTTACATGATGAAGAATGACCCTAGCAGATCCTATGGTTTCCCCGCGGTCTACTGGGGCCATTCTCCAGCCTGCCATGTACGTTACATAATGAAGAATGACCCTAGCAGACCTATGGTCTCCCAGGGGTCTGCTGGGGCTATTTTCAGCCTGCGACATCAGTTACATAATGAAGAATACCCTAGCAGACCCCTAGGGTCTGCTGGGGTCATTCTCCAGCCTGTCACGTCCGTTACATAATGAAGAGGGTCTGCTGGGGCCATTCTTCAGCCTGTCACGTCCGTTACATAATGAAGAAGGTCTGCTGGGGCCATTCTTCAGCCTGTCACGTCTGTTACATAATGAAGAAAGGCCCTAGCAGACCCTTGGGTCTCCCAGGGGTCTGCTGGGCCATACTTCAGCCTGCAACATCCGTTACATTATGAAGAATGGCCCAAGCAGACCCCTAAGGTCTCTCAGGTGTCTGCTGGAGCAATTCTTCAGCCTGTCACATCTGTTATATAATGGAGAATGGCCCATTATCAGATGAGTAAACTAGAGTCTACAGTAAAACAGATTAACCAACAACATGCATCCACACCTTCCAACTCTTCTGACCTGTTACCAAAAATTCCTTTAATGGGTCCTTGATCCTTCCTTCTTCTGCAATATTCATTAACTATCCATGTTCCTTGAAGGAATTTTCCCGTAAATTTTCATTTTAACATATATTAAAGAAACAAATCTGGGAAAAAATGATCTTGATACCATATCCTGTTTAGTATATATTGCACTTCAAAAATATCACCAGTGTGTTAAAAAGTGAATGTGTGTGAAGTGTAAAATTTGTGATGTCATAAAGGCAAATCCAAGACAATTTTTTATATGTTTTTGTCTGAAAATTAATTGCCTTTTTCTAAATTATTAAAAGATTTTTGTTTATTATTGAGATGCATGGGGCATAACATGCACTTTAAAAGAATGTGCCTTGCCCATGAGCCTTGCCCATAAGCCTTGCCCATGTGCCTTGCCCATGTGCCTTGCCCATGTGCCTTGCCCATGAGCCTTGCCCATGTGCCTTGCCCATGTGCCTTGCCCATGTGCCCTGCCCATGTGCCCTGCCCATGTGCCTTGCCCATGTGCCTTGCCCATGTGCCTTGCCCATGTGCCTTGCCCATGTGCCTTGCCCATGTGCCTTGCCCATGTGCCTTGCCCATGTGCCTTGCCCATGTGCCTTGCCCATGTGCCTTGCCCATGTGCCTTGCCCATGTGCCTTGCCCATGTGCCTTGCCCATCTGCTCATGAACTTTTACACTCTAAAAAGAATAGAAAATAATTTGCTTGCAATATACTATAGTTATCCTGTATGCCTATAGAACAAGCAATGCTTTATCACACTTCATCTTTCACGATAAGATCAAAACTGGAAAACAAGTCTTATCAACACAACAACCACTGTTGGTTATTTGCCAAACCACTTCAAGCAAGGAAGTGCCACTTTTGCTACAAGTAAATACTTTGCATCACACATTATGATATCATATGATGGATTAATGCAAACACGGTACTGTATACACACTGGCAGATATTTACAAACCATCGAGCCATGAAAACGCACACAGGAGTGAAGGTTTTGTTAATATCAAAATCGTAGAGTTCCACGTACCCCTCGGAAAAGTGACGTTCAACTTGACGTCAATATATTTCTAAAGTACTGAGCATTTTTCTTTTAACGAATACTATTGAAGAGGACTAATCGACTTCTTAACGTTGTGCCTTCATGAGGAAAATGAAACTGGAAAAGTGAATTATATCTGCATTTGATACAAGCGAAAGGGTCAATTTTAAATTCTTCTCCGTCATTGTAGTTTCTAATTTCGTCACAATTTTACTTCATCAGTAATATGGCATTTAGAAACATGTGTATGACATGTATTTACAGTTTAAACCCAAAATATTTTCCAATTCCCAGAAAGTATATTAGATTGAAGTGCTTCATTAGAATTTGTTTGATGCAAACAAGTGTCATTTTCATTAAAAACAAATTTTAGTGTTCAAAATAGGTTAAGATTTTTTTTTTTATAATCTTTTTGAGCCATTTCATAGTTAGCATTTTAAAGTTGAATATTATCTCTTTAATATAGGAATAAGAACAATGATGCAACAAGGCATTTAGTGTTGCAGGCCCTGTATGAATGACCCAACAAGCCATTTAGTTTTTCAGGCCCTGTATGGATGACCCAACAAGACGTTTAGCGTTGCAGGCCCTGGATGAATGACACAACAAGGCCTTTAGCGTTGCAGGCCCTGTATGAATTATGCAACAAGGTCTTTAGCAAAGTTTGAACTTAAATGTCTCCTTAACAAAAAAGATTTGTTTATGCTTTCTGTACCATTTTGTTTCTTTTGAAGTCCTCTTTGACATAAGATGAACATGCTTGACCACTGAACTAATCCTTTTCAACCCTGTACTTTGACCAGCTTTGTGCTGTACTAAATACCATTAAATTATCATTTAAGAGCTGGACAATTCAACAATTGTCTACCTACTGTGGTGTAGCGATTATTATGCCTGTCTACAGACCATGAGGCCCTGGGTTCAAGCCTGGGTTGGGTAGACACGCCAGTGCACCACAACTGGTTATCAAAGGCCGTGGACATTGACTTGGTTGTCGATGTTATGTTTGTCCGTACGTCGTACCCTATTCTCGTCTGGGTCGTATTAAAGCGTTTCGTGATAGCATTGTTACTATCATAATTGAATACGCAGGCGACGACCCCGTCATTGTAATTGTGTGTTCACTCGTCGAACAATACGTGTTATTCAAGTTTAAAACTCTGTTTTCCAGTATCTGTGTAGAAATGACAGGTCGACTGGAATAAAGCCTTCACATTTACCATTAAACTCTGTACAAGAATAGCTAACAAAAATTTGGTTTGTTATTAATTTACAAAGTTTATTAAGCACCCAAAAAGAGTATAATAGTAAATGTGAAGGCTTTATTCCAGTCCATTTTGAAAATAGAAAAACCATTTTGAAAATAGAAGCTGCTAATTACATAAATTCCATTTGAGCAAAGAAAATACCAAAATTTACACCAAAATGTTTTAACAAAGATCCAAGATCCAAAGCCCAACAACAGTATATGAGTAATTTTTTTCCCTTTCATCTCTCAAACACAATTACAAAAAAAAGCTTTCTTTCAATTCACTCATATCTGTAAAAAACAATACAATTGCTACAAACAGATATTGGAAACTTAACTTGTTTACACATAGAGATATTGATATCACCAACTTGAAGTCAAAACACCACAAGTCCATCAAGGTAAACAAAACAAAGGAAAGAGTGAAATCAATTTAAACTACTGTCTCAGTTTGAACATGACTGTAATCAGTATCTGATACCACATTCCACTGACCATTAATTTATTGCTATCCATTACACCTCTCTAAAAGATTAAAAAGGGAGGCATCCGAACCACAAAAGCTTTTGGTTATCTGGTTTAAGTTATTCATCGGAATTTTGAAGGGAAAAACAAATATATTGGTATTGGTTTTAATGCTTTTGTCATGAAAAATTAATCAAAGGATTAGTTCAGGGGTCAAGCAAGTCCATCTTCCGTAAAAGAGGACTTTAAAAGAAACAGAATGGTGAAGAGACAATTCAAAAATCTTATTCTGTCAAGAAGATAAGTCTATTCTGGAGGGTTGGCTCACATCCTCACATCCTCAGATTGGCTCACATCCTCACATTGGCTCACATCCTCAGATTGGCTCACATCCTCACATTGGCTCACATCCTCACATTGGCTCACATCCTCACATTGGCTCACATCCTCACATTGGCTCACATCCTCACATTGGCTTACATCCTCACATTGGCTCACATCCTCACATTGGCTCACATCTTCACATTGGCTCACATCTTCACATTGGCTCACATCCTCACATTGGCTCACATCTTCACATTGGCTCACATCTTCACATTGGCTCACATCTTCACATTGGCTCACATCTTCACATTAGCTCACATCCTCACAATGGCTCACATCGGCTCACATCCTTACATTGGCTCACATCCTCACATCGGCTCACATCCTCACATTGGCTCACATCCTCACATTGGCTCACATCCTCACATTGGCTCACATCCTTACATTGGCTCACATCCTCACATCCTTATATTGGCTCACACCTCACATTGGCTCACATCCTTACATTGGCTCACATCCTTACATTGGCCCACATCCTCACATTGGCTAACATCGGCTCACATCCTTACATTGGCTCACATCCTCACATTGGCTCACATTGGCTCACATTGGCTCACATCCTCACATTGGCTTAGTCCTCACATTCATAACAATTGTTAATGTATTTTGAAGAAAATTTAAGTAACTATTTTAGTATTTGAATTATTTTCCTTAAACTTTCTTCAGGTGGTAAATTATCAAATTCCTTACTAGATTCTGTAATATTACTTTCATGACATACAGTATCCAGTGGTTTTAAGGTCACAAACTTTCATGACAAAATATGATAGAATCATATCATAGTTGCATGACAAAATATGATAGAATGCTGTACATTAAAGACTGAGGAATCTGATGCAGTGACATCACAAGTAGTCTGATTTTATTCGTTTATATGCAAATGATACAAAATTTAAAATTGAATATTTTCTTAACAAAATAAGATTTTTAATACTTGTTTGCACACACATGCCAAAGCGACTGCAAAGGTTCCTGATGCTGTTGGCATTGGAACCAAAAAATGGCCTCTCTTTTTAACTAAACATCTCCTTGAAATTTTCCCACAATTTCAGCCAAGACTTTTTCTTTCACTAATGAAATGTGTGACATCTGCTAAGGAGAGCTGAATTGCATTCTCAGCTAAACCCAGATCCTGATCTCCCACAATCACCTCGCTAGATACTTGCATAAAAACTGTCATGTTTTCTCTATTAGCGGGAGCTTTGGATCAGATCCATAACAGGCACTCATGGGGCATGATTGCACCTGAAGTCAAAAAGTGGGTAACTGAAAAACTGTTGCACCCCAACGCAACATGATCAAATATTGGTGTCACCACTGGGCCCGGGTAATCACTTCCCTTCTATACCTCCCCATCATCATCAGGCTCAGAAAACAAGTAACAATGCATTTGGATATGAAAAACAGAAGAACATGGGAATATGTTCATCATAAAAGATTAAGGCCGCTGATTTACTGTCATGGACTTGCAATATCCTTGCAGTCTGGGAGATGATGTACTTATATCTGTGTGAGACCTATCTTTTCTACAAGATAAAATTTACAATGAAGCAAATGAATTGTTTTGGAAAAAATATTGATGGAGAACAGGCTGCTCATTTTTTATATTTTTAGTATGGAGTCTTTTAAGTGCCATAATATTTGTACTTTTTGTCAATTATGCTAAAAGAAATTCATGTTGCATGTTCATTAAGGGCCACCGTACAAAATTCACAGCAATGATCTCAGTATAATAGGCATCTCTATATCCATGCTAAATCTTGGAGCGGCCGACTACAGAATTTCAACTGCACTGAAATTCAAACAAATTGTTTCATTGGGATATCCGAAGAACTTTGTACATAAATCATTTGCAGTTTAGATCATGATTAAAAGTTTGAGATTATATAATCTGACAACCCTATTTTAAAGAAGTTACTCCAAAAATAATGTATCAAAATGTGCCAATGCTTATCAAATACTGTAAATCTGATTTCAAAGTGTATGATCTACACTAAATGCAAGGTACTGTAGATTGTACCAATATAAAATATGGCAACCAATTTTAAAAGAAATAAAAGAGCAGTCATATAAACAAAAAAATGCCAGTTATGTCCATTGTGTCATGAATGCAAGACAATTTAATCAGTACAGCTAAATCTGCAGGGAGAATATACATCAAGAAAGTTATGTCTTGAAAACTTTTAAGTTATACGGAGGCCCTTAACAATCTTACATCTTAAATAAATATGAACTATCTAAGGATTAAATCATTAAAACAGATCAGAAGGTAAAGCTTTTCTGGCATACCAAAGACTCTGTAGATTTAAAAAATGATGATGTTCCTCCTTACATGTAACTTGTTCCATTTTCTGGGGGGAGGGGGTAACAAATACAACAATCTACACCACATAATTTGACATAAAACAGAAACAGTACTACACTGGAATATGTAGCTAGAACTTACCTTGATCATCTTATTCATATGTCTTCTTGCATTTGTGACCAGTGGTTGTTGTGGCAGGGAATGGGAGGGGAAAAGTAGCATTACCAAGGGGATCCAGACCCCCCACATTTTTGAGGAAAATTTCAAAAATTGAGATAAACTTTGCCTTTTATATCTTTTTATACCTCAGAAGTGGGCTAAATGTAAACACTTCCGTCATGGGAGATGGTAGGACCTTCTTGGACCCATCACTTTTCAAATGCTGGCTACACCACTGGGGACAGTGTTGTGTAGGGGTGGTGATTGTTGTGGAGGAGGGGAGACACCCAATTTTACATTTCGATGTCTTCAGACTTCTCTGTGGAGAACAAGTTTGTATTTTGTACTCTGGCATATGATTCACTTCACTTCGTGTTATATTAAATAAAACACTTAAACAGATAAAAGGACGTGAAAGGTAGGTGTGTGTGTGTGTGTGTGTGGGGTTGTGTAGGGGAGGGAGGGAGGAGGGGTGTGACTACAGATTGTAAGCTTATCGCTCTTCAGGCATATAAGAATATTAATCAATGTGATATATTGTTTGTGTGGATATCAAAGCAAGAAAAGTATGTTTTTAACTTGTTAAAAAACAAAACTGCACTTAAAAGAAGTGGGTTAAACTTAAACACCTCGTCTCGGACCACTCACTTTTTTAAATGCTGGCTATGCCACTGCTGACAACAGGTTATATGAACAAACACCCTCACATGTTTTGGAAAATTTATAAAGTAATCTTGAGGTCACATTTCATCAAGTCTGCTCGTCTTGCTAACCCTCATTTTGCATCAATAAATCATGAAAGGTTTGCTATTGCCGTCGAATACTAAGTTTCGCAGAACTAGCATGAGCTAAGCTGTACTAACATTGCCGTAATGGGGAAATTTAGCTGCACATATGCGAGGTTACACATTCATACCCGATCAAAGAGGTCATGAAAAGAGTTGAAAATATATTATAAACATATAAATATATTTCACAGACTTTATTATTTAGAAACAGGTTTTTTTTTTTTTTAAGAAACAGGACTAAATAACAGGTGTAAAAAACGTTACTTTTCTAATTAACAATAGTATTATTTAAATTTCAGCGTTGGCCTTTTGAATTTTAAGGTAACCATCTCTAATTGTTCAGTGTCATTGAAAATAACACCCATTTTCACTACTTTGATTTTTGTGGTCACGCTTTGTGGTTTTAAGAAGGTTACGTGAGAATTCAACTGTACTCAAACATAAAAGATTACAGAGGATTACAAAAGCTTACGCGTTACTCCACGTAAGTTCGTAGAGGGGATTATACAAGTTTCAACGTGATTGCGTTGACTAACCATCTTCTTCATAAATCAACGTTGTTAGTCTGTAATTGTACGTGCACAGTACTGTATATATGTTGATATGTTATTCTACCAAGAGATAATCAAATTTTTAAGTTTCACAAAAAACGTCAATAAACGAATAGGAAAAGGCACAGTATGACATCACACCAACACAATCTCCCACAAAGTTTATGTATTTCATTAAAATCTATAATCTTTTTTGTAGTAAAACCTGCTAGAAAAATAAATTGATAAAAGTGTTGTATATATATATATACATTGCCAAATATACACTATTTCAATAACTTTTGGAAAATTGTTTTTCATACAGAAACAACAATTAACTTTCAAAAAATACATCAACATTTTGATTGGAATTGTCTCTATGACATCATCAAACACGGATTCATCATACTGTACAAAAACTTTAAAATGCACTTGGGAAATCTATAAAACTCCATATCTTCTGAATGGAATATGATATCAACCTGATTTTTGTACCAAATTGGCTCTAAAAGTATGCTCTTTCAAACAAAAGTTTACAAAGAACCATGGGAATAATCATTTAATAATAAAAAATTATATGCCTTTTCCCTTTTGACAGCTATATTAAGGTTATGTATATTTTATGCAGATGGAATAACAATTATTGATCTATTCACATAATTTCAGTCGCCACAGAATATGTTCCATCAAAATCAAGCTCCCCAGCGGAAGAAAAAAAAACATTGAATATCTTTTGTATGTGTGATAGCCAGATGCTTTATGCATGCACCAGAATTTAATTAACTTTTTGATAATTGCATTTTCTGATGTGTGATAGGCTGGTAATGGACAGCATTTGATCTTGTTTAAGGTCAATTCCACAGAAATAGGGATATAAAGCAAAAAAATGAAAAAATTGATGGAGCAGATTAATTGCTTTTAGTTTCCACTAATATGTGAATTTTCATAATCAAAGAAACTTTTTCAAAAATGTTTCAAGTATTTATGCAAAAAAAACGCTGCCCTCTAAAAGTACCATGCAATACAAATGGTAATTCTTTTAACTCATTTTGTGCCAAAGTTTCACCAATAATTTTTTCATGGTGTACTTTTTAGATTTAAAGTGTTTCAGTAGCTAAGGCATGTACTTGCTTTTCCTGCAGATAATATACATATTTATGCAGTTACATGTAGTAGACTCAATGACTGGATTATTTGAAGCAATATTTGACAACTTGTCATTGTAACACCCGTCACACTTTATCAGAAACGTTTTTATAACTCTATATAGAGATGAAATATAAAAAATGTTTCAAATCCTCTTCATTTAGACTGATATCTATATATCAGTGGTATGCAATAAACCAAGTCTCCTTCATTTCCAAACATAAGGTAAAATAAAACGTGTAACACCTGTCACAAAATGTGTGTGTAACACCTGTCACAAAATGTGTGACAGGTGCTACATACATGGTAAAATATGCAGTATATAATACCGGGAAAGTAAATGACATTCAAAACTTACGAAGATTTACAAAGATAAGTACATTAATTCATAGTTCTAGCCTTTAAAACCTTGTGTTTAAGATTTAAATTGTTCCTAGATGTTCCAATATGGTTTGGGGAATTGCCACTGTAACACCCGTCACATGTTAAAAGAACAATTAGTATAACTTTATACAGGGATGGTGCATATAAAGTTATACTTTAAATGCACCGTGTTTATATTGATATCTTGATGTCAATTTTATCCTGTTAAATGAAATTACCTACATTTACAAACCTCTGGTGCAAAACAAAATGTGTAACACCCGTCGCAAATTATGTGACGGGTGTTACGTATCATGTAAAAATGCATTATGCACTAACTACAAAAAAAAAGCAATAACAGCCTTGATTTTAGGAATGATGTAAATTAAAATACATTATTTATCAGAATAGGCACTTCTGCCGTTTAAACCTTGTTTACATTTAAACCATTGAAAGTGCAGTGCAGTGCAGTGTGTGAACACCATAGTGTGGTGTGACAACACCTTCCAGAACATGGTGTTCATCACCATCAGTGATATCATTCCCAAAAGATATATACATAGCGATCCTTTGTATTTTCATACTGTTTGATGAAAACAGCTTATTTTGTGTGATAGAGATCAAAATACATACAAAACAGATTATTTTAATTGTTTAACCCTTACTCTACCATGCGGCGATAATATCGCAGTTTTAAAACTACCTTTTTCTAAACATAAAATTGGGACCTTAACAAAATCCTATAGGGGTGCAAGTAGTTTCATTGCAAAGATCTCGGAAAGATATTTCATCAAATTGTATTTTTGTGGGGAAGGCTATAATCACTTTTTTAAAGTAAATTTTGTTCAAACATTCAGAAATTTCACTTTTTGTGTAAAATGTCCCAAAAAAATGCAGATTTTTGAAAATTTACAAAAATTGCCCAAAAAATAAATCTAGATATTTTCTTTTTATATATAATATGTAGACAAGTTATATTGTCCAAATCTAATCAAATTTTGCTCATACTTGGTCATAATTTTTAAATCATTTGTAAAATATGTAAAATTGTGTGATTTTGGGTAATTTGTTTACCCTTTTTGTTAAAAAATCGTGTGATCCACCCCTATATCGTAATAAAAAAGTTTCAAAGACCATTCTGTAGGCAAAACAATGTGCTTTCACATGGATTGCTGCAGTAAAAGACATACCACCTCAATCGCTGCTAACAACGTTTTATAGCTATGTCACTAGGATTATTTTTAGTTTTTTTTTTTATATTTACGTTAAGACGACAGAAGAATGTGTCCCCGAATCTTGTTTGAAAGTGAAACTGAGGATTAGGAAATGTCAGAATGCTTATCGCCAGTGATGGAGATCTTTTAGTACCTGGACCCAACCTAGAAGCGGCCTTAAGATTATCAGGTGAAATGATTTTTTCAAATTTCTAAAATCGCGAGTGCTTTTTTCAAACTTCATGCTGACTAACTTTACTCGTTAGGCTTAACGTTAGGCATATCTAACATTAGTTCCAAACCATTTAAAATTAAAAAAACAGTGTAATTTAGCTGGGAATATTTACTTGTAAGGCTTATAAACAAGTAAATGGGTCACTAAAATCCGATGTGATTAACATGAATTGTCTTTATTATAGTAATTTTGGATACAACTTTACAGATCAATGTTTAATTTGTAGTGCAACAGTGCTCATATACCTATTTTGCAAATTCTTGATTCCATGTTGTGAGGTTGTGGTGCAGTGGAGTAGGATTAAAATTGGAAAGGGTCCCATGTTGCTGGAAAGAGATACATGTTGGGGAAAGAGACCCATAGTGGGGGCCAAGCAGTCTCATGGTAAGGGGCCAAGCTGTCCCATGTAGAGAGAAATTATTTTCTTTGAAGCAATTTGGATCCTGAAAGAGGGCCATATTTTGGGGGGATTGCAATTACCCCTGGTCCCCCTCCCAATATAAATAGGCCAGAACCCCCAGCCCACCCCAACCCCTGTATTTCCTTGTAAACAGTTGAAATTGTATTATTCTTAAGAATTTTCTAGTATTTGGACAAATTTGTTGACATTTCATATGTGATACCAACTGTCACTAAAGGATACCAAGTTTGGCAACGTCAACATGATTACTGATGCTCTGAACCATTTTTGAGTACCTTTTCACAGAGATTTCCTATATGAACCAACAAAAGTAAGTTTCTACATGACTTTCAGTATATCCTGAATAAATAAAAGTATTTTTAAAGCTTCCAATGGCTGAAATTGGCTCATAAACTGAAAAATTCAAAATCAGAGGTCAATTTTTACGTCAAAAGGGTCAAAAACATTAAAATTGACGTATGATTTTTTTTCTAGCTCCAAAAAAAATCAAAAGTACTATCAATTGAAAGGTCCTTCTTTCAACAATTCATAAATTCTATCAATAATTTTCCTCAATTAGAAACAAGAAGCAGAATATCACAAAGATAGCAGTTTTAGGACATCTAATAATCTTAATTAATGACCTCATTTGCATAAATTTGCAAATTTGAATAGAGAGTTATGCAATCCAATGTAAAGTTCAAAGTCTTAGCTTTCATAAACATAAACTTGTGAAAAAGTCCCCTTTCCAAAAAGTTTCTAAAACAATACTTGTAATCTCAAATACTCTGGTAGAGTAAAAGTTAACCCTTATTCTACCAGCACCTTTTTGAAAATGAACTTGGAAGGCGGGGCCAAAGATGGGGCACCCAAAATGGCGATAATATCGCTGTGTGGTAGAGTAAGAATTATTTAAGGCGTGATAATTAAAGGGTCCTCTGTCTTCCAGGCAGCAGAGTCGGGCCCGTTCCACTTCAGTGACCCGCTAGGCTGCCCTTCGAGATCAAGCGGCCTATATTTTCGAGTTGGCGCATTTGTCGCGGGTTGATTAACCCCTACTCTACCAGCACCTTTTTAAAAATGCGCTCGGGAGGCGGGGCTAAAGATGGGGCATCCAAAACGGCAATAATATCGCCGCGTGGTAGAGTAAGGGTTAAAGGGCAAAAATCAAAACTGATCTATAAAAATTTCTGACACCGTAACACCCGTCACATATAATGAATGCAACACCCGTCACAAAAATTAGTCTAGTGCCAGTCTACAGATTGTTTAATCCCTTAGCTTTTATAATGCTCTATTAGAATAAGTTCCACTTTATATTTGATGATTAAAATTTGCTCATTGCTCTTTTAACAAGACAGAGTTTTACATGTATTCATCAAATTTGAAAATCTACATGTCTGTTTTTATGTAACACCTGTCACGCATGTTTGCTCGCCTCAAGTCTCATCTGTTGTAGCCATTTGTCTGACTTTTTTCCTTCTACGTAGACGCTTATATGATATACCTAGGGATGGTACTGCATTGGGATAATAAGAGTTACTATTTGAGATAAATTATTCTGAAGTTCAGAAATTGCTTCTGAATCGCAACACCTGTCACACGGAATTGACCATAAGGATGCAGTACACATCATTAAAATAGGGACTTAAATAAACATTGTTTGTTTGATTGTGTTACATGTAAATAATAATGATAATGGTAATCATGATAATGATTATGATAATCATGATAATGATAATGATAATCATAATCATAAAAAGATTATGATAATCAAGAATAATAATAATTATAATAATAATAACAATAACAACAAGAATAATAATAATAATAATAATAATAATAATAATAATAATAATAATTAATGATAAAAAGAATAATAATAAAACAATAATAAAATAATAATAATAATGATAAAAACAATAATAATAATAAAACAATCCAAAAATAATAATAATAATAATAATAATAATAATAATAATAATAATAATAATAATAATAATAATAATAATAATAATTAATAATAATAAGAATAATAATAATAATAATACTAATAATAATACTAATACTACTAATAATACTACTAATAATAATAATAATATTAATAATAACAATATCATTATTAATAATACAAAGTGTTTTCATTTTGCTCGCAATCAGATGACGAGATTTGAGGAGAAGCAAAGAAATTTACCATTTATCATTATTCATTCAAAACAAATCTATATGCTTGTAGGCATGAAGCTACTGTATGAACTTTGCATGCATATACAAATGTAGGTTAATCTCATTTAATAAAGATTTCTGCCAACAAAAATTTCTGGATTTGAGATGAATATTTTTTCAGATAGATAATCAGTTAAAGGTACATGCATTTATAACTGAAAGGTTAACAATTTAAATGTAATGGCATTTGATCTAATAAATAACAGTTTGACAAATTTTTAATTCAGGCTAAGTTTGTGATGCATGACTAGGCAGACAACTCAAAATCCTTGCATAATACATTGAAATGTCTCATAAAATTTAGTCTCTAAATATGATAGGAAAGTCAATCCCTGCTAGAATTTTTGGGGGACATGGACCGGAAAAATTCAAAACCGTTTGGTCACAATTTGTTGCCCTTCAAAGAATTATGAAAGAAAGAAAGACAAAAAAATCACAAATTTGCAGGAAAAAAATGAAGTAATTTTAAAGCCAGAGATTTAAAACTCCTGTAAAATGGTTGAAAGTTTGAAAAATAAAGTAATTTGAGGCCTGAGTGAGATTTCAAACTGCTGTAAAATGAACAATCTTTAACCAATTTGATGAACATTTTTGCTACTATATTGGTTTGTAATAGCAATCTAACTATTGTTCCCTCTGAGCTTCTGCAACATTAATCATTATGCAATATCAATGCATCGCCTGAAAAATATTGATATCATCGAAATATCGATATGCAAATTATATAACGTCATACTGTTCTGTGCAAGGTAATCTCCTCTCAGCACACGAAAGTCAAGTTCAAATTGTTGTACAAATTAACAGAAATCTTTGCAAAATATATATGCAAATCTTAAACAAACCCATTATGCTTAAAAATGTTCTTTACATGGTTTTTGTTTCCAAAAGATCAAGCACAGAAACATTGAAAGAGCTTAGGCATCGGCACTGTATCACATAGTAGTCCATGTATTGTGTTATCATTGAAAAACATAATATCAATATATCATGACCTTTTTAATATCAGCAATATCGATTTGCGTCAATATCAAAATATCGATAAAGCTTAATTTCCTCCACACTTTCATACAAGTCTGAGCAACACGGACTTCCCCTCTCCATATCATCTGTTACTGCAACAAAAAGGTCTCCTTGAAACAACAATTAAAATACAAATTGTTTGATTTTTCTGGGCTATCCACAAAACAATCTATTAAACAAAGGTAATATTTAAACAGCTGTACCCAATTAAACACACTTGTCAGTGAAGCAAGAAATGATTTTCCAGCTTTCTCTTCATGCATGCACACAAGATGCACACAAATCAATAAGAATCAAAGTAAACTGAATATTTAATGACTGCAGATGAGCCACATTTGATTTATGTCTATGTACTGTATGTCAGTGTCCAAGCTAGTTTTGCTGTTTCAGAGGGCCTCGCCCTCCGATGGCCCACCCTGCCCTTTTGGTCGGTCCGCCTCGTCATCAAAAACCAGAGGCAAAAATCCCTAGAGGTTCTGATTCTAACTTTAGATTTGAGAGCATTTAATTTTTTGTAACATACTTCAAGTGTTGTGTTCTTAGATATTTAGTTAAGTTATCACACTGGAATAGTTTGTGTATAGTTGTTTCTGGTTTAAGTGTAATGGTTTTGTCCTTCCCTTAACAAAAAAATTGCACCAAACTAACACTTTTAGCTTGCGCAAGCATGCTGCAAGCTTGCAGCAAGTATGCTGCAAGCTAGTATTTGAAACAAATTAGATTGCGCAAGCTAGGCAAAACTATCTGCCAGCGTGCGCAAGGTTGCACAAGCTAATCTTAGCTTGCGAAAGCTAGAAGTTGTATTTGTTCCAAATACTAGCTTGCGGCACGCTTGGCTTGCAGCACGCTTACGCAAGCTTGCAGCATGCTTGCGCAAGCTTGCAGCATGCTTGGGCAAGTGTGCTGCAAGCTTGCCCAAACGTGCTGCAAGCTTGCAGCACACTTACAAAAACTTGCAGCACGCTTGCTCAAGCTAAAATTGTTAGCTTGTCGCAAGCCTGCTGTAAGCTAAAATTTCTATAAGGGTTAAGCTGTAGGCCACAATCACAACAACCACCGTAAAATTACATCTGGCTCTGCCCGACATGATGATGAAGTCAACATTCTATGGGATCCTGTATCATACTGGGTTTTACCAACAGCATCAAACCAAATTTGATTTAAATCTGACATTAGGTTGTGGAAATATGAGCATTAACAAAATTTATAGTTAGTCCTTCTCATTAATATTCATGACATCACCACCTAAAACAATAGGAATCATCAATAAACACATCCCCATCTATACACCAAGCATGACATAAATTCACCACAATGATCTTGAGATATCTTGTTTACAAGCTTGTTAACAGAATTTTACATTTAGCCCCACCTACTAATTAATATTCATGCCATTAGCACCAAAAGTAATAGGGATCATCTACAGTCTACAACATGTCCATATAGCTAAATTCCAAACCTTCAACGGGGGCTTAAGCCTCAAGTTGGCCCCTGGACTTCACACTAAATAGGTGCAGCTCTTTAGATCCGCTTACAGTACCTGGACAGTTTCAAAACTGGTTTAAAAACATTCCTTTTCAGAAAACTTTCTTCTTAATAATGTACTGTTATGTTTATTCCAGCCTGGAATAAGTTTAAACTGTTTTACTGGCTTGTTTTTTGCAAAGCGCCATTAGCGCCTTTAGGTGGATACCGGCGCTTTATCAAGTATACATTATTATTATTATTATCATTATTATTTACGTGCGCATTACTATGCCACCAGCAAATCTAGCATTCTGTCCCCTTTTCAAATCAAGCTAGGGATCTTTATGTAGCACAATATCTTTATTTAAAGGTCTTTTAGGCATATAGGAGTGTGAGGCAGGGGTGGACAATCCCTTTTAAGCACTACTTGAGATGAGAAGCGTAAAAATACAGTATTAATTCACTTCCCATTCTGGTCCAGTCAAGTCCAGGTTCACCTGCATCCAAAATACGTTTGGCAGCAAGAGAACCGGACTGCAACAGAAAACCTAACTGTGACAGAAAACCTAACTGCGACAGAAAACCTAACTGCGAAAAAACCTAACTGCGACAGAAAACCTAACTGCGACAGAAAACCTAACTGCAAAAGAAAGTTGTTCCGAATAATAGATTATCCTCCGCTTACACCACAGAAACTTGAGAATTGCACCGGTTTAAAAACCTTCATGGCACTGAAAATGATTTTTTCTACTGCTGTGCAGATATATGGAGATAGTAAATGCCGCTGTGCTGGTAACGCCACTTCCAGTTGTTAATTTTCCTTATTGATTGCAAGAAATCTGTGATGTTATCTATAACATACGTAGGCCCCTATTTTCAGTCCGACAAATGTGTGATCGATAACATTTCATCGTGATTAATAGGAAAATTGAAAACTGAAAGTGATTTACCAGTTCACTTCTGAATGTATTTAGGGACTTTCCTTTTTAAGATTTTATATTTGAGGAAATAATTTATAATAGTCGCCTCTAGAAGAATAAACTGCAGGGCAAAATATAATTTCTTAGAACACTATCTAGACAAACCAGAACACAAAGTTCTGCATGAGTTCCGATGTACAAAATCTTGGTACTTATAAGAAATGCAGTAGTAAATAGTACCATTTGTGCAAGTTTACTTTAAGCCCTGCCTACTCATGCATATTCATGACTTACTTGACCAGGAAATATCATTCGACTAGTGAGGTGGTTTAATCTCATCAGCTGACTGGTGGTTGCATCAAAGGTGAGGGCAATTGCATCCAGGGTATCTTTAGATGCCACCTGTAACAAAGGAAAGGAAAAGTGTATTATCAATGCTTGATTGACTAATCAATTACCACATCAATATGGACTGTCAAACAGTCCCAGAGGATCAAATTATACATAAACCAACAATAGAAAAAATAGGGTATTCATGCAATAAGTGCACCTGCCCATTTTTGTTTGTTTGGGAGGGGAAAACAAATTTAAATTGCCTGAAAATGTAACGCTTCGGACAATAGCCCAAGCATAACCTATTGCCAGAGATCAGCTTCCTTTATGGAACTGAAACTCACTTAGCTGTGTTAGTTCATTAAGCTTGCCATCATAGGCGACGGAAGAGGAGCCTAGGGTCCCACCAGTTTTGGCAAATCATGTGGCCCACCAACTTTCAAATTTACAGAAGGTACAGTATATATACCAGTCGCCAGTCAATAAGTCCTCTTCCCCTCCCCCCCTTCCCCACCCTTCCCGGTCAGCTTCGACTTCCAATCCTTCCGGTTGCCCCGGACAACCAAAAATCGTATCCAGGCACCCATGACATTTACTTGACCTGCCCAGATGGACAACTTGGTTTTCAGCAAAATTTGCATTGCACATACAAATAAATTCCATGGGTATGCAACCTACACCCAATATCATCCCTGCCAGGCGGGCCAGTTGATATTTTGTTGATTTGTCCATCCCTGTCATGTGATAAGCTGTAGCAGAATGAGCTCAAACTTGCTTAAAAGATTAGATCAGTGATTCAGCAAAGTTGATCTATTCCGTTAAGGAGATATTCAAGTTTAAAACTCTTGTCTTATCTTTGTAGAAATGACTGGGTAGTAAGTCTACTATGGAAATTTGGTGTCCCCATTCTCACATTCTTAACAATTGTTAAAGAAAATATATTTATTTTTCCCTATTTCATTTTTTTGCCCCTCGAACTTCCTTCAGGTTCTAAATTATAATTATCCTTACAAAATTCTGTTTTGCTACTTTCCTGAGATATCCAATGGTTTTTAGGCCACAAAATATAATAGAATACATAAAGTCTTTAAGGAATCTGAGGCAGTGACATTCCAACTAGTCTGATTTCAGTTGTTTCTACACAAATGATACCAAACTTGAAACTTGAATATCTTCTCAACAGAATAGATTTTTAAATGGTTTTCTTCACCATTTTGTTTCTTTAAAGTCCCCTTTCATAAAAGATGAGACTTGCAATTGACCGCTGAACTAATCCTTTAATAACCACATAAAACCCATGCTAACTTGCATACGATTATTGCTTTTCCTTGCAAGATTGCATCAGCATTGCAGCAAGCATCCACAAGCATCCTGCGAACTATTTATCTTTTTGTAAGTATCCCAATCAAAACCTTCATACAAAGTTGTCAAAAAAATTATAATATACGGGGGTCAATAAAAAAAAGAATTTACAGGAGTCAATAAAAATTACAATTTACAGGGATCAATAAAAATTACTATTTACAGGGGTCAATAAAAATTACAATTTACAGGAGTCAATGAAATTTACTATTTACAGGGTCAATAAAAATTACTCTTTACTGGGGTCAATAAAAATTACAATTTATAGGGGTCAATAAAAATTACAATTTACAGGGGTCAATAAAAAAATACTAATTACAGGGGTCAATAAAAATTACTATTTACAGGGGTCAATAAAATTACTATTTGCAGGGGTCAATAAAAAATACTATTTACAGGGGTAAATACAAATTACTATTAACAGGGGTCAATAAAAATTACTATTTACAGGGGTCAATAAAAATTACAATTTACAGGGGTCAATAAATATTACAATTTACTGGGGTCAATAACAATTACTATTTACAGGGGTCAATAAAAATGACTATTTACAGGGGTCAATACAAATTACTATTTACAGGGGTCAATACAAATCTTGATAAAATTTAACAATAAAATCCTGTCAATTCCACATAGACTTTTTAGCACTGGATGCTTTCTAAAACTGTTCATGTACAGTACTGTAAAACCAATTTATGAATATTCATAACACGCTACAAATCAATATGAATCCTATACAGAGTATGATAATTATCTCAGGTGTGAAGTGACACCCGACTTTCTCATTCAATTTGGAGTGTCTGACAATATTGCTTACAGACATAAATGCAAATCTCTGCAACAACACAATCAAGAACAGTATCTCCTTTGCTCCGACAAGCAGCGCTTGGAAGAGACAATGATACAGCGTTCAATCGACAAAGATATCATCGTTTTATCCCCTGAGATATCAGTCCAATATATATTTGAAAGTGTGTACAGTATGTGTGCCTGTATTCCCATCCTTATTTTATGGTCTGCCACAACGTTACACGTTACACAATATTACAATGCAGTACGTGCACTGTAGCTGAATGGAGATGTCGGGCAGTATTGTATATAATTCAACTTTGAAACTCGGTCGGAAACTTCAAATGCTTTTGACACAGGGTTTGCACTAGCTTTGGATTTTGGGAAGGGAGAAAGGATTTCAGAATTTTGGTAGAAAATTTCAAAAATATGTTTGCTACCAAAGTTTACAAACACAATTTGTTAACCAACGTAATATTCTGGCTTCTGCATAAAAATTCACCAAATTTGCGGTTGCTTTATAAATTTCTTTGTATCACTAATACATTGATCGCATACAGTGCTGGATATCGTAGTAACAGAAAATGACTGTAGCTGGAGACTAGTTACAAATTTCACCACCTACATCGGTCACTTTTCATTGTATACATCGAATTACATAAAGGGATCTATTCATAACTTCGCAAGAATTATTTGACCAATAAAAACAACCTTTTGCTTTTTTTGTACTTAAAGGTAAAACTCTTCTTAAATTATATTTATTTACGTAAATTGCAGAAAATATTTCATGTCTAATCGCTAAAATTCATATCATTAACTTAAGGCCTATGCTATCACTGAATGCTTCGCATGGATTTGAACATCTAATCTATCTAATCTTAACAGTACCTGTTCATATACCTTAAGAAGGATCTATGACTTACTACAAACTCTGTTTCAAAGGAATTAAGTCTAAACCTTGCAATACATTTTGTGTCTTAAGCCCAGACAAAATATAAAATCTGTCAGGGCCTTATTGCTCACAACAGAAACCACAATCCAGCACAAGCAATCAGCACTTACTTACACCAGGGATATGCACACACTTCCCTCACTTTCCATGGTCATAATCTGACATTGATAATAAACAAATTTCACTGCAGCTGCACAGACTTTCACATTCAACACAAGGACAAAAGTATTCCCTCCATGGCCAATGTGTTTGGCTTGAAGTAATAATTTACAAATAGGATGGTATTTAACAGTAAAGGTTTTATTTGTTTACTAAGGAGTGATTTTCTGTCTTGTCCCTCAGAGTGTGACAGAACTAGTATTGTAAAGTTCACCGCTTAAAATCCGCCAACTTTTAATTGAGAACTATATTTTATTAAATGAAGAGAATATGGACTTCAAATTAAGTGCTATTTATTGAAGATTGTATTTAAATGGTTACGATGTTACAATCTATTTCAGCAATGCTAATTCAAAATTTTATGGCGTTTTTATGGGCAAAATTCATGTAAATTGGCAACGTTGAGGATTGCAGACAAACATGTTTGGGTGCCAATCCGATACTTTAATAGCCAGGTTCAAAACGTGGTATATTGTATCATTTAGATATTTTTGCATAATAGAAAATACTTATTACACCAAAATACTTTTTGAAGATCGAGTCAAAAAAGAGATAATGTAGAAAGAACGATATTATTTAAAATTTGAAATGAATGTGGCTAGTCCAACCAGAAACTATTCAACAGTTAAGAAGAAATTGTTAGCGTGGGTACATATGCCACTTTCCATCCGCTGAAGTAATCTTGCAACCTGAACCTGAATCTGAATAGATTAAAACTTATAGTATAATGCACATTACTGTATGAACATTCAATGGTGCTTTGCAAACTTACAGATTAAGTGGGCAAAAATTCTTCTGGACATGAACGACAGCTGAGCGTAACAAATTTGACGAAAGTTAACAATATTAGTAGACACTAGGCTAAGTTTAGCTTTGAAACAGTTTAGACTTGGTGAATTCCTACATCACAAAAAATCGCATATTTGCACAAAAGTCTTCAAAAGCAGTAAAATGGCCAATTTGTAACCAATTTTGATGATTTTTTTTTTTTTTTCTTCCTGTTTTTAGGGGATTTCATATCATTTGAGCTAATATTGCCTCTACCTGTCCATATACCTTTAACATAACCTTTTAGTAGATTTGAGCGGTTCATTTTCTTTTTTTTTAAAGGTAGTAAATCTTAATTTTGGCTGACACAGTAAGTCTGAGGATTTTTGATGACCAAGCGATACTCAACACAACATACTGTATTATATATCACTCCACTGACTGAAAACTATGAAAATTCTTTTGCTTTCTGATATGAGAGGGAGAGTGTGCACCACGCATTGTTGGCACTAATTATACAATTTTGCATGGTTCTGAAAAAAATGTGTTGAAATTCTTCCTCGAAAAATCTTGACATTATTGATATAAATGTAGCAAGAATATTTTTATATGCTTCCTTCTTCTGCAATTCAATGTACTATTTGTCATACAAATACACGGGGGACGTTTTTAGAGCACGTTTACTACATATACTGTTGCTAATTCAAAAAATCTATTTCATTTTATTTAATGAAAAATGATTTTCTTCCCGCAAAAGGACCCGCGATTATAACCACTGGAACAAACGTAGATCATTTCCAGGTCTGGCCCTATGCAATAGTTTGTTTGTTTGTTTGATGAGGGCGCATACAAACACTGTATGAGTCGCGCCTTTACAAAAATTTTAGCCAATGTTTGCGACAAGCTAAGAGCAAGCGTGCTGTAAGCTTGCACAAGTATGCTGCAAGCTGGCAACAAGAGCTTGTGCAAGCTAGCATAAAATATTTGTTAGCTTGCACAAGCTTGCAAAGTTTTGTTAGCTTGTGCAAGCTTGCAGATAGATTTTGCTAGTTTGTGCAAGCTAATTTGTTCCGAATACTAGCTAACACCATGCTTGCGCAAGCTTGCTGCACGCTTGAGCAAGCTGAAAATGTTAGCCTTATCGCAAGTGTGCTTCGAGCTTGCTGCAAGCTAATATTTCTATATGGGTTGTCAAAAAACCCAAACATACTGTACATATAAAAAAAAAAAAACTCAGTTTCTGTTCAGTGACCCTTGAACCAAGCAGCACTATAGGTCTGCAGTATTCTCCCCACTTGAGACTTATTATCAAACATTCCATTAAACTTTTGACTCCCACTTATGCTTGCACGTCTACCCATTTTGTAACTAAAACCAATTTTGGGAAACTCTGATTATGTTTAATTTTTTTAAATGAAAAAAAACAAAAGTACTGAAAAAAACCATTACACTGTAAAAACAAATTCCAATACATGGTACAAATCGGTTTCATTTCGATAAAAAGACAGTTCATGCATTGTGATAAAATGTATTTAGAAGTATCTTTTGATATATTTGTAAAATATGTGATATTTGGGCAAATTAAATTAATAATATGATTGAAAAATGAGAATGTTTGGAAATGTATATTCATAAATATTACATGGAATCCGCTCAAAAATGTCTCTTTGCGTCTTCTTTCTGGACTAATATTTCCACAAACAAATAACAACTGTACCTTCATTTGTTTATAATCCCCTTTATTTTAGGTCCTTAACATTCTCTCCCGAGTCTTTTTGTTTTGTTAAATACTTTAATAATCCATTGTAAATCCTGGCAATAACAATTACACGCACCCCCACCCCCTTACCACCACCTCCCTACCCGGGAACACATCTAACTAAAATCAGATAGACTTAATGAGGAAGCAAAGCGAGTCGGCTTAAAAGTGAATACCCAGAAAACCAAAGGAATGAGAATTAATGCAAGAAATGAAGGAAGAAAATAGGTCAGTTATGAAGCAATAAATAGATGATGTACAGAATTTGTATACCTTTGCACAACAATAAATAAAGAAGGTGGAAGAGCCATGGTGACATAAAGAATAGATTAGCAAAATCCAGGGGTACCTTCAGAAAGTTACAGAAAGTGTTGAACTCAAACAACATAAGAAGGAAAACAAAGTTAAAAATGTTCAAAACCCTGGTACTACTTGTATAACTTTATGGTTGCATAACATGGAAAACTAACGGCCGGAACTCTGAAATTTCAAAAGTTTCGATTCCAGCCGCAACTCTGCTTGGTTCCCGCCAGAACTTTTGAAATTTGGATTTTGTGCATTTTTCTACATTTTAACATACACAAGGCATGACAGATTAATATTTAGTTGATCAATATCATGGTGCACTATTCAGGGCATCTCTTTACACAAGTCTGACAAAATATAAATATTAACAAAAAAAATATCTGTTCATTCCTGTTTATTTTCATGTGCTAGTATTTTGTTTTTTTCTTTTTCAACATGTTTTAAGACTAATCAAGAAAGATATCAAAAAGATACAGTAGTGTATTGTAATCTGGTAGTTACTAGGCAGAAACACAATTTCCGCACTACTCATTACTCTGAATGTATGAGTTTGCATAACTTCAATTCAATCACTCATCATCAACAGTATACACTACATGTATGTAATAAAACAAAATAAAACGTTGGAAAGACATGCATGTACATATTATATACCAGCTAAAAATGAAATAACAAAATAATCTTGTTCTATTTAGTTAAAAAGGTACACCTATTCTATTCCAGATGCATGTTTGCCTTTGCAGAAGTTAGTAGAGCATGGTTCCTGTGATTACAATCTTGAATCTAAAAATTCACATTATTTCATGTTAATGTTAAACAGAGAACAACAATACAAAATTGTAACAAGTATAGAAAAAAGACTGCTATGACTCCCCTATGCAAGGAATGCTATGACTCCCCTATGCAAGGAATGCTATGACTCCCCTATGCAAGGATTGTAAAGGAAAAACAGGTTTTGTATGTAAAGTGAGTTTTGTACTAATTCTAACCCCCAAATTAACAATGGTGTTTAAGTAAATCAAAATTATTCAACGTTCCGGGTTCGGCTGGAAAAGTTTTGGCAGTTCCAGTTCTAGCCAAAACAAAAAAAATTGTTTCTGGTGCATCCTTAACATATTCCAGAATAAATGCCTGAGAAAAATAATGAACATCAGGTGGGAAGAAATGGTTAGTAACAGAGAACTGTTGAATCACACAAAAATGAGACCCCTGAGAAAGGAAGTACTGAGGCGACGATGGAAATTTATAGGGCACATACTCAGGCAAGATCCAAGCAATCACTGCAATACAGCATTGACGCGGTCACCTAAAGGACGGAGGAAGCATGAAGGCCCAAAACTACATGGCGGCGCACAGTGGAAAAGGAGAGAATAGAGACAGGATGGAGGACATTGGCAGAAGCACGGGTTATGGCAACCAACAGGAAAAAATGAAGAAGTTCGGTGAAGGCCCTATGTGCAACCAGACACGCTAGAGGATAGGTGAAGGTTTACAAATTGTAAAGACTGTTTTACTCAGAATTCCATACTGTTTCACATATCTTAAATCTGCTAGATGTCCATCCTTTACAAGGATGCTATGTTAGAAGTGAAGCCACAATTAAGGTGTGTCTCACAAACAATCACCAGAAGTGCTGGTATCATAAAATATTGTTGCTGTGATGAATATAAACTTGAGTTTGATTTGAGACCATTTCAAGAATGTTTATCTTATTGTAAGAGGTGCAGTGGCTCAGTGGTTAAGGAGTCGTGCTCGTAGGCAAAGGGTACCGGGTTTGATTCCTGTTGTGAGTGCTACATTGTGTCCTTAAGCAGGGCACTTTAATACTCTAAATGCTCCAGTTCACTCAACTCTGCTTGGGCCATGGAAACCGGGGGTAAGCAACGGCCTTGTCTTATTGTACCTTTCCACACAATATGAACCACCACATATGAACCACCACAAAATTAACAATAACTTCATGCTCCAACTGCCACAACAGTGGTTGGAAAATCAGTACTGTTGAACCACTACAAAATTAGCAATAACTCCATGCTCGAACTGCCACAACAGTGGTTGGAAAACCAGTGCTGACTGTCCAAACCTGGTATGGGGAAATTAACAATGTCAGAGGGAAATAATAGCATTATATTCAATTAAGGAGGAATAAAGAAATCTTGCCAGCAATTTCTCTTTCCAGCAAACCACACATTTTCAGGTCTCTGTAATTCTCAATTTTATTTTGCAAAACGTTCAAAATAAGGTGATACCCCGCTCGCCCATGCGCATGTAGCTCGTTCACCAAATGTAATGCATTCAGGTCGGACTTTTCCTGTACTAAAATTAATCCATTGGAATCGTCGTTTTTATGCCTTTTTTTTTTTTTTTTTGTGGAGAAATCCTTAGCTGAATTACAAGCGAATTACACTGGTTACCTATTTGCCAGGACTTTTCTAATGGCACCAAGCCTATCAAATTCACAAACAGCAGAGGGAATGAAATTCCTCTTAGTTTATTTATGTTTGTGGAGAGAACTACATGTACATGATTTTTTAATAATGCATACAACTTCACATTCAGTCTATATACCCCTTTAAGTATCCATGGATGCTGCTCACTTTTTCAGCTGTTTATTAAGCACACAACTCCAGGAAATCCCCCTCAGCCAAATTGTCACAATCAAAACACAACTGCTCTTTCATAAATTTAAACAACTGCTCTTTCAAAAATTTAAACAACAGAGATGAATCATTTTTGAAAATTAACTCTTCACGTGCCCCAGATGCATGTTCTTTAACGGATGTATACAGTACCATACAGGATACTGTATATGACTTCTTACAATTTTAAAGGATTAGTTTAGTGGTCAAGCATGTCCATCTTACATGAAAGAGGACTTCAAAAGAAACAAAAAGGTAAAGAAACCATTCAAAAATCTTATTCCGTTATAGAGATATTTAAGTTTAAAGTTTGGTAGCATTTGTGTAGAAACGACTGAAGTCAGACTAGTCTCCTCAGCACAATAACAAATTTGAATGCTTTCTTCACCATTTTGTTACTTTTAAAGTCCTCTTTCATATACTGTAAGATGGACTTGCTTGACCACTGAACTTCATGTGCCGCAGATGCACATTCTTTAACGGATGTATACAGTACCATGCAGGACACTGAATCTGAATATGACTTACAATTCTAAAGAATAACAAGTTCAAGGGTCAAGCAAGTCCATTTTATATGAAAAAGGACTCCAAAGGAACCAATATGGTGAAGAAAACATTCAAAAAAAAATTTTCTGTTAAGGAGATATTTAAGTTTACATTTTGGTATCATTTGTGTAGAAACAAATAATATCAGACTACTGTAGTTGTGATGTCATAGCCTCAGATTCCTGTCTTTAAGTATCCTATTATATTTTTTCCCGCAATTTTGTGGCTAAACAACCATTAAATATGTCACGAAAGTAAAAAAACATAATCAGTAAGGTTAATTATAATCTACCATCTGAAGAAAGTTTCAGCAAAAATAATTCAAATAGTAAAAAAGTAACATTTTTTTTCTTTTTAAAATACATTAACAATTGTAAAGAACGTGAGGATGAAGGCACCAACCTTGCATAGTAGAATTAGTAGACCAATGCTGTATACACAAAAAAGACAGAGCTTTAAACTTTAATAACTCCATAACAGAATAAGATTTGTGTATGTTTCCTTCACCATTTTGTGTCTTTTGAAGTCCTCTTTCTCACAAGATGAGTTTGCTTGACCACTGAACTAATCCTTTAATGGATGTATACAGTACTGTACAGGATACTGCATATGATTTACAAATTATGTCATTGTTGTGCATAATGAAAAATATATTACGTTCTGTGCATCTGTAACGTATGACCGTGTACAAATATATTACGTTCTGTGCATCTGTAACGTATGACCGTGTACAAATATATTTCGTTCTGTGCATCTGTAACGTATGATCGTGTAAAAATATATTTTATTCTGTGCATCTGTAACGTATGACCGTGTACAAATATATTACGTTCTGTGCATCTGTAACGTATGACCGTGTAAAAATATATTTTATTCTGTGCATCTGTAACGTATGATCGTGTGGGTTAAATAAAGGCTAGAATACACATACATTTGCTATAGGGTTTTTGAGGAAGATTTTGAATACGATTATTATCAAACGGATGTTCACTCTATAAGCTCATGATTACAACCGATATCAATTTGTCCACAGCATACATGGTACTAGGAACCAAGGGTACAAAACACCTGTAGCCCTTGGTGGTCCGGCATAATGAGTTATATAATTATTTCTCTGCTTGTTGATTCATGATCTCTTGTGTGAATACAATCACAGAGAGGCAAGGCAGGATACATGCCACATAGATGCATAGGCTCCCAAATAACAAATCCCTGCATCACTAAGCCTAGTCATGCGCTAATGAATTACAGGGACATACAGTAGCACAGCTATGATACACATCACTCAATATTGTCACTGGGCATTTGGACATTCCACCAACAAAACATTTTCCCTGAAATCAGGAACTTCACAACATGGACAAAAAAATGTATTGAACATACAGTCCACAATGCAATGTATTATCAGGATTGTCATGGGAAACAGTGGATTAGGCAGGAGGGTCAGGGAACGATCATATCCGTCAAGGCAATGTTCATGTTAGTGAGAGGGACAGAGGTATTTCCCCCCCCCCCCCTCCCCTTTCTTTTTTCCCTCAGAATTTACCCTTGAATAAATTACAATGGGGAAATTTGCTCCTTTATTGCTTTAGCATATAACATGTGCTTAGCTTACCATAGATTAGATAAAAAAAAAATTGACACTCAAAATGTCCAATAGTGTGAACATTGAAGGTGCAGTGGGCTTAATAGTCAAGGAGTCATGCTCGTATGCGAAAGGTACCGGGTTCGATTCCCGCCACATGCAGCACCTGTATCGTGTCCTTAAGCGAGGCACTACTCTACTTGCTTCAGTCCTCTCAGATGTAAAATGAGTACCAGCACTGCTGGTGAATTGACCTGCGATGGACTGGGGTCTAGGACAATGGTCTAGGGGAGTCATGTACTCTCATCAGCTTGCGCCATGGAAACCGGTAATAAGCACCGGCCCCATTAGCCTAATGGCTTGGGTGAATTTAGCATTTAGTGTAAACAGTGCAAACACAACGAAAAGCAAAGTACAGTAACTTGTTTCCCCAATTTTCCTTGTTTTTATTTCAATTGTTTGTCAATTTATTAATGTTGCTCGCATGGATACACACGCATTCAGTCTAACCATTAAATGTGGGTTCAAAGCTAAAAGTTCATTTGAATTTTTCAACGTGAACCTTCCCAGCAGTAAATGCCTATGGAAACCAATCAATACCTGGAATAGCAGGTCTAATATGCATCATATAATAGGCTCAAATATGCATCATATAATAAGCTCTAATATGCATCATATAATAAGCTCTAATATAATAAGGTCTTAAATGCATCATATAATAAACTCTAATATAATAAGGTCTTAAATGCATCATATAATAAGCTCTAATATGCATCATATAATAAGCTCTAATATGCATCATATAATAAGGTCTAACATGCATCATATAATAAGATCTAATATGCATCATATAATAAGCTCTTACATGCATTATATAATAAGCTCTAATATGCATCACGTAATAAGGCAATCTTAATTTTTCAATTTCAAGGTGGAAACAATCCTAACAAATCATAATACATTATTGTTCTAAATCTGGGTTATTAGTAGAGCTGTGCGGGTTTAGGGATTTAAGTAAACGTGTAAACGCCCAAAAAAGTGAGCGTGTATCATGTACACGAGTTTAGTACCGTAATTTTCGGAAATACACCAAAATTGCTCCAAAACTACGAGGCGAAGTAAAAAAATCGCGCAACCAGTATGGCAAAAGTACTGACTGCATTGCCCAAATAGACGCTGAGTTTTGCTTTCCAATTCGTAAAAAGTTTACTTCTACAGTATAAATCATCATTTTGGTGGAAAATATGCATGGAAATTCAATTTAGAAAGAACAGATAACTTCCTTTCAATGTTATTTAAACTCAACATCGCGTAACTTGTTTGTCCTATTCGCTACGGCTTTCAAAGTTCTGTGAAAAGCTTGCATACCGAGGCCTATGATATACCTCGCCGTAAAACATTTCAAAACTACGCCACCACAAGGAAGTTCTGAAATATAAGTCCTTCGAAAAAATGGCCGCCATCTTTGCGAAGCATGCTGAATTTCAGCTCTGTTAAAACCTTTTTCTGTTTATTTATTATGCAATATTTTTTCTTTCTTGCAAAATTTATTTGACTCATCAGGTAATATTCTCATGTAAATGTACTGATTGTTATGATTCAAGTGTTTTTTGGTCGATAAAACGGGCCTTGATTGCGTGGGATTTAAAGCCTTATGGCCTAACGTTAGGCCTATTGTTAGTTTCGCTGTTTACTGCTGCACATTCGCGGTGCATTTTTTAAGTTAGATTACTCAGATTTCGGCGAAATCAAAGTGCATAATATCCCCATTCATTGGTCATTACTGCGCATTTGTGATTCGCACATTTAAAAAGAATTATGCTAATCGGTTTTACAGTTTGTAAAAAGTCATTGATTGGAATTTTGTCAGCCGAATGTGTGTGTGATTTGAATCATGAATATTGATTTTCAACGGCAAGACACTATGATGTATGAAAAACAATTACTCGCAATGAAGTACATGTATTTAGTAAACGTTTACAAGATTTGCGAGCGTGTAGCGTGTACACGCTAAACGGTCACAGCTCTAGTTATTAGTCAAGTGGTAGCAGGAAAATCAGGAGGGAAAAATAGCTTCTAGAACAAATCTACTTTTCATATATATTATTATCATTAAACCCAATTTTAGGGTTAGTTTTCAGTTTGGAATATAATTTTTTACGATGATAATATTTTTTTAGACGATTGTTACATTTTTCAATACCCTTTCATTGGTTATCAAACTTATGTAACATACATTACTTAAACAGGGTTCAAACTATGACCCACATCTATTTTAAATGCTGGGAATTAAAAAGATGGGAATTAGTACAATAACATTAAAGCAAAATTATGCGAAACAATATTGCTTGACATATTACAAACTAGACATTGGAAACGATACAAATCCCCTCACCACTAATAATGCATATTCCACACTAGTGTAGAATATGCATTATCAATATGCATGTTCCACACATATTGTGGAATATGCATGGAATGTGGACAGCTGTCCCACATTCCATCCCAACCTGTCCCAAATGTCATCCCATGTCTATACTCCATGCAATCACACCTGAAAACCAGATACTGTATGTCATTCCACCAATTGCATGACCCACATCCCATCACAACTGAAATCCTGATGATATCCCACCACATGTCATTCCCCTGTCCCACATGTCGACCCACCCTGTTTCACATGCCAACCCACCCTGTTTCACATGCCAACCCATCCTGTTCCACATGCCAATCCACCCTGTTCTACATGCCAATAAACCCTGTCTAACATGCCAATACATCCTGACCAACATCCCACCTCACCAAGCCCTACATACAATTCCACCTTGCTCCACATGACCTCATCCTAATTCCTCCAGCTACTTTATCATCATGTCATCTTCTACCCCACATTCTGCTTATTGTTCATATTTCCCAAACCCCTAATTTAGCATTCTTTAGGAGCAGGATACATTTCTTTGCTTTTTTATTCATGGCAAGACAAACATTCTGATTGCTATTCCTGTCAGGAATGTCAATATCATTTCAAAACTAGAAATGTGAAGTTAGTATTAGTCATATAAAGCCATATACTGTACTTTTGATCTCAGGTCAAACATATTGCAGCAAATGCACACTATACTCCACCATTAAGTTTCTTTATTCATGGCAAGACAAACATTGCTATTCTATCAGGAATGTCAATATCATAACAAAATAGAAATGTGACGTTAGTATAAGTCATATGCCATATACTGTACTTTTGATCTCAGGTCAAACATATTGCAGCAAATGCAAACTATACCTCACTATTAAGTGTGAACAAAGCTCTTCACATATACTGTATGATCATTTGTTTAAGCAAAATCATCATACCCACTTTATTTCAAGAGATACCACATATACAAATATTGCCATTGCTAAGCAAATAAGCTAATTATTATGCACACACAATCCCCCAACCATGCTCAACTATACAGTACTATGCCCTCTACCACCGAACCAAATAGCATGTTATTATCTCAGGTTAAATATTTTGTATGCAAGTCTAATGTTATGCAATTAGCCTACTTAATATGCACACTACACCTCACCATTGAGTGTAGACAGTGGTCTTCACATATATGATCATTTGTGTAAAACAAAACCCCACTCCCACTTTATTTAAAGAGATATCATAGATACAAATATTTTCACTGTTATGCAAATAAGCTAAATAGTGTGCACACACAACCCCAAATCATGCTCATTTGAACAGTACCCATGTCCTCTACACCTGTAACAAGTGCCAAGTTATTATATAAGGTTAAATATTGTATGCAAGTCAATTATTATGCAAATAACCTAATTAATATGCACATTACACCTCACCATTAAGTGTGAACAATGCTCTTCACATATATGATCATTTGTGTAAACAAATTCCCCACTCCCACTTCAATTTAAGTCATATCATAGATAAATATTTCCATTGTTATGCAAATAAGCTAATTAATATGCACACCCCCCCCCTCCTCCTTCCCATCATGCTTATTTAAATAGTACATGTCTCTACCCATGCCAAGCTACATGAAAGTACATCATTCATAACTTAAGTTATGAAAACTTTAACCCAAAACTTTAACCAAAACTTAAACCTGACAAATATTTTCATTGTTATGCAAATAAGCTAATTAGTATGTGCAACCACCCTCCAATCATGCTCATTTGATCAGTACCTATGTCCTCTACCCTTATACCAAGTCACATAAATTAATGTACACCATTTATAACTTAAGTTGTGAAAACTTTAACCAAAACTTTCTTTACCGGATGCCGACACCGACGCCGGGGGTAGTAGAATAGCTCTACTTTTCTTCAAATAGTTGAGCTAAAAACATTTAGTAATTTTTGTTAAAGATTAATCGTGAACATTCTACTGTATGTAGGTGGCATAGTGTACAAGCTAGAACAATGGCAAAAAACAAATTTAACTAAATGTTGGTGCACTTCAAAAAATAAACCGGGCTTACTAGCGTACGGTCTGTACATACTGCAAATTATTTTGTTGCAGGTCTTTCACACCAGGGAAGCGAGTGCCAGTAAGGCTCTAAAATCTGCAACTTTTTTTGCTGATATTTTATTTCTACACCTGTTTGAAGGTCGTCTAAACCGACGGCCTTTATTTTCAACTTGTTTTATCAGCCAAACGGGTAATTTCAATACGTGATATTTGCATTTTGATGAGATTCTTGGCCTGTTTGTTTTCCGAAAAAGCATTGTCTATTTGTGCGGGAACTGTGCCAGTTCCACGAAAATTAAATTGACTTTTATTGAACACTTAAAAGTTTGTTCTTTGTTACAGATTTTTGGGTGAAGAAGCTTGGTTGCAATTAATCACTTCACACTCACAAATTCTGGGGATTAAACATTTAACTCTCAAGGGTAGTCCGATGGCTGCTCTTTTCAGCAGCACTTGTGCACAGTTATGAACCGTGTTGGCGCTTACAGTAGGGCTTGCATTAGCAGCGATTGCAAGAATCACGCAACCAGTTCTCACAACCCCGCACAAAATTAGAAGCAATGCGGGGTGGTCGCGCACAGCTACAGTACCAGGAGCTGCTGGGTTAGACAAGTGTTGAAATCCACGCTATGCATTTAGTGATAACATTAGGCCTCGAGATAACGATATGAATTTTAGCGATTAGACATGAAATCTCTTGGTACCAAAGGGACCTAAAATAAACCATAAGCCTTTTTAATTTGTACACATGTCACATGATATTCCTCACCCATTGCGTAGTCATTTTCGTAAAAAAAAAAGAATCTCAAATCTTCGACCACATTGGATCAAAGTTTTTAAGCATTTAAAAAAACTTCCGGGTTTAGCCTAAATCCGAAAACCTTTAAATTCTGGAATGTTCTGAGCGATATATGAGGGGCTATCATGAAACTATTTACAGTCAGTTTCTTCATCATGGTAGCTGCTAGTGATAAGAACTCGGCCATGTACAACAATGGCCATGTGAAGTTGAAGGTATAGGAATTTGTGTAGACTGTTGGGAAGGGGAAAAGGGTGGAGAAGGGGTAGTTGAATAAGTATTCTTATCTATTTTTTTGCAAAGATATTTATTTTTTATTGCCCTAAATAGCTTGGTTATGATAGCACAGCATGTTGCTACAGTACCGCCCACATTAAATTGGCCGTCGCATCGTGAAGCGTGATAAAATATCACGTTCCAACTATAACAACGTTTCCATTACACCTATTGCAAATGCTTAACGTAATATCGGCCGTCGCATCGCGTTCATTTTATCGTTATGGTGTGCATAGGCATCTAAATGGCACGATTCTGTTTTCGTTTTAGCGTGAATTACGTAGCAGAACGAACGATCGTTCTATCGGGATTTTGAAGAATTGGGGAAGGCTTTTGCAGTTAGAAAAATCTAGAATTGTAGGAGAATTTTCCGATAATTGTCGGCTTCCGATAATTGTCGACGCGATGTAATCATAAATAGACACTGACCAAAAAATTTCATGGAATAAGCACTAGGCCTATATACACATGCTTTGGAGCTGTATGCCACTAGTGTTCTAATATCAGTGTAGGCCTAACGTTAGTAATAGCATTATACTTAGTTAAGTTAGTGTGCAGTCAGTGACGAGTATGTCCAAAATAGGACACTGCATTGACTGCAACTTGTTAATTCGTGTCTTTACGGGCAACATAAGATCAAAATACGACATATGATAACCCTTAGATTAATATTGTATGCAATCATTATCTCATTTAAATATTTAATTAACAAAGAAATAAATAGACAAATCGCAAGTTTAAGTTATCTTTGGGGAGGAGAGTTAAGAAATGAGTAGGCCTACCGACATTTTTAATGTACATCCTTGTTATTTTCCTATACAATTCTTTATATATTGGCATTAAAAGGTTACCTTGAATTTTAAAGGAAATACAACAAATTTGCCTTCGAAAAAAGGGAAATTCGACCAAACAGTTTCAACCCACCCTACGGTCCTACCTCTGACTTCCTCCCAAGTAAAATACAACTTCTACCCAATAGAGTGGGGACATGAGGCAAATTAAAACATTTTTTCAAGTTGGTGTCACCTTTATTACAAAAGATTAAACCTAATCTGATTAGGAACCTATGAAATGTTTTGTGATATATTCAGGCCTGTAGCCAGCAGGCTTTCTTTTCGACGGATGAATGGAAGGGGGGGGAACTTTGGCAAATTTTCCATATACATATTTTTCGTTTGATTATTCACAAACGCAATGTGAGTTTGATTCATCTATATCAAGTATTATTAGGGCCTACATTAATAGTATGTGAACATCCGAATTTAGTGTTTTCAATGTGCAGATTATTTTTAGTCGCTAGTACAATATTGCTTGTACCTTTTTCCTTTTCTGTTATTTTTAATTCCAACATTTTGTAACCTACATTTGTATGTAATTTCAATCTCGTGAAATAGATACATGTATAACCAACAATTTTAAGCAAACATTTTTGCCATATAATTGATCCATGGAATATTTTGAAAGCATGTCAAGTCAAAAAGGTTAGCCAAACTGTTTTCCAACTTCAAAAAACGCAATTCCTTAGACGAGACAGAAAAAGCTGCGCAATGTTTATTGCAGCGAACGGCAACTTGTTAGGACTTTATAATTACAGGAAAATATGTACAAATCGACTTGAAAAAAGTATGAGAGAATACACAACGAAATTAACAACATCAACTTACTTAGATATTTATATTCCGAATATTAAAGTCCTGGTCCAAAAAAATGTTTAAAACTTTATCAAAACAAGTTTCCAAAGATAAAGACAATTTTTTTTTTTTTTTAACTTCTCCGTCATAGAAAATAAAACAAAAAAATATGAAAGCTGTAAAACTGCAAACAAACGCTATTTCCTTGTTTTAAAAACGTCTGCTTTACTTTTATCTTTGCACATAACAAAAACTGGAGAAAAAAACTTCCATAAACCAGTGGTACATTCCTTCCAAGCAGGAAGCTGTCGCCCCAGTTAATGGCCGCCAAGTTAATGTATAGCAAATTATTACCACACATCGCGTCAGTATAAATTCTACATTTTTTTCAAAATTATTAGAACTGTGTCAGAAAAACAACAAAATATCTTGTTCAAAGATATGCCGCCGTTCCCCGTCACATGTCTGGGTGGTTTATAACCTGACGACAGGTTTCCTCGAACTTCTGCCACGCGGCGCTAATTGTTGACAGACATATTGCATGCATGACACTTTTATGTAAACATTCAAAATGGAGGAAAGCCGTAACGTATTATAAATTAAAACAATACCAAAACCGGGAGGGGGAGGGACATCTAACATTTTGTGAAGTGAGAAATATGAGGAAATTTACTGAGCACGGGAGAGGGATGATGAAAGCATCGCCTTATCTTCATTCAGGAAAACAAATCATGAAAATGGGGAGGGGAAAGGACAATATCATATACCAAGTATGTTTTCACAGTAAAAGAATTCTCCCATCTCAAATTCAATGTTTGGTGATCAAATTTGCCGTTGAAACCTGAAACGGGAGATCTTAACAAAGAACCATGGCACTGCCGCCCCCCCCGCCCCTGTCCACCCCTTCCTATTCGTAATACTTCCATTTTTTGAGGAGAAATTGGGGAGGGACGATCGATCTTCAAAATTATGTTTTCATAAAAGAGAATGCCCCCACCCCAAATTCAATAGTTCAACGATCCCAGTTTGTCGCTTCAACTTGCAAACGAGCTAGGAAATCATAACAAAGATCCACTTTTCCGCCGCCTCGCCATCCCCGCACCCTTGCTGTCTTAATACTTCAATTTTTTTGGAGAAATTGAAGAAAACTGGAGAGGGGACGAGATAATCTACCAAATTACGGTATGTTTTCATAAAGGAGAATGCCCCCACCCTAAATTTGATAGCCTGATAATATTAAATTAAACATGTATAAGAAGGAATCACTCATGGAGTACCACTAATAATCGCTATTAACCGCTGTGATCCCCAGTCCCTTACCCATAACCACCAAACTCAAGTTTATGTCAGACTTCAAATATTTGGAAGACAACATGAAAATCGGGAGGGGGCATATACCTTTGTAAGTATTTCCCTTTAAATGTGCCAATCTTAATTAATTGGACCGCGTTAGGCCAAAGTCCAGACGCAGCTGGCGTCAATTTGTAAACAAATCTGTCAAATGTGCTGGGAATGGGGCAGCGGCATTATTTATGATCCTTTAGAAGTTTGCCGTGTTTTTGCAGTATGTGTTTCATAGAGATTAATGTTAATGGTGTTTATGTTCGTAAGTTTGGGTAGGAATTAAAATATATCTGTTGAAAGGAAAGACATTTTCGCACGGATCTAATTTATAAAGAAAAATTTTTGCACCTGGGCTTATCAAATAGTGGGAGCATATGTGTGTTTCTGTTTACTTACGTCGCTGATTTCAAAAAGATTTTGATGCATTTTTTTCAACACGGAGGTCTACACTGAGCAAAGAGTGCTTAGTTTAGAATTGTATTTGTTCTTATTTTATTATTCTTTTCTTTCGCGTTTTACTCTTACTGTATATGGAACAACATATTAAAAAGTTTTTGACAACGTTTCTTAATATTTTGTTGGAAATATTTCACGAGTTAAAATTTTACTTGACTATTTGGAATACTATATATTTCGAATAAAACATGGAAATCTCAGTAAGTTAAACTTGTTTATTTTTATTGCGCCGATCCTTTGTATTTCGCTTATCATTTTAGTTTTAATTTATATTATTTCATTCAATTTTCATTTTATGATTTATAGAAAAATGGCGTGCCATGATAGTGCAGACACACGCGTTGCGTTGCCACGGTTCCTTACTTTTCAGGTTGTAATTTTTGTTGAACTTATTGAAAATAAATAATGATCGTAAATCTCTGTGGTACACTCTGCATTGTCGTTACCAATTTATTGTGGGCTGATATGTGTCCTTTGAAAAGACACGGGAAATGAAATAATTAATTTTGCCCAAAACGGCAAATTTGCATCAGTTTAAACTTATCTGAACTAAAGAAATTTGCATGTTCGATGCGTGTGCAGACGTTAAATATTACACACAGTACCGGCGCTTTTACCGCGCGCAATTGTCAAACTGCTCGCATCGGTCACTACTTAAATGTTGGAAAATGGACTCATACTGTAAGTAAACAATAAGACGAAGAGAAGAAATATCCTTTTGGTTCATGATCTGCCACTTAGGAAATGCGATCAAGAAGAATGAAAACAAAATCGTGCAAAAAAAGTTATTGAAGACGATATAAAACCAATTAAGTATAACATGCTAAACAGTAAATAAAGAAGAAAGAAAGCAATAATACAAGGATAAACTATACTTATCTCCCTAAAAAGAAAGAAACAAGAGAAAAAACATTAGATTTTCATGGAACAAAAAAAAGACAATCATGACCAAAATTGTATCAAAAAAACTTTACACCATTTTCGCTGTAGGCTATTCTTTAGAATTTTTTTTTATTACGGGGTGGGTGAGGGGGACGCATCCGATTTCATGGCTATCATGATTGGTACACTTCAGGCCAGGGTACGTATTTAAATTGCCTCAGTGACAGCTGAGAATAAATATGCTTCTAACAAAAGTTATAAGCCGTTTTGTATACATTTTAATGTGCAACTCAATGGTTGTTGCCATCTTGTTTTGGTCAATTACCGATGATATGCGAAGGCAAAGGTCTATTTGACTGCAGCATATTGTGAAAAATACATTTGATAATACATAATATGGCGTCAATATTTCAAAACAATTTTAAGCCTAGGCTAATATTTTTACATGTAAGCGTATACGTGGGGCCCTAGTAGTACCGTTAGGCAAATAATACTAAGATTGTCCAGCAAACCTCCAGACAATATCGATTCCTAAACTTTGTCTCGCACAATATGAACTCACTGGCGCAGGAATTTACGTTATTACGACCTACCAAAAAAGCGTGAAAATAAAAAAAACCGGGCCGAATTTAAGTTACGAATCTGGGCGCACTCAGGTTGAAATTACGTATTACCTTTATGCAGCTAGAATGTACGATATCGTCGGTGCGTGATATCACGATATATCGTTCAATCGTGATTCACTGTAGTATAGTTATAACGTTAGCAAGTGTTCAGGATTTCGATATGGAATGTTATCGTGATCACGATACACGATGCGACGGCCAATTTAATGTGAGCGGTACTGTAGGTGTCAGGGGGTCATATTTGGTATTCCAACAATTCCCCGATTTTTTGTGAAACTCGAGGTCAAAGGTCACGTTAAAACGAACAAAAATCGACCATATAAACATTAAAGTTGCTAAAGGTAAATGCACAGCCTAAAAATGAATAAAATTTACGGAAATAAATATAACTTAAGAAGAATTTTACCTTTTAGATATACAAAAAAATAAAGGGCATTTTCATCAATTTAAAAAATTTGTGGAAATTGCCAACCAAAATTCTGAAAAAATCCTATCAAAAAGTATTTGAAAGAGGAAATTTCCCTCCCAAAAATCCGAAGCTACTGTCGTGCCAACCCTGGCTTATAGCACAATTTGTAAAGTTTTTATATCAAAACTTCCATTAGAGCTTGTAGAAATATGAAGAATTTGTGCCAAGTACATCATAGCGTTAAACCATTTTCAAGATACTAAATACCTACCAACCCCACCCCCCCTACCGCTTTTTCCCCTCCCAAAACGGCACACACTTTCCTAAAAATTATTCACAGGGCACGCTTCAGATGAATGCTTCAATAAAATTTTGAATTTGTATGTTCATCTTCCTGAACAATTTCAACAAAACGTTTAATTTGTTCTTCTACTTTTTTTCCTTCATTACAGCTACTTATCTGGAAAGCTACCTCGCCTCGACTTAAGTGAGATTCTAAATATACATTAGTAACAAAGTTACACCAGTATTCACTCACGTAAAGGCAATTATCCCAATTAACCAATAACGTGATATGCGCTTAAGCAAATCAATAAAGGCAGCTATCTAAATAAACTTGGCCAATAAAACACAATCTCCATTAAATGCAATAACTCGAACACAATTTTCTCTTAAACGGATTTTAAAGTAATTATGCATTATAATAGCACCCTGGATATCACAATATATTGAGCGCTAAGCGCCTGGATACCAAAATGATTTATAAACAAGGTCGAAGTATTGTACTAAATCTTCATCTTCAAAATCAGGAAGGTACATGCATATCTCCTTGATCATAACAATTTATCTAATCTATCTTAAGTCAAATGATTGACAGCTTTTTCAAACAATCACTGCATGAATTTGCCTAGCAGCAAAATCTGCGTAACTAGGTGGAGCAAACATCCAAAGCGTTACTGGTACAGTACCGCTAGCTAACGGTGCGCGCTCATGTAGTCAATGCAATTTACTACACAAAACAAATTTCTGCAAACACAGACTTGAGTGACGACAAAAATTTCACTTATGGACCCGCTGCGGACTTTGTAAATCTGATTGCTGTTACCCAGAACAGTTAGCAAACTGAATTTTGTTTATCCCTTTGCTAAAAACTTTAAAGATCCGAAGAAGTGCCATAAAATTGGATAAAAGCATGCGACAGGCCTCGCGAACATCTAAATGTCAATGCATTGGTCATACACGATTGCAGATTTGAGGTTTGTTTGCCCCACCTAATTATTGTGTTGCTATGGTGGGTGTGGCTTATTTTGTAATTCAGAGATCTTAATTTTCCTGATATGAAATATTTAATAGCACCATCAAAAATCATAAAATATATCCCTCAACTAATGGAATTCTTCTACAGACAGCTTTTTTCTCTTATACAATTACTGCAAAGAAGTGTCTTAGACCTTCTAAAGCAGTCAAAGAGAGCTGAATTTCATCAACAAACTTGTTACATCCTTAACACTTACTCTACCACGTGGCAATATCATCACCGTTTTGGGCCCCATCTTCGACCCCGCCTCCCAATTGCGATTTCAAAAAAGTGTGGGTTGAGTAAGGGTTAATCAATCCATGACAAGTGTGCCAACTCAAAAATAGATGCAGCATGGTCCCGGTGGGTGGCCCACTAAAGTGAAGCTTGTCCGACTCTGCTGCTCGGTAGACAGAGGATCCTTTAACAATCAGCCTGTGCATAACCCTTACTCTATCACGCGGCGATACTATCACCGTTTTGGGTGCCTCATCTTCGTCCCCGCCTCCCAATCGCGTTTTCAAAAAAGTGCGGGTTGAGAAAGGGTTAATCAACCCATGACAAGTGTGCCAACTCAAAAATAGATGCAGCATGGACCCAGTGGGCAGCCAACTGGGTCACTGAAGCGGAACAAGCCCAACTGTGCTGCTCGGAAGACAGAAGACCCTTCAATAATCAGCCTGTGCTTAACACTTACTGTACCACGCGTGATATTATCGCCGTTTTAGGTGCCCTATTTTCGACCCCACCTCCCAAGAGCATTTTCAAAAAAATGCTGGTAGAGTAAGGGGTTAAAACTTGATTGGTACATCCTCAAAGGACTATTTCCTTGAATTTTGATTTTTATATACTGCATATGGTAGAAGACTATGACAGAAACAATTTGGCATAAAAACCTTAAATTCCAAAACAGACAAACAACCAAACCTATTTCTATTTTCATATACTGCATATGGTAGAAGACTATGACAGAAACAATTTGGCAAAAACCTTATATTCTAAAACAGACAAACAGCCAAACCTATTTTCATATACTGTACATGGTAGAAGACTATGACAGAAACAATTTGGCATAAAAACCGTAAATTCTAAAACAGACAAACAACCAAACCTATTTTTATTTTCATATGCTGTACATGGTAAAGGACTATGACAGAAACAATTTGGCATAAAATCCTTATATTCTAAAACAGACAAACCACCAAACCTAAAACACAGTGGCCAGAATTCTTACTCTCTCTAAAAAGCCCTGTCACATCAACCCAATTTTGAGAGATTTACACTGGCTTCCTGTATCATATCGTATCATCAGTAAGATATTGCTTATCATAGACAAATCTCTCCAAGGTTGTGCTCCACTTTACATATCTAATTTGTTAAAACTGTATATTCCTGTCCGTGATTTAAGTTCTTCAGATAAATTATTTTGGTTTGAATCATGTCTAATAAGCATTCATAGGATGACAGGTCTTTCGCTGTCGCTGCCTCACGGTTATGAAATGAATTGCCATTTTACATCAGATTTTCCATTACTAGTGGTTCATTTAAAAATAATTTAAAGACTTACTTAATGTTTAAGGTTTTTGTCAATGTTCAATAATTGTTGTTTCGTTTTATAATTATTTTTTATTTTTGTATTTATTGTGTGGCGCCTTGAGCACCTAGTTTAGGTGGTTTGTGCGCATCATAAGTCTTATTATTATTATCATTATTGTTATTATTATAATTATTATTATTATTATTATTATCATTATCATTATTATTATTGTCATCATTATAAGGGTTGGGACTATTGTATATAGGTACACTCAAAACTTAAAATCACTCATCCCTGTTCAAGCTTACAATGTTTCAAACAAACAGCATACTTGCTCACTGAACCTAACCTAGCTGGATTATTAAAGGGCTATAGTTCAGTGGTCAAGAACATCTTTGGTATATGAAAGAGGACTCCAAAAGAAACAAAATGGTGAAGAAAACATTAAAGTATCTTATTCCATTAAGAAGATATTCAAGTTTAAATCTCCGTCATATCTGTGTAGAAATGACTGGTGTAGTTAGTCTACTATGGAAAGTTGGTGTCTTCATCCTCACAATTTTAACAATTGTTGATGTATTTAAAAGAGTTTTTATTTTATTGTTTCACTATGTAAATTATTTCATCTATGTAAATCATTTTCCCTCAAAACTTTCTTCAGGTGGTTTATTATAAATACCCTTCCTATATTTAGATTTACTACTTCTTTTAACATATCCCATTGTTTTGAGCTACAAAATCACAGGACAAAATTGATAGAAAAGACTGAAATCAGACTAGTTGTGATGTCATAGCCTCAGATTCCTCAAAGTCTTTATGTTTTCTATCATATTTTGTCCTGCAATTTTGTGGCTTAAAAACCATGAAATTTGTCAAAAAAGTAGTAAAACTGAAACTAGGAAGGAAGGGTATTTATAATATACCACATGAAGACAGTTGAGGAAAAATAATTTATATAGTGTAAAATTTAAATAAACTTTCTTTAAAATACATAAAGACATTGAGGAATCTGAGGCTGTGACATCACAACTAGTCTGATTTAAATAGTTTCTACAGAAATGATACCAAACTTTAAACTGAAATATCTCCTTAACGGAATAAGATTTTTGAATGATTTCTGCACTATTTTGTTTCTTTAAAGTCCTCTTTCATATAAGATGAACATGTTTGAGCAATGAACTAATCCTTTAAAATTGTTGTAAATGTTGATCATTCTGTACTTAACAATGGGGTATACATGTATATAACAAGAATGTGCTCTGCCCATCAGTTCATGAACCTTGCACTTTAAATGAAAGAAAAACTCTTTGTTTTCTAAGAAGAAAAAAAGAATTGTCTTGGATTTGCCTTCAATGACATCACATTTTACACCAAAATTTTCAATATACTCATGCATTCTTACGCAATAACTCCTAAGCAAAAAAAGATATAATAAAACATGATCTTTACACCAAATTGTTTCTTTAACCCTTACTCTACCACGCGGCGATATTATCGCCGTTTTGGGTGCCCCGTCTTTGGCCCCGCCTCCCGAGCGCATTTTCAAAATAGTGCTGGTAGAGTAAGGGTTAATAGTCAGTCCTCTATCATACTTTATACAGTATACAAAAATAAAAATCCACGGGAATATTCCTTTAGGTTAATTCAAAGTTAGGTGTGTCTTTTTGCAAACTATAATAATAAGAAGAATAAAAGTTCAAACAAGTTAGACATGTCTGATGCATATACATGTATACAACTTGTCACCAAAATAGTTGCACTCTTCTTGATACCAGGTTTACATGTACAGTATTTTGTGCTGGTAGATAAACACAAGCATGGCACAACAACAAGCTGCAAATTCCACAGATCAGCAGTACCTGGATTATCAATTTCTTAGTCATCTCTGCAGTAGTCAACATATTTGGATCTAAGGTCATGTTCTTACTTATCTCCGCATCATGATCCCCCCTCCCCCCCCCCCCGCCCCCCCATGCCCCCCATCCACTCAACACTCTGACGATGACCTAGCTTAATGTTTTCTTCTCACTTAAGTGTAGGAGCATGAGTGCACCGAAAGTCAAACAGACCCCTAGCTTGATTTTGAAAGGGGCAGGGTGCTAGATTTGTTTAGGGGGACATTAATGCACGCGGGAAGCGCTGCATCTTTTCGGCATGGGAGTCCAGGGGCTCAATCCCATGGTGAAGAAGCACTGGGGATTTTAGCTATAATCATACCTCAGAATGAAACTATTCTGATTGATAAGGACCATTCATGAGCCAAACATGACAATTGCTTACTATGCTATCATTCTGTGTTCTGTATCCATGTAAGGTATTTCATTTATGAGGTTAATTAAGATTATTAAGTTCAGGAAAAAAAGTTATCATGAGGGACAGGGCGGACCCCAGGAGTAGGGCAGACCCCCAGGGGGCAGAGGGAAGGGTGGGCCCACGGAGGGGCAAAGCGGACTGCACCTGTAAAACAGCAAAGCTATGGGTCTGTCAAAAGATCGGTCATTGAAAAATCCACAAAACACAAGAGTAACGACAGGATATTGCGCAAAAATATTGATCGCAGGCCACTCATCTGTGTTCCCACATGTTTTTTTAAACATTTCTTTATAATCACATCTGTAGCCAGTTCCAGAACATGATTCTACCCTCGACTAGGACCAAGATCAAAAGAGACTGCCATCAGATCTGGTGATCATTCTGGCGTAAAAAATGAGCGGAGATTGATCACATGCAGCGGAGATTGATCACATGCAGTTGAGATTGATCACATGCAGCGGAGATTAATCATATGCAGCGGAGATTGATCACATGCAGCGGATCTGATCGCGAGCTCGAATTTAAGTGAAAACACGCTCTCATTATCTGAAAAAGGAAGGGGCCAGTAAGAAATAGAATGGGGGGTCATCTACTGTATATACCCCACAATACATGGGGGGTGTTAGGGCTGTGAAGATTGCACATGTAAATGTTTAAACGAAGAATCTCTTTGATTAAATGTTTAGTATAATCCTCCCAAAAGTTGAAAAGTTTGCGATTCACACTTGCCATTGAAAATCAATATTAACATTCAAACACACACAACTTTCATTCAATGGCAGACCCCTAGCTTTGCTGTTTCACAGGGGTGGCCCGCCCCACCACTCTGTGTGCCCGTCCTGCCTCCTGGGGTCCGCCTTGCCCCTCATGAGAAAAATATATACATAATTATTATTCTTTTTTAAACTTAATGATCTTACTTCGCCTCATAAATGAAATACCTTACATGGATAGTCAACACAGAATGATAGCAAGCAATTGTCCTGTTTGACTAATGATTGGTTCTTATCATTCAGAAGAGCTTTATTCTGAGATGCATGATTATATCTAAAATTCCAAAGTTTCTTCACCAGGGGATTCAGCCTCAAGGGTGACTCCATGCCCAAAATATGCAGCACTTTGCTTGCGCATTAATGTGCTCCTCAACAAGTCTAGCACCCTGCCCCTTTTTAAATCAAGCTAGGGGTCTGAATGGCTTATACAATCAACAAAGGATCTAATACCTTTTAAGGCAGGAGTTGAAATTCGCACTAATAAGCTATGAATGGAGCTATAATTTGATTCACCAAATTTAGAGCTCCTTCATGTAGAGGATTATGCCCGATTACCACCATTGTTAGGCAAAACTCTGCATTAGGTTAACAACTGCTTTGCAAGCTTTAAAACTGACCCTGCAAGTTCATGGACAAAAAAGATTTGACTGTCATTTTTACCACAAATAAATGCAAAGATTACCTGATGAGTCAAATGGATTGCACAAAAAAGAAGGAAAAAAATTGTGCGAAAAAGAACACAAAAAAATTGCAAAATAACCTAACAAATGTGTGGTGTTGTACAAGTGAATAGGTTGTGAAGGATCTGGTAGGTCATATTTTTATTATGAGTATGGGGTGAAGCAATCCTTGAAATTAATGCCAAATCGATGGGTGCATTCAGGAAGGCAAGTCAAACACAGTGAAAAAGTCACCATAACTAGTTGCCCACAGGTACATGTAGCAGATCTGAAATTTTTTTCGAAGGAACATTTAATAAGCAAAAGTCCCAGGGAAGGGAGGGGGGGGGGGGCACTTCATACTAAAAGTGGTATGGGTGTGCAGCCCAAAAACCAATAAACATATCCGCGGTATGACAGATATTTTTCATAACTGCAGGCAGTATGAAATTCTACAATTTTGATACCTGTAGTATGAAAGAAGTCAATTTTGATACCTGCAGTATGAGTGAGTAGTCAACGAAAATATTGTAAAAATGGAAGAGCAGTACAAAATTAACTCAGTAAAACCTCATTTTTTGGGACCTGCACTACGAAAATTATGAAAAAAAGGCACCTGCTCAGGCGATACATTATAATATATATATATATATATATATATATATATATATATATATATATATATATACATATATATATATATATGACCATATATATATAAACAATCAGACCTCAAGCAAGAATGAGCCAGGAGGCTAGAGTACTTACAATATACTCCATGGTTCCTTGAGGTTGGCTGAAGAATCCCTTCTTGCGCCCAACCTTAGCCATGGGTGAAGACATTGCACTCGAATCTGAAACAAGGAAGAAGAACACAGAGTGAATCTTCATGCATTCATACATTGCTATAATATTGCACATCGCTGAGAAACAATAAGCTAGAGCCACTGTATATCCTGTTTGTAGAGTTGGAAATATTCATTGCATTTCCCACGGTTCTGATTAAATTGTGACAGAAATAATATTAATCAGAATATACATCTTTATATGCTTCCCTCCTACGCAATCTAAGGTAATGTAGGCCTACTATTCATCGCACAATTACATGGGGGATGTTCTTAGAGCACATATTACCATATATAGCCTACTGTTGTTTGCCCAAGAAATCTAAAAAAACATTTCATTAACTCTTACTCTACCACGTGGAGATAATATCGCCGTTTTGAAACTACCTTTTTCTAAACATAAAATCGGGACCTTACCAAAATGGTGCAAATAGATTCATTGCAAAAAATTGGAAGGATCTTTCATTAAATTGTATTTTTTTTATCCACAGACCTTCTGTTTGAAATATAGCATCTGGACTAAGAAAATATTTGGGGGGACTTGGTAATATGCGAATCATCATGTATCTAGAACAGACATCCTAAAACTTACAAGAAGCTGACTCTGAAGAACAGAATTTTAAAAAAATTACATAAAGGTTATGAGATGTGTGTTCCTCTGACTATATCACAAATTCCGCACAAAATATACACAGACACCTAGCTTTGCTGTTTCAGAGGGGCAGCCCGCCCTTCCCCTCTGAGGGCCCGCCCTGCCCCCATGGGGTCCGCCCTGCCCCCTGTGGGGTCCGTCCTACCCCTCATGAGAAAAAAAAGCAATTGTTTTAATTCTTAAAAAATTATTTTATTTTATTGATTTAATTTCTTTTCTGTACTTAATAATCTGAATTAAAAATAAATGATTTACACAGATACAGAACCCAGAATGATAGACTGTTCCTTATCAGTCAGAATAGCTTCATTCTCAGATGTATGATTATAGCTAAAATCCCAAAGCTTCTTCACTAGGGAATTGAGCCTTAAGGGTGCCCCTTGACTCCACGCCAAAAAAAAAAAGCAGCGTTTCGCGCGCATTAATGTGCCCCTCGACAAGTCTAGCACCCTTCCCTTTTAGATCAAGCTGGGGGTCTGTAACAAATCTAGAAACTTTGTTCCGTCATAACTTGAAAACTAAATAAGCTTCTCACAAAGTAATCCACTCAGATTTTCATGCTCTTTCACATATCTCCTCCATAGTCATTTAAACAATCCTACAACAGCAAACTAAAATAAACCCATCATTTGCTCACAAGAAAAGGATTATTATTATCAGTTTATAAATAGATCTTACCTTGAACATCAAAAAAGCCTCTAAAATAGACTTCAAACATTAGGACAGTATTTCCACAAAAAACTCCTGCAGTAAAATTAGGAATCTTCAACGTTCCTGTAGCACATAACTTTTACAACATGAAAAATATGGATCACCCTATACTCTTGTGTGCACAGATAATCTTATTACTGAGGTCATTCATTGTACCTACTGTACAGTATAGTACAGCCTTGACAGAATGTTTACCTTCCTTTTTTGAGGCAGTGTTTGGTCTTTGAATTCACTGTTTTCCGATTGGTGCAAAAGTACTGTACATGAACTTGCCTGTCCTTGTAATACAAAACAATAGTTCTGTATTTTGTGTCCACATGCATTACACATGCTTGATTCAAGGTGTTCAGTCTCAAAACAAGACTGCAAATATGCAATCCAAAAAACCCCTGATAGGGTGGGGGAGGGGGGGGGGGGAGGAGGAGAGAACACGACTCCCCAATAATTTTCAAAAAAGTCTTTATGCAAGATGGGCAAGATATGCAAGTGTTCATTAGTGCAGCTACCCCCACCCTCTCCCTCCAACCTCAAACCTGTGTCAATGGTCCTGGTCCATATAATAGAGGACAATAAGAAACATAACTGAAAATCTTATTTAAGATTTCACAAACTTTTTTTTTTTTAAGTGACTGGTGTATTGAGCCTATTTTAATAACATAAAAAGACAAGCAGCTCCAGGGGGAGCGAAGCCGGGGGTTGGGGGATTCAGCCGCCTAATAATTTTAGATGAACATGTATGATCACATTACCCAAACTAATTAGCCACCCTCCCCCCCCCCCCCCCAATTATTGTTATCACATCAGACCCCTTGCTTGATTTAAAAAGAGGCAGGGTACTAGACTAGATGAGTGGCACATTAATGGGCAAGCGAAGCGCTGCATCTTTTCGGCATGAAGTCCAGGGGACCCATTACAAACAGGACAATTGCTTACTATGCTATCATTCTGTGTTCTGTATTCATTTATGAGGTTAATTAGATTAATAACTTTAACAAAAATTTAAAAAATTGTTTTCTCATGAGGGGCACGGTGGACTCCAGTGGGGCAGGGCGGACCCTCGGGGGGCAGGGCGGGCCACGGAGGGGTAGGGCAGGCCGCCCATGTATAACAGCAAAGCTAGGGGTCTGCACATGTCACCTGAACTCATCCCTGAACTCTATCATAATTTCAATTGTTATGTGGCCTATATCTTTGCAAATTTATTACTGAAACGACTGCATACACTTTTTTCATCATTAATATGGGGAATTAGCAATCTGTTCATGTACTCTTTTATTTACTTTAAATGAATATTCCCATTAAAAATTATTTGAAAGAGCAAACTTTTAGAGCCAATTTGGTACAAAAATCAGATTAGTATCATATTCCGTTCAGGAGATATGGATTTTTAAAGATTTCCCAATTGCATTTTAAAGTTTATGTACAGTATGATGAATTCATGTTTGATGATGTAATAGAGACAATTCCATTGCAAATGTTTATGCATTTCTTTGAACGTTAATTGCTCGTTTCTGTATGATTAGAAATAATTTTCCAAAAGTTATTAAAGTGGTATAATTGGCAATGTATATAAATACCTAACTTTCAACAATTTATTTTTCTAGCAGCTTTTACTAATAAAAAAGGATGATAGACTTCAATGAAATGCATCAACTTTGTGGGAGAATGTGTTGCTGTGAAGTCACACTGAGCTTTTCCCTTTTTTAACCTTAAAATTTGAATATGTCGTAGTAGGAATGTACCAATATGAATTTTGTACTAAATTGTTTCTAAAATTGTTCTCTCTCTTACGAAAGGCTATGAAAAAACATGTGAATATTCCTTTAAAGAAATCAAGCATTTGTTTCACATTTGGGAAATTGTGGTGGTATGATGTTACACCATATACAATTTGTAGACAACTCTCTCGGAGCTTTACACTTGAGTAACTCCCCCCATGAAAAATAAGAAATCAGGTTTCATATGCATATAGGGGCAATTTCCAACAGTTTTCATTGGTCCAGCCCGCCCCAACCCCTCTCTCCAACCTCAAGCCTGTATCGGTGGTCCTGTTCCATGTGATAGAGGATAATAAGAAAGAACTGAAAAACTCATTTCAAATTGTGTTCTGTTTATGTAAAACTAACTTATTTTAACAAACTTGAGGTCAGTTTATGCATGCCACAGACATCACTTGATCTTTCATAGATGAATTTTAATTTAACTCGCGACGTAAAAACGCCCAAAGTTTAGTTGGAATTTTTTAGATAATATCGTGTATCTGAACAAGTTGTCATATAGAGTCTAGTGTACTACAAACCTTCTTAAATAAAGTGCATAGGCCTACTGTAGCCAATGAAGTTAATACGGCATATACGGCACATTAACAGTACATCAAGAGTGAAACATGCCAAACTAAGGCAGAAATTAAATCAGTGATATAGGAAAGGGATAGAGAGATTCAGAATGTTTACAATTAATTCCAAATACTGCTGTTAACGATTAGCGATTGCAACTCTTCAAAACGTTTAGTTAAACTTTCAAACGATTAACCCTGAACATTACGGGCTAGTTTCTACGATGCCTTCCGTTGTGTTGTGTTGTACTGATGTACTGCATGCTGACTTGTGTACCAGTATTTTATCTGGCTGCTGTCCACAGTGCCTGCCGTTGATGTTTTGTGACAACAATGTAAGACCAGGTAAGTGACAAATCACATACTTCAGCAGTGCTAAGTTTGGTTGGGTTTGTTGATGTTTAACTGCACAGCGACAGTCAGAGACAAATGTGCCAAGAGGGTGTTAAAAAAATTAAGGTGTAAGAGTTAAGGCAGAGAGGATTCAGCAGTGCTAAGTTTGGTTGGGTTTGTTGATGTTTAACTGCACAGCGACAGTCAGAGACAAATGTGCCAAGAGGGTGTTAAAAAATTAAGGTGTAAGAGTTAAGGCAGAGAGGAGATGGAAAATTGAGAGGGAGTAAAGGGGGAAAATAGGGTGAATTTGGGAGAAAAATTAAGGTGAAAAGAAAGGGGTATGTATGGATGTGTAGAAGGGAAGAGAAAGGAAGATTAGATATGGTGGAATAGGTTGTTGTTGCCGAGGAAATTGATAATGTTGGAGGAAGGATTGTTTTTTAATAGAACTGAGATTGAGGTGGGTGAGGAGAGAAGAGACCTGGAGTTCAGGTATAGGAGACAGGTTTGCAGGTGGGGCAGAGAGGGGCAGGGGAGCCGGAAAGGAGAAGGCAGTGGGTGAGAGAAGAGTGACCGAGGCGGATGTGGGTGACAACGACATCTTCCTGTGAATGTGACTGTGCAGGGGGGGGGGGGAGGGGGGGGGGTGTTGGTCCTGACTTTGGATTTGATGGTGTGAAGTTTGTTACTGGTTTTGTAATTCCAGGAGTCTTGCCAGGTCTTACTGATGTAATTGGAAATGGAGAGATGGAGGTCTGAGTGCAGAATTGGAAAAGGAGAAATGTTATTTGAAAGAGCTTTGTTGGCAGCTTTGTCGGCTCTCTCATTGCCAGGGATGCCGACATAGCTGGAGATCCAGAAAAAGATCATTTTCTTCCCTAAGGAGAAAAGAGTGTGAAGTTTGTTAAGGATTTGTAGAATGAGAGGGTTGGGCCAGAGCATGTTGAGGAGATACAGATTTAGAGTCAGAGAAGATAACGAAACGGGGGTGGAAGGAAAGTTCTATGAAGTTTAAGGACATGAGGATGGATTTTGCTTCAGCAGAATACATACATGCAGAGGTTCCGTCGGGCAGCCTTGAGGAGAGTGTGAGGCCAGGACAGGTGGTCGGCAGCTGTAGAGGAGCCTTCCCGTGTGGAGCCGTCAGTGAAGAGGAAGGAGTAGTCGTATAAATGTCAACTGAGTTGGCAGCAGCATTCGACAAATTGCCCAAAAATTAACTTGCCCGCCAGGCAGACATATGTACAGAAATGCTTGCCCGGAAGCAAATCCACTTGCCTGACAATAATCATGAAAATATTGGACGAGGCGATGCACATTGTGGTAAAACAGTTTTTATGGCAATATTTACTGAGAATGCTGTATAAATAATAAAGACTCTTATATTTACAAAAAAACAGTGGAAATTGTAATCCATATATCCTCTACAAATATCGAGCAATAACAGGCTCCATAAAATCAAAAAAGAAACACAAAAGTTCAATAAACTTTTACATTAACACAGCAGAACAGACCTGGCAAGAAACAGTGACTGGATATAAATATGCATGAGATTTTTTACGCGAGATATGATTGGTTGAAAGGAGCAAGCCTTCCTAGAAAAACTGCATGCATTGCGCACATGTTCAACCAGCTTTAATGGCCTGGATCATATATCTGTTCTATACTGTACATTTTGTGTGTGTATGAGTGCGATATATGTTTATGTCTTACTGTATGTAGGTGCGTGTATGATGTTGTTATGGCGAGGTTGAAGATCATTTCGTAACATAGCAAAATATTTTGGCTTCCAAATAAATAAAATATAAGTCTGATTTTAGTTATTTTCTGGGCATTTCCATCAGTTATATTGTAGTAAGTATAATATGTGTTAATGAATTTAGTTTTCCAAAGAGAAATTCACTCTATTAGTTTGGATTATTTCATGGTTGCCCTGCGGGCATATCAACTTGTAAATCAACTTGCCTGGACATAAATATTAGTTGCCTCGGACTTCCGTACAGGCAATTTGTCGAATGCTGGTTGGCAGTATTTGGAGTGGAAGAAGGCTGAGTTGTGGAGAGCTTTCATAAAGGAGGAAAGACCAAGGTGTACCACATTGGGGGGTGAATAGTCCAGGTGGGTGTGGTTGGAATGGTGCGTCTGGCAATTAAGAAAATGTTGATGTTGGCTTTGGGAAAGTGGGAGTGCATCCAGATCCCGAAGAAGAAGGGAAGCGTTTGTTGAGATTAAAGAGGTTGGTGAAGGAGGGGCAGCAGATGGAATGGAAGCAAGGGTTCCGCGGATCCGTGAGGATGCGGAGAGCAAAGTAGAACACGGCCTTCATGCATCTGGGTTGAAGGGGACTTAGTTGGCCCCTACGTGAAGACTGGTGATGGGGAGGTGTGAGTCGCACCAAGCCAAAGCCTTTGGGCAGTGTTTTCAGTGACCCCCAGCTATTTCAAATAGTTTGCAGGCAGTCATAGATGAAGTTGCCATAGTCCAGCCTGGATCTGAGAAGGGAGCGGTATAAGGTTAGCAGGGTGAGAGGATTGGGTCCCCAATCAGTGCTGGAGAGGACCTTGAGGAGATTGAGGATTTTGTAATGGTTTTAAGGGTGTTGATGTGGGGGAGATAGTTGAGTTTGGAATCGAGACTGATTCCAAGGAAGTGGGTTGGAGAGTTCATCACAAGGTACCAGCAGAGCCTGTTGTTGACCATACGTTACATGATCTTGCAGAGGCAGAACAGAACGTAAGGGCAATGGGCCTGTAGTTATTGCGGTTGGATCTGTCTTTGTTAGGCTTGGGAATGGGGGTGATGATGGCCTCTCTCCAAGTGTTAGAGAAAGAATTTGAGGGCCACAGATAATTGTAAATTTTGAGGAAGATGTCTTGGGAATTCCTAGCAAGGTTTTTGAGTAGATTGTAGTGGATGCTGTCTGGGCTTTGACAGGAGCATCTGGATTTTTTGAGGATGGAGGAGAGCTCGAAGTAGGTGAACAGAAGGTTGTTTTCCAAAGCCTCAATTTTCTGGTTGCGTAAGAGTGAGAAAGATATTCATTGGAGGTTTTGGCAACAGTGGAGGCTAGGCAGTTGGAGATGTCTTTGAGGTCGGTGATTTTGGTGCTGTTATGGAGATGAGAGATATTGTTGGAGGAGCCTTTCCCTTTAGAGTTTTGAATCATGTTCCAGACCTTAGAGGGGGCGGTCTGGAGATCCAAGACGAGACAGGTTTCCCAGGAAACCTTTATGCTAAGTTTGATGGTCTTCTTGCCCTTGGCGCTGAGGATACGAAAGTTATCAAGGTTTTGGGGTGAGGGGTGGGTTTTGAAGAGATGGAGGGCTTTGTTCTTGAGAGAGATAGCTTTTTTGTAGTCAGTGGTGGACCAGGGTTTAAAGTTCTGTGAAGTGAAGGTGGTAGTGGGGATAGTGAAATTGGCAACTTCCAAGATCTTGAAAGTGAAGAAAGAGACAGGGTTATTGGAGAGAATGTCATTGGTGATACAGATATTACAGAGTGGAATAGAGGCCCCAGTCTGCATGCCAAAATCTCCAGTTGGTTGGGAAAGGGTGTGACGAGGGGGAGGGTGGAGATAAGGATGGGGAAAAGATCACTCCCGCAGAGTGAAGAGTGAACCCTCCAGTCTGAGGAATCAACAAAGAGGGAGGGGTCGCAGATGGAGAGGATGAGGATGGTGAAAGTGCCAGTACCTGGGTGTACATACGTGAGGGAGGAGGCAAAGGTTGTGGTGGTTGAGGAGAATTTCAATTTGTTTTTCTCTGACAGTAGAGGTAGAGGAGCTCCAAAGGAGGTTGCGTGCATTGAAATCACCTGTTAGGATAAAGGTTTTGTGAAGTTGGCAGATGAGGTCGTCGAGGTCAGAGGGGGGTGAGGCGGAGTTGGGGGGATGTAAAGGTTGCACAAATTGATGGTTTTGTGTAAGGTGGCAAAACGGCAGGTAGTCTGGAGGTTGTATTGGATTGGGATTGGGCACGAGGAGACGTCATTTTTGATAGAAGAGCCACCAGAGGCTCTTCTGGGGTTTTAGGTGAAGAAATTAGATCCTGTGTACCGACGGGTAAGGGATAGAGTCAGGGGAATGAGAAAGGTTTTTTGTAGGCAGATAAAGCTAGGGTTGAAGGTAGAGATCAGAAGTTCTTCGAATTGGCGGAGAAACCGTGCAAATTCCATTGTATGATGTCTGCCATTTAAAAGTGATGTGGAGAGAGGGACTCCAGAGGGGGGCCTGAGTCCGGAAGGGGCTGTCCGACCTCCATGTCTTGGAAGGAATTGTGATCGTTGAAGGGAGAAAGAAAGTTTGATTGAGGGGTCTCCTGTTAGCAGTGTTAAGTAAGGCCAAAAACTACAACATTTCTTGCTGATATTGCAATTCTTCATCTGTTTGAAGGTCATCTAATCCCAAGATCTTTATTTTTAACTAGTATTATCAGCCTTATGGGTAATTCTATGACATATTTGCATTTTGGTGAGATTCTTGGCCTATTTGTTTTCCGAAATTGCATGGACTTTTATGTGTGGGAGCTGTGCCAGTTCAACAACAATTTCATTCAATACTTAAAAGATTGTTTCTTTTAAAGTTTTTTTGGGAGAGGATTAGTTGCGATTAATCGCTAAACACTCGCAAAATTTGGCGATTAAACGTTTAATGAATTAATCGCAAATCAACAGCATTAATTCCAACTCTGAAGTATAAAGAAAGTGGGGTAGGAGGGAGGAGAAACGGAAAGGATAAGAGAAGGGATACTAGCAAAAATAAGAAATGAAAAATAAACAAAAAGTGGTCCTACCGTTTTCCTCATCCTCTCGGATACGAATACTACGTATGGTCCTTGGTTCTGACCTTCCCGACCCATCTCCAAAGTACGGGTAATGGTCATGGACATTAGAGACCTCTTCGTCACTTTCGTCTACCGGATCAGTATCCATCGAAGAGGACAGTCTGGAAGAAAAAAAGTTGTAGTTTAGTACATAATTTTGATTGGGGAGGGGGGAGGATTCTTTATTGCTTAGGCGCATGACATGTACTAAGCTTGCACAATTTTGCCCCCACGTGAAACCAGTCAGTTTCCAAAACTAAAACCAGTTTCAACTGCAAAACCGGTTTTTCACCCATAATGTAACCCAGCTTTGAACTAAAGTGCATTACAGTAAACTGCAGTGCACTGCACTGTTATATGATAGCTGCTAACGATGTACCACAATATTTTCTGTAAATAATGTTGAAAATGATAACAGATAATTGATAACTTTAGTGTTGTTTGCGTGTAATGTGATTCTATATACCCCATTTGCCCCCAAATAATGCTGATTTTCTTTGTCAGTCTAGATCCAAAAGGCATTAAACAGACCCGATGTTCCAAGGCAGTCACGTAAAAAAAGTTGAAAAAAGCGCTGTGTTGACAGGCCATCTATATGCCCTTATTTGCTAATAATTTCTAAATCATAGATATGATTTCAATTTTCTTGCATAAAAAAAGAACAGAAATTTGTCAGATAGTTGTAAAACAGATAAATTAAGCCACTAAATGCATCATCTTACGGTGTGATGCTAGCCATTGTATACTTGATCAGTGATCACGCAGTACAATTGTTGCTGATTTGCATATAACCTACAGCGGGAAAATCTTGGTTCAGATCAGACCCACTTAATACTCAACATTTCTTTGAAACATTGACCATGGTCAGGCCATGGCTCCTGTTTGTCTGTTTGCGTGTTTGATGTGAGGGCTTAAAGGCACCACGACAGCTAGGGTCAAATTGTGCCTGAGAGGTTAGATCATTCCAGAGGTAGGAAGAAAAGAAAATAGGGGGAGACTGAAACACAGGGACTAAAAGCCAGGAAGCTGGGATCGTCAGAGGAAGTACATGGGTGCAAAAAAGGGGCAAAAGTTGAGAGCGGGATGGGAGAGGAGAACTAAATACAGCATGGTTGTAGAGGGAAGCATAATGAAGGAAGGAGATAATTTTATTTGGAAGGTTTTTCTGGAAGAGCTCGGCTATTGAGTTTTGGGGGTGAGGGCAGCTCTGGGAAGGTTGTACAGGGGGCAGGCAAGGATGATGTGGTGCACTGTGAGGGTGCAATGGCACTTGTTGCAGAGAGGTTGGAGGGAGCCAATAAGGAGGCGGGAGTAAGTGAGGTGGGTGTGACCTATTCTAAGGCGGGTAATGTGGACGTTGTCGACACAGGAGAGATTTTGGATGGTAGGTTTGATCAGAATAGTGGGCTGGATGACGTGGAGTTTGTTATCAATTTGGGAGAAGGGAGGGGGTGGTTCCTATTTTTAACAAAATAGTTCAATCCAAAAAATCCACATAAATCTTGCATACAGTACAGTCGGGAATAAGCGTGCACGATATCGCAGTTAGCGGGATTATTTACGCGATTAATGCCCTTACCGCCATTGTATTCGTGTCTTTCATGCACCGACGGCACTTGCCCCAACTCTGCGCTAAGCGCGTCCGATAATCCCATTTTAATCTGCTCCTCCTCAAAGAGGTTAGCGTAATAGTATTACAGGAGTAAACGTCTCATTGCGCTAAGCTTGTTAGCGCATACGTAACGTAACTGCACTGAGTGTGATCCCAATCTGTGTACATGCATCACTGCACTTAGCACGAGTGTTTTATAAATTTATTTAAGCGAAACTTTTGTCTTCTTTTTGAGATAAACACAAAAATTCTGCCGTAAAACCTGTGTGTAGCGTAGATTTCTCACATACTTTGAGACTGTAATTTATTAGACAAGAGTCTAACGTTAATACGATTTCGCCAGACTTTTCTTTATTCCTTCGAAGTTTGAACGTACAGTATGTTAGGCTAGTTGCCCATCTTATAGTAAAACTGGGTGAAAGGCCTAATGTTAGGCCTAACCGTGATAATTCATAGAAAGACAGCCCAGAGGTTAAATTTGATCGTAAATAGTTTTAAAAACGTTAATTGCTGTCATTGAGATGTATCAATAAGATGAATCATTCATTTTGAGTAAATTCCAGCCCCCTTTTGGAAATGCAAATGCAAGAATTTACCGGAAATTTTTGAGAGAAGTGAAGACTTGAGTCACAATAAGAATAAAAGTTAAGATAATTGTTAAAAAGCATTTAACTTGTCACTGCCATTTCCCGACTGTTGGCTTCGCCCGACTATGTACTTGTGAAAATGGAATATTGGTACATGGATGTCAGTTAATGGTTCCTTAAACCCTTATTGGCAACATTTATGGAGTGGCCCGCCATTATGTCACCCGGACTTGGCCCAACCTATGTCCACTGTGGTGCTATGGTAGAAGGGAATAGAGAACCAACTCTACCCTTAAGGGTGCCATGATATTGCTAATGGGGTTTGTGGCAATTGTGATGCAGTTATTTTCATTTTCCACTGATTTATAAACATCAAAACATGACGTCAGAACACGCCATTAATGACTTTTTCAATGCTGCTGACATGCCTGAACTATATTCTGCTCTGAATGAAAAGTTGATAGAAATTCCTTCTTTTTTTTTTGAAGAAGGAGGAAGGGGGTGATTTATTAAGAAAATCAGCTTCTTTAAAATAAATAAATTTCTTTCAGGAGACCTTTTTCCTAGTCATAGAAAATCAAATTTTCTGTTTCCTTGGACCCCACCAGGGGCCCTTAAGTGGGCCCCTGGCCCCCACGCCAAAAGTGTTTCGATTGCGCTCACCGCCAGCAATAAACTGCTTTTAATTTTTAAACATTTATTTTTAATAAGCTACTTTCAGCTTTTTTTATCAAGTGTCTCTCACATGCCTGAGTATTGCTTGGGCCTTCATTTACAATTCCTTACTTCATCATTAAAGTACTGCAGGAAGGGGATCCCCCTTCCTTGAGGGAATTTTATGGAAATAATGATTGTATTTCGTGGCGAGTCCCATTTGTTCTTAACGACTATTAGTTTATTTGTTCTTAACAACTTGCTTCCACAATCCCAATGTCAACCATACTGAGGGATGTGTATCATAACCACAGCTGTTAAAAATGGTCGTTTCTTTGAACTATACTCAATATGAGTTCCACCATTGATTGCATTTAAAAGCAGAGGTATTTATAAGCTGGAATATATAGTTTGCTGATTAAAACATTACATAATGTTAAATGTTAGTCAATCTAAAGCAATAATCATTCATATATAACCTCTTTTGGCACAAATGACTTCACTGTTAAAGGAGGCACAGTCTGACATAATTCTTTATTTCATATAATAGAATTGAAAATAACTAATTTTCTGACCAAGTTCCATAACTTCCGAAGCAATCTAACATATTTTTTGTTTAATTGTTAAAAACTTTAATGCTACTACTTCATAGTACCATGGTAGCTGCCATTTTGATTGCAAAACATGCAGATTATGTCATCGGCCCAGCAGGATCTTGGAATGCTTTGTATTTCTTTAAAATGTACCTCAAGTTTTCTAGGTTATGAACAAGTGTTTTTATTTTGTAAGGGTGAAGGAAAATTTTGTGTATTCATGAAATTGAAAAATCAAAACATGCTGGTATAACTTTGTGTCACATCATTTTGAAATAAAAGACTTTAATCACATATGTAAAGAATTACATTATAATCTGTATGTCCCTATTGGGGAATCTATGTCATCATGCACAATATTTCAATACAGAATTGAACAAAATGGCAGCCCCCCTGTGTCGATTTCAAACATGAATAACTTGAGATAGGAATTTGACTCTGATGTTTTTGGCAGTTGGTTAAGATCTTGTATTCTCTATCATATGAAATAATGATTGTATCAGACTTTATGCCTCCTTTAATGTGTCGTTATGCCGAACAAGCATGCTAGTTAATAATGATAGAATATATCTGCCAAATTTTTAAGAAAATGTTAAGATGCTCAATTAGGCATGATGGAAATCTTCTGTTTTGATTCCTGGAAATGTGAAGTCTTATGCGGCAGCAACACTTGTACCTGCTGAGGTAAACTCTGTTATAACCAGGTCTGTGACGGGATGTTGTACTGTATATTACCCGATGGCAGGAAAAATATTCGTTTAAATTTTCTCGTACCACTTCACAAAAAGCATCGATCAAACATTTGAAATGAAGTGAAGTAAAACCAAGTCAGTTAGTCAAGAGTGGAGGTAAGTTCCGACAGAAAATAACTTTATGGAATATAATTATTTTAAAAACAAGACATTGGGTAAAAAAAAAAAAAAAAAAAAAGTAAGCAGGTAAAATGATAATTATGAATTGGACCAGGCTTCACCTTTTACCACCATCGGTCATCTGTGGAGAAAATCCTATCAAAAATTTAAGTCCTGTATCATATTTTAAAAATAGGATCTACATAAATATGATCAAACCAATATTCAGGGCCCCTGACACAGGTTTCATATGGCAGGTGAGAGGAGGAGGGGGAAGGGGGAGATTAATGTTGTCAATTAATTTTGTTGTGGATAAATAACACAAGACCAATTTGAAAACCATTGCTTTTATAATTAACACAAGACCAATTTGAAAACCATTGCTTTGAACATTATTCGGGAAGGGGGAAGATTATTCGGGAAGGAGAAACATTATTCGGGAAGGGTGGAACATTATTCGGGAAGGGGGAAACATTATTCGGGAAGGGGAAAACATTATTCGGGAAGGGGGGGGGGCTATGCCCTTCCCCATGTCGGAGGCCCTGATATTCAATGCCTTTTACCACCCTGATATTGCAATTCTCATGGAATGAAGCAATGCAGGCTTACCTATTTTATGTGCAGTTTTGACAGCACTAAATTTCAGTTCTTTTTTTTTTTACCCAATTGAGCTTACTTAATTTAGGCCTACACTTTTTTCTAATATCACTCACTCTGTTTTGTACATAAACTGGAATATAAAAAAAAGTACTCTACACAAGTGGAAGAAAAAAGCAGTAACAGCATTTCATTACGCCCAACATTACTTGACACATGCACAGGAATTTTTTTATTTACTGTATCAAGTAGGCCTAATAGTAAGAAAGAAAGGTTCAACGCGACACGAGTTTATAGACCCTCTTGACTGCCTCTTTTTTCACGGCCAAATGCTGTAGCTGTTTTTCTTCATACTGGCTGAAGCTGGATGTCCTTGATATTGGATTGCTGACAGAATGGCGTAGAAACGTTACTATGAAATAATTATTCATGCAAAAGGGAAAGAAAAAAAAGCTCTTTAAACTTTTTTGTAAATTCTTGTTGACTTAGACTGACAAAGCAATTAATAAGCATCCATACTGGCCCAGGGATTTTTCAATGTATCTTGTCTAATCTGCAAAACTGACAAAGGCTCAGAAGTTCGGAAGCTGTGGAAAAAATATAAGACAAACATGTCAACATCAGTTTAAAATTATTCATTTCCCATCCTCAACATTTGGCCTAACAGTAGATCTATAATCGTGAAAAATATCAAACGAAATATTTAGTCATTAATATTTAACAGAACCCTCCTACCAATATCAGCAAAGCTTAGAAATATTAGCTCTTATGTCCTAATTCTAATTGTAAAACAAAAGCAGAACACCATTACACATCGATTAAACCATGTAGCCTAACGCTAGGCTTTTTAATGTGACTGTGTGATAGGATAGCTAAATTCAATCAAAAAACATCGCCAGAATCAGTTTTTGTTTGCCCGATATTCATTTTGTTTGTCCAAAAACTGTAAAAAAAAAAAAATTAATCGAAGGATTGATTTAATTTTCACATCAATTTTTTTTCCCTAATGGATTTAATAAGTATTTTTATTGAAAATTCCGTCCGAAAAAATGCAATGCAAATGAAGACATTGCCTTATTTCGTAAGCGAATATTGCAAGTAGGGCCTGTGTACTGTGATTCTGAACATTGCGATGCTGACTGAATTAAACAAATATTTATATCCCAGAGTTCAACGTGAAACTGAATGAAAACAAAATAATATTTTACGAAAGTTTTTAATTCCTCTAGGCCTCTCGTTAAAACATTTTGCTAAAGAAAAAGCCTGCCAGGCCTAATCCGATAAGCAGATTATTATAACTGTGCAACGTTAGGAGTCCCTTTACAAAGCACAGGCACTTCGATCTTGATTGACATAATGCATACAGTGTGTATCGATTTTTAGCGCGTTAAGTCACAGGTGAATAGAAGCTGCAGGGCTGCATGCTCGGTGATGTTAGCGCGGTAACCCACGTTTAGCGCGATTTTGCGCTTGGGCAGCTCCATTCATCATGGTGGTAAGTGCACTAACGCCCCGCACTTAGCGTGTACGGTTATTCCCGACTGTACTGTACCTCTGTTATTTTTTTTAAAGTTCAATAATCATTCTTGCTATGCTTTTACTTTAAATAGGCCGTTTGTGCATCGCGATGGCATTCTCTATTATACTTAAGCCACCAAAGGTCCACGCCCTATAGCTTTATATGGTATTCACCTTCTTTGATGTGCTATAAAACTGTGTGAATTACGGGAGTATAAAAAGGCAGAAAAGAAAATGCCCGGACTAAAAAGAAGTGTCCCACTCCCCACCAATTTTGTATTTTCTTCATTAAAATGAAAATAAATCAACAAAAGTGTATTACTTGCAATCTCTGTACAGATAATATGATACGTAATTTGAATTTATCAGGATTGTAAATTAAACTGAAATACATTGTCTTCCAACAAACCAGACCTTGCTTCAGCAAGAAGCTACGAAAACATTTCCTTTTTACAACACATGCCACGCACCCAAGCAAAAGCAATTCTTCTGCACTTTGAGATAAGTTCAACATTGATTGGAAACATTTAACAATGATAAACAATATTTGTGGTCATTCAGAATAGTATAAAACAGCAAAACACATCTGTATATTTGAACATTCTGTTTGTACTTCCTACTTGTGAAACGATATGCAGAGCAGAATGCAGAGATAATACTAGAAAATGTGTTACGAGAATATCATAACACTCGTGTTCTTGTGCATGATACCTGGGTAATGCAAAGGGTTTTCTCGCAATGCGAATGTGGTTTACATGATGGGAGCATTCAAGGCAAATGGAAGCTTAATATGAAGTCACTATGATAGCAATTTTAATTTGTGTCAACTTATGAACCACAAGTTTCTTTTAATACAAATCTTGTGGTAAATTGCAGGAGGGAGGGGAAGGGGATTTAAAGAGATTTTGACACACTTACATTTGATATAGGTAGTAGAATAATCATAGATTGCAGTTCAAATGATTGTGTATCTTATATTTTAGTAACTATTTACTGCACTTACTAATGTTTTACAAACCAAATTCAAATAGAAGGATGATATTATTCTCTTCCCACTTAGGACCTATTTCAAAATCAGTCTGAAATATTAAAAACATTTGAAATCTTTATTTCCATGCAGCTATTTTATGATGTTCATCCCCTTTTTCTTCACCCTTTGTAAATTCTAGTTTTATTGTTATGTACAGTACAGTCAGAAATAACCGTACCGATATCACAGTTAGCGCGGATTATTTACCGCGATTATTGCCCTTACCGCCGCCATTGTATTCGTGTCTCTTTATGCACCGACGGCACTTGGCCCAACTCTGCACTAAGCGCATCCGATAATCCCATTTTAATCTGCTCCTCCCTTAAAGAGGTTAGCGCGGTAATAGTATTACAGAAGTCAACGTCTCATTGCGCTCAGCTTATCAGCGCATACGCAACTGCACTGTGTGTGATCCGAATCTGTATACATGCATCCCTGCACTTTAGCACCAATTTGTTTTATAAATTAATTTGAGCCAAACTTTTGTCTTTATTTGAGGGATAAAGAAGATTTATTCTGCCGTAAAACATGTGTGTGGCGTAGATTTCTCAGGTACTTTGAGAATGTAATTTATTAGACAAGAGTCTAACGTTAGTACGATTTCACCAGACTTTTCTTTATTCCATCGAAGTTTGAAGGCACAGTATGTTAGGCTAGTTGCCATGTCATAGTAAAACTGACAGTGAAAGGCCTAACGTTAGGCCCAACCATGATAATTCATAAGGAGACGACCCAGAGATTATATTTGATTACAAATAGTTTTAAAAACGTAATTGCTGTCATTGAGATGTATGAATAAGATGAATCATTCATTTAAAGTAAATTTCAGCCCCCTTTGGAATTGCAAATGCAAGAATTTACTGGAAATTTCTTTGTACAAAATGTTATTTAGTTTAGGCCATTAGCTATGATGAAAGACCTAGCCTATCTATGGAGCTTTAATCTGTGGCGTATTTGTCAACCAAAATTTATGAAATATTTTACTCTCTTTTTTTTTAATGGAGATGATTTGTTTTGTTGCTGATACTGTATTATTTTTCTATACACAATTACAATGTTGCATTGCATTTTTCTTTTCTATTTTGAACTCAAAAGAAGTTTTTGCTATAACCAATTTTCTTCATGTTTTTCCCTAAGAGGTACTGTATGTATCCAGATAAGTGAAATGTTATGTTCATATTGTCCAACTACAACTTACAAGAGAGACCGAAATTTGTTGAGCTATTGAATTAGAAAGAAAAGAATAAAGACATACAGTAACAAGTGTATAGAATCATAAAACTTGTTCGTTCATTACCAAGAAAGTGGAGATTACAGTACATGACACTTTCTTTTGCTTACTGCCATGATCTAGTCAATGTATGTCCATAAATCTGAAGTAATCCTTCTGCATTCAAATAAATGAACTATACATAACCAGTGCTTGTACTTGCAAGTTAAAGAACATTTTATCATTTTCGTGAATTAAAATATTTCGTGAAATTAAAACATTCGTCAAATTATGCGATTTGAATGTAAACTGAATTAGGCCTATAATGCATGGTTTTTGTGTTTCAATTGTAAATGAGAAACAAATTTCATAATTTCTTGTTACTAAACTTCGGTAAAATTAATTTTTTTGTTAACCCAAATACAAGAGGTTGATATTTTTTGTGGAACAGGATCATTCGATTTCAGGAGACGTTGGAAGCCTGACCTGCAGACTATAAGTTTAAAACCTGAAAAAATATTCACTTGCTGAGATTATAAATTGAAAAATAATAGCTGTTGCTACTGTATATGGTCAGTCCCAATTTCCTTCTTGATGACCATGTGGGGGTGGGGCAGGTAGCTAATGAATCTGAACCTCGGACCTCCACACAACATTTTGGCTAGCTGCATGTTCTGCATATACCATTGGGCAAACAAGACTTGTTCAAATTGGTGCTTGCATATTGATTTCTAGTACTGTCAATATGGATAATTTTCAGTAGGCCTACTACAAATGATGACATCAGAATCATCAGCTTGTCCACAAAAGTTTTGGAGAAGAAAAAAAAAACATATTGGGCAAGATATAGTACAGTAATATTGTAACTACTGAAGATAGGTGCAACAAAGGTATGTGGATGCAAGAAGGTACAGTAATATCAGAAATACTGTATATGGATGCAACATACAAGAACGTTCAAAAATATTATAAATAAATGGATGCATGGATAACCCAGCCCTGGTACTTCCCAACTTTCTGCAAGCATTTTTTCTTTTTCGAAAGATGTCAAGAGCCCAGAGAGTCACTTGAATAGTGTATAGAAAGTTTCACACTATACTATATACAGGACCATAGGAGACCTTGGATTATAGGAGGGGCCAAGCTCATTCTTTGCTGCATATACAGTAGCACTATTTAGCGTATACCTATATGCATTTACTATACCACTTTTATTATACGATTTGCTGCAAAGGCTACTATGGCCCCTGGTTGGTCGCAGTAGTAGTGGTCCCTGGTTGGTCGCCATAGTAGTCATGGAGGTTAAAAACCTGACCAATATATTGTAGCACTGCTTGGTCCTTCATTTGCAATTCATTACTTCATCATTGAAGTACTGCAGGAAGGGGATTTCCCCCGAGGGAAATTTATGGAAATATTTATTGTATTTCGTGGTCTATTTCATTTGTTCTTAACAACTATTAGTTTATTAAGATTTTGTATTCATTATCATATGAAATAATGATTGTATCAGACTTTATGCCTCCTTTATTGTGTCGTTATGCCAAACAAGCATGCTACAGTACTTAATAATGTTAAAATGAATCTGCCAAAATTAAAAGAAAATGTTAAGATGCTCAATCAGGCATGATGAAAATCTTCTGTTTTCAATTCCTGGGTGATGTGAAGTCTAACTCTGCAGCAACACTTGTACCTGCTGAGAAAAATCAAAATGCAGTGAACTCTTTTATAACCAGGTCTGTGACGGAATGTTGTATTGTATATTACCTGATGGCAGGGAAACTATTCATTTAAATTTCCTCGAACCGCTTCACAAAAATGCATCGATCAAAACATTTGAAATGAAGTGAGGTAAACCAAGTCATCTCGTCAAGAGTGGAGGTAAGTTCCGACAGAAAATAACTTAGCGGAATATGATTATTTTGAAAACAAGGCATTGGGTCAAAGAAATTTAAAATTTCAAGCAGGTAAAATAATAACAATGAATTGGGCCAGGCTTCACCCTTTACCACCATTGCTCATATGTGGACAAAATCCTATCAAAGACCTACAGTGTAAGTCCTGCATCATATTTTAAGAATAGGGCCTACATAAATATGGTTTATCTTTGTAAGGGTCTTTGTAAGGGTTGAACTCCAGTTTGTTAGTTTCTGCAACTTCATCTATCGCAAGCAACGCATACCCTACACTGTACCTGGCCTGGGACCAACACATAATTTGGCATTGGCCTGGAAATCGCGAACGGGACGTTGAAAATGATAGTCGCACTGTCAAGTCGCTTAATATGATTTTACAACAAAATTTTGTAATCTGACTTCAAATACTCTCACAAAATGTCATCCACGTCCTCAAATAAATGATATTATCGTACATCAAATTTGACTATATTACTGATAACAAACTGGAGATATGCTTGACTGAAGAATGCAGTCACGTGACTGGACCCTACCCTTGGTAAAATCACAATATGTTCTCAGGAACTGTTCCCAAGAACAAGATTATCAACTTATGCATACCAACAGGCTATCACCTAACAGGTCCGCAAAAAACATATATAAACTCGCTCCACTTCGAACCAATGAAATCATTTGAGCTTGTACCCCCTATGTGATAACAAGTGGTATGCATCAATTACATACTGCACAACACTTGACTGGAATGTAAGATTCCATTGCTCGTAGGCTACTACTATGAGAAAACATAACTACAGAACAGAAAAAAAAAATCAAAACAAAATGCATGACATCTTTCGTTCTTTTTAAATCTAAATAATTTTGACCGGGACTTTTGTTCAGAGGTTTATTACACACATGAAAATGAGATGAGGGGAATGAATACAAAGTTTTTAAGGGAATGAATACAAACTTTGTGAAGAAATGAATGGTCGCTTTCACTTGCACCCTCATTGTGAAATGTGCAGGGATACATTTTTTTCATTTTACAGTACAATGTTATTCCATAATGATCACGTAATTAATTTACCCTCCTCTAAACCATGCTACAGCTATTTATAGCGACGGTTTTTCGCAGCTTAAGCTGCTGCTAATTCAAACTGAAAAAACTTTTGAAATTGATACGACAACCCTAATGAAAACCCATTCATTAATCATGTTACTATAACAACACGTGAATCTAGGGTCCTTCATGCAAAGTTTCATTTGTATCCAGGGGCCCATATACACATTGAATGTATTGTAACTTGTAGTCTTATACAGTACATGCATAAGGTCAGTCAGTAAAGTAGGGCGTGGTTGGGTGTGTATTCGTAAATGGTCTCGTAATACTTGGCTTGCAATTTGTGATATACATGTGTTTGTCGGAATTTATAATGGATTCCCAAGTATTTTAAAACTAGAAAAGGACTCAGGAGAGAATCGACATGACTTCATAAAAAGGGATTATAAAGAAATGAAGGTAATCTGTTGTGGTGACCAGGAAAATATTAGCCTGAAAAGAAGACGCAAATACATAGCATCATTGAACCTGTTATTACAGGTACATTATGACTATTTATTTGCAAACATTCTCAATCGTATTTATTGATTGAATCTGCAAAGATATCACATATTTTCACAAATATATTAAAGAGGCAATATCGTCATATGTGCACAATATTTGAATTCCTTTCAAATTTCTTGATTGGTTGAAATTTTGCTGCTCGATTCGTTGTCTCGTATTGCAAGGTATATAGTTATTTAAAACGCCTTGAAGCTCACCACATGAGATAGCCCAGATGCTTGCGGCGATCGCAAGTAACGCTTTTTTTTTGCAAATCATGCTGTGAGTTCAAGCCCCAGTAGAATCGTTTATTCTGACTTTTTGCTTTCATCTTCTTCTTTTTTTTTTCTCAGTAATTTTCATTTGGTGATTATCATTGTAGTATTATAATACTAAAATTTCACTTACTCTTTCTGACAAAAAAACATTGAAAAAAACATATAACTTTCTCGTCACAGTAACATAATGCGCTGTGTATGTAATTCTGCACACATAACGTACATGCTAGTGTCTGGCTGTACTGTGTGGTACAAACAGACAGAGAATCAGATCTTGCCTCCACAACCGGAAGTGACGTCAAAATAAAGTATCCCCCATTTTTACAGTATTTTACTGAGACAAGCCTCCTCTTTAAAAAGATACTACAAAAAACATGTTGACACACAACATGAACTTTCATTTGGCAATTGTTTTTGTGGTGACTTGGTTATTTTCAGTACTTCCCGTTTATCATAAAATATCAATCAGACTGAAAACGTGGTAAACCGGTTTTAGTTACAAAACTTGTAGACTGTGCAAGCTTAACATGTACTGTAAAACTCAGCATAGATTAGTTGATCAAACAAATGATTCCCCTTCAAATTTCAATTCTTAGTATTAATTGCCTATAACAGACACCTAGCTTTGCTGTTTCACAGGAACAGCCCGCCCTGCCCCTCCGTGGGCCCGCCCTGCCCCCCTGGGGTCCGCCCTGCCCCTCATGAGAAAAAATGAACTTAATAATCTTAATTAGCCTCATAAGTGAAATACTTTACATAGATACAGAACCCAGAATGATAGACTGGTCCTTATTAGTCAGAAAAGCTTCATTCTCAGATGTATGATTATAGCTAAAATCCCAAAGCTTCTTCACTAGGGATTGAGCCTTAATGGTGCCACTGGACTCCATGCCAAAAAGACGCAGCACTTCGCGCAAGCATTAATGTGCCCCTTAACAAGTCTAACACCCTGCCCCTTTTTAAATCAAGCTAGGGTTCTGTATAAGTTACAACAGCATGATACCAAATGCAAGTTAGTATATTAAAGATGGTGGACTGCTATAATCTTTTCTTAATCTTGGAAAGGTTTTTATTTTATTTTTTTGCATAAAGGCTAAAAGTTTGCATTTTTCCAACGATTTCTACCGACAGAATCATATAGGGTTTTTTTAGGTTTATGAAGTGAGCCACTTGTTTTCCACTGATTACTGCATTATGCATCACATTTCCAATAGTGAGAAATGATAAAATATTGTAATTCCAATGAAAAAAAATCTTCTTATTTTCCAGATGGCTAGTTTATTGTTCATTGACTTAACATTGATAAGCAACACATGTTCTTAAAGTTCCATTAGCGTAGGAAACAGGGCATGTTATTTGATTTGGGATGCAAAGTGACAAAAAATGGGAGTTTTAGTGGAATTCTTAGAGTATTGAAGAATTACTGTATTAAATGGTAAATTTAACATCAAATAATAATTCGAGTGTCGACAATCTACTGTACTGTACAGTGCATACTGTACTTTCTCTAGGCCTGAGTCGGTTGATACGTGTCTGTTGCTTCAAGCCAAGCTACTGTACAGTAATTGAAGAGAAGTATATTTGACCAAACCATGAACCATTTATATTAGCTTCAATAAATTGCAGCTGTTGATGTTTAGGACAAAGTTCAAATCTGTTTTGCTTGGCAGTATGAACGATAAATGAGATGTTGTGAATTCACGCTGTAAATAGCTTCCTTCATTAGGCTTCAGGCAGGAAATGTGTTTTAGTCATTGCTTCGCAACTTTCAACAGCTGACTGAGGAAGAGTTTGGACATCACGGTGTAGTGGCGGCAGAACCGGGGAGACAGCAAGTGAGGGTGAATCAGCTCACCAACGAAACAAGCGGAGGGAACTTTAAACATATTAACATTATCTTAAATCACCGTTCAAACAGTTTCTATTTTCAAAATTGATTTATATTGTCAAAATACAATTTTTTTTGTACTTAATAAACTCTGTACCAAAACAGCAAACAAAAATTTGGAGGCTTTATTCCAGTCCACTTTGACAATAGCAGCTGTTTTCAGAAAAATATTTCCATTTCATTTATTTGTTTTTTCACAACAACAACCACCACCACAACCACCACCACCAAAAAACCAACAAGACCAACAGCAGCAACACCACCACCACTACCAGCAATACCATCACCACCACCACCAACAATACCACCACCAACACCAACCACCACCACCACCACAACAACACCACCCACCACCACCACAACAACAATACCACCACCAACAACAACAACACCACCACCCACCAACACCAACAATACCACCACTGCCACCAACAACAACACCACCACCACCAACAATACCACCACCACCACCACCACCACCACCCACCAACAACAACAACAACACCACCAACACCACCACCACCAACAACACCACCACTACCACCAACACCACCACTACCACCAACAACAACACCACCACTACCACCAACAACAACACCACCACCAATAAGAATAATGATACAGAAATATGTGAAAGGAAATGCCCTAAAAATCTAGCATGGCTTAACGAGTATGGCACTCCCTCAAAATACATGTCATGGTGTTTTCTGTAGATTTTCAACAGCCTGGCGAAATTCAATACTCCTCTAGCAACTTTATACCATGGAGCTACAGTACTTAACTAAACCTTAAGTGTGATTCCTTCCAACCTGTATTACCCCAATGGATAAACACTCTTTTATTAATTTTATCATTTCAAACATGACTATCAAACATCCAAGTATTTTACATTAAACAGCCACAAAAAGTTAATAAATTTCATTTATATCAAAGTTGCAGGCAGTCAGTTATGATAAAACTTCATTAAAACATCAATATTATGATAACAATTACCCAAGAATCCTTCCATGAACTAAAAACAACTAAACTCAGGAGTACAAAGGCTTTGCGCAATACTTAAACTTTATATTTGATGGCTTACGATGTTCAGACAACAAAAATCATAAGATGTTGAATCCTCAAACATCATATTAAGTTTCTTCAAAAGGAATACTAAATCTTAAATTTTACATCAAACAGTCATTAATTGACTAATCATTGACAAAACTATGAGGTTTTTATTATTATTTTGTTCGTTCAGAAAGGTTAAAAGTGACAGACTGATCGTGACAGACCGATCAGATACGGTACACTGTACAGTACATGCATTAACTACAAGCAGTATCACTATACTGTACAGTACTTTGCTCTGTACACATGTACCATCTACCACTGTTTCTTTAAGTGACAACACTCGTGCGATGATTGAAGCAGACTAGAAATTGGATATTATGTGTTAAATATGGACTTCTGAATATCTTTAAGTCCATAAAATGAATGCTACCAAAATAATGCCTATTCAGTGGAACATTCAGAGAAGTAAGTGAAATATAAAATTTAAAGAAAAATTGGAGCCAATTTGTGTAAGGCATACAGTGTAGGCCTAGTACCACTTCCACATCCACAACATCTTTTTTTTTCTTTTTAAGATTATGCTGAGGCCTAAACTTTTTAAGTATCTGTGCTTGATCTTTGAGATAGAAACCATGTGAAGAACATTTTTAAGCAAAGTGGGTGTTTATCTAAAAATGTATGTACATACAAAATTTTGCAGTGATTTCTGTTGATTTGTACAAAAAGTTTTACTTTACTCTTTTTGAGCTGAGACGAAATTACCTTTCCCAGAGCAGTACATACGACTAACGTATGACGTCCTATAATTTGCATATCGATATTTTGATAATATAAATATTTTTCAGGCGAAATATCGCTATTGCATAATGCTCAATATCCCCTAAGCTTAATGTACAGTACAGCAACAATATTAACATTTTTACCATCTGTGTTTCTGAACACATTTTGCCCTCCCAAACACATTTTAATAACACAACTGGTCGTGACAGACCGATCAGATACAGTACACTGTACAGTACATGCATTAACTACAAGCAGTATCACTACTGTACAGTACTTTGCTCTGTACACATGTACCATCTACCACTGTTTCTTTAAGTGACAACACTCGTGCGATGATTGAAGCAGACTAGAAATTGGATATTATGTGTTAAATATGGACTTCTGAATATCTATAAGTCCATAAAATGAATGCTACCAAAATAATGCCTATTCAGTGGAACATTCAGAGAAGTAAGTGAGATATAAAATTTAAAGAAAAATTGGAGCCAATTTGTGTAAGGCATACAGTGTAGGCCTAGTACCACTTCCACATCCACAACATCTTTTTTTTTTTTTTAAGATTATGCTGAGGCCTAAACTTTTTAAGTTTCTGTGCTTGATCTTTGAGATAGAAACCATGTAAAGAACATTTTTAAGCAAAGTGGGTGTTTATCTAAAAATGTATGTACTGTACATACAAAATTTTGCAGTGATTTCTGTTGATTTGTACAAAAAGTTTTACGTTACTCTTTTTGAGCTGAGACGAAATTACCTTTCCCAGAGCAGTACATACGACTAACGTATGACGTCCTATAATTTGCATATCGATATTTTGATAATATAAATATTTTTCAGGCAATATATCGATATTGCATAATGCTCAATCTCCCCTAAGCTTAATGTACAGTACAGCAACAATATTAACATTTTTACCATCTGTGTTTCTGAACACATTTTGCCCTCCCAAACACATTTTAATAACACAACTGGTCGTGACAGACCGATCAGATACAGTACACTGTACAGTACATGCATTAACTACAAGCAGTATCACTACTGTACAGTACTTTGCTCTGTACACATGTACCATCTACCACTGTTTCTTTAAGTGACAACACTCGTGCGGTGATTGAAGCAGACTAGAAATTGGATATTATGTGTTAAATATGGACTTCTGAATATCTTTAAGTCCATAAAATGAATGCTACCAAAATAATGCCTATTCAGTGGAACATTCAGAGAAGTAAGTGAGATATAAAATTTAAAGAAAAATTGGAGCCAATTTGTGTAAGGCATACAGTGTAGGCCTAGTACCACTTCCACATCCACAACATCTTTTTTTTTTTTTTTAAGATTATGCTGAGGCCTAAACTTTTTAAGTTTCTGTGCTTGATCTTTTGAGATAGAAACCATGTGAAGAACATTTTTAAGCAAAGTGGGTGTTTATCTAAAAATTTATGTACATACAAAATTTTGCAGTGATTTCTGTTGATTTGTACAAAAAGTTTTACTTTACTCTTTTTGAGCTGAGACAAAATTACCTTCCCCAGAACAGTGCATACGACTAACGTATGACGTCCTATAATTTGCATATCGATATTTTGATAATATCAATATTTTTCAGGCGATATATCGATATTGCATAATGCTCAATCTCCCCTAAGCTTAATGAACAGTACAGCAACAATATTAACATTTTTACCATCTGTGTTTTTGAACACATTTTGCCCTCCAAAACACATTTTAATAACAAACTTTTGACTTTTGCATGGATGTATTATACACTGTAGTTGTGTACTAAAACAGGCTAACAGAAGGCTGTATGAAATCAGTGTCATACGAAAAGCACAGTTGTTACATGTACAGTATGCACTGTACCTTATAACTTGTACAGTTCTGTATGTGTGTACATTTGTTTGTTTGTAAGAGGGCTTAACAGCACCACGACAATGAGGGTCAAATTGTGCCTGAGAGGTTAGATCATTCTAGAGGTAGGGAGGAAAGAAAACAGGGGGAGAATGAGAGAAAAACAAGAACAAAAAGTCAGTAAGCTGGGATGGAGAGAGGAGGTGCATAGTGTGTACACACAGCAAAATACAGGTTGCAGTATGGAACAATATTGCAAAACATATAAAAAACAATGAACTTAAGAAACCCCATTCAAGTAATGTATCCCACTTAGGCCTACAGTATCTATTTCAAATAACCGCTTCTCTCTTTTTTTCTCAGGAAGGGTGGAGGAGTGGGGTATTCATTAAAGCCCCAAGCTATTTGTACTGTATATCACAACATAAAGTACAGTATAGTAGTAGATGGAGTGAAGAGGTTTACTTTGCCCTATTTTTGTGATTAACCCTCTTTTCTTGGTAGGAGGAAAAAATATCAAATTTTAAGTATTAAAAGGGGGGAGGAAGGGGAAGGGGGAATTTTCCGGGGGAAGGGGAACTTGATACAAATTTGGTACTTTCCCTCACCCAAATTATAAACAAAATTTGTTTTGTTTTGGATCCCCAACTTTGAAAATATTCTAGTGCCCATGCATGCAACACCCAGGAGAAAATTCCAGTTGGAACCAGCTAAGATTCCCCAACTGGTTCCAGCTGGGAAGTGTTTTTCCAGCTGGAAATGGTATTATAATTTCCAGCTGGAAATTATGTTTTTTACTAAAAAAATTTTTAATAATGTGATGAGCGGAGTCACATTTATTGACACCAATAAATGTTCATGCAGAAATAGAGATTAATAACTGCATTAATATTTCTATTTTGCAAATTTCACACAGAAAAAATAGAGATTAATAACTGCATTGATATTTATATTTTGAAAATTTTGTGCAGAAGAAATAAGAGATTGATAAGTGCATTAATATTTCTATTTTGAAAATTTCATGCAGAAAAATAAGAGATTAATAACTGCATTAATATTTCTATTTTGCAAAATTCACGAAAAAATAGAGATTAATAACTGCATAAATATTTATATTTTGAAAATTTCATGCAAAGAAATAAGAGATTGATAACTGCATTAATATTATTATTTTGAAAATTTCATGCACAAGAAATAGAGATTAATATCTGCATTAATATTTTATTTTGCAAATTTCATGCAGAAGAAATAGAAATTAATAACTGCATTAAATATTTATATTTTGATTAGTCTAGTGCTTATTAACTTAATCTTTGTGGTTTCATTCCTTTAATATTTTGATTTAATCATTTATGTTGAATTTTTTATTTTTTACTGATAAAAAGGAAATAATAAATATAAAGATAAGTCACTCTTACTAATCATTTACAATTTCTCATTCAGTTGTGACTGATTGGCAAGAGGCAGTTTGCAAAATCCTAGCTTGATTTAAAAAGGGGCAGGGTGCTAGACTTGTTGAGGGGCACATTAATGTGCGCACGAAGCGCTGCATCTTTTCAGCATGGAGTCCCATGGTTAAGAAACTCTGGGATTTTAGCAGTAATTATACCTCAGAATGAAACTATTCTGATTGATAAGGACCATTCATGAGCCAAACAGGACAATTGCTTGCTATGCTATCATTCTGTATCCATGTGGGGTATTTTATTTATGAGATTAACTAAGATTATTAAGTTTAAAAAATATATATATATATATATAAAATAATAAAAAATTGTTTAATTTTTTCTCATGAGTTTGGCGGACCCCAGGGGGGGCAGGGCGGACCCCAAGGGGGCAGGGCGGACCCCAGGGGGGCAGGGCGGACCCCAAGGGGGCAGGGCAGACCCCAGGGGGGCAGGGCGGACCCCAGGGGGGCAGGGCGGACCCCAGGGGGCAGGGCGGACCCCAAGGGGGCAGGGCGGACCCCAGAGGGGCAGGGCGAGCCCACGGAGGGGCAGTGCGGGCCACCTGTAAAACAGCAAAGCTAGGGGTCTGGTTTGTAAGTCTTTCATCAAGCTGCAATGTCACATATTGAAGGACATTGGCTTTTTAATGCAAACATTTTTTTCAGTCTCTTTGGAAATTTGTACTTGAAGGTACCGGTAAGAAGCATTGGGAACTTCTGCTTCCAGCTGGACCCATCTGTTTCCAGCTGGAACTGGAACCAGCTGGGAATTGTGACAAATTCCAAAGTAAAAATTTCCAACTGATAATTCCCAGCTGGAATTTTCTCCTAGACATTTTCTCCTACAGTCAGTGGCATAACTAAAGGGGTGGATGGCCACCCCTGGCCTGGACGCTTTTATAAGGGGGCCCGTGGAACAAATAACATTTATACTATAGTCTCCCCCAGCCTGTAGGGCCCTAGCTATGCCACTGCCTACAGTAAAATTGTCCACCAGTGTTTAACCCTTACTCTACCAGAGCATTTTAGATTACAAAAACTATTTTAGGAAACCTTTTTGGAAAGGGGCTTTTTCACAAATTTATTTTCATTTTCTACTGTAAGAAGTTTATGTTATATGAAAGCTAAGACTTTGGACTTTACGTTGGTTTGCATAATTCTCTGGTCAAATATGCAAATTTATGCAAATGAGGTTATTAATTCAGATTATTAGATGTCCTAAAACTGCTATATTTGTGATATTCCACTTTCTTGTGGCTAATTAAAAAAAAAATATTGATATAATTTATGAATTGTTGAAAGAAGGACCTTTTATTTGATAGTACTGATTTTTTTGGAGCAAGGAAAAAATTCATAAGTCAATTTTTAACAAATTGACATTTTTGACCTAGAAATTGACCTCTGATTTTGCCACTGATCTATCTGATAGGATTTAGCACTGTACTTTTCCTATACTTTCCCTTTTACAAAAAGGAGATAAGAAATCCCCATCGAGTTATACAGGACCTATTAGTTTACTATGTATAACGAGTAAGATTTTTACACGCATTTTAAATAACAGGTTGTGCTGTTGGTTGAATGATTCTGAAATTGTGTCTTATTAATTAAAAATTTCAATGCATGACTCTAAGAGGTATACTAAATTAAGTTTTCTTGAACAAATTTCTTTTGCTGATACTAATTATCAGCCATGGGGTTTAGATACCAAGAAACTACTTTGTAATATGGGTTTTGGGTACATATGGTTTAATAAGGGTGTAGCTGATGTTAAAGTATTTTTGAATATTTTGAAACTTAAACTTCAAGATGTTGATAAACAAGATTGGTTAAGTTCTGTTCAAGATTTTGATTACTTGCGTTGTTATAAATTATTCAAAAAGGATAAATTTGTTGAGCCATATGTAATTCATCTTTGGTATTTTAATCAACGGAAATTTCTGGCTAAATTTCGATGTGGTTATATTGATATAAATGTAAACAAGGGGGCATACCAGCAAAATCGATTACACTCAAAGGGTATGTAAATATTGTATTTACTGCATTGATGATGAGTTCCATTTCCTTTTAGTTTGTCCATATCACACAGACTTACGAGCTGAGTACATTCTGCACTGTTATACTTCTCATCCTAATTTGCATAAATTGTGTTCCCTTGTAAATAGCAATTCCAAAAGAGTTTGCCAGTCGCTTTCTAATTTCATCAGGCATGCACTGAATTCCCGTCATGTTTGAAAACTATTGTTGTTACCATGATTATATAAATTGTCTCTTTGTATTTGAGTTCTTGCTTCCTCAAGCCATTTTGTTGTTTTATATATTTTTTGTGATTGTATAGATTGTAGTGTGAAAAGGGGCCAATGGCCTGTAACGAAATAAATGTACTATAAACAAGCATTGTTCCTTTCTATGATGTACAAAACTAATATAATACTGGACATCAATGATGTTATAGTTCAACCCATGGCAGTGCAAAAACCAACTGACTGGTTTTAAAAGCAATTTTTTTTTTGTCATATTTGTCATATTTTGTCTACTAATTTTTAGCTTAAATTTGTTTACCTCTAAGTTGTTCATGATCGTTTCCATGACAACCAGATTTGGCCAAATTTTGGTAAATTTTGAAGAATCAAGCATTTTGAAAGCATAATAAATGTTTGGACATATTACTTTACCACTGCTATCAAGTATTTTCTTGTTCTGTACAATATTCTCTTCCAACTTAAAAAAATAAATGATTGATAATATGACATCGTTAAATAATTGATGACATCGTTAAAGAATTAATGACATAGGTAAAGTATAAACAAACCATACCATACACTAATTTGAAAAAATGGGACAAATGTATTTTGATGTAAAATTTGCTAAATTTGAGTTAAATGCAGTTTTGAAACTAAATAAGCTGTATTTTTAGCAAATGGTTTAGCCATGTATGGAATTAGCATCTGTGGGACATAATAAACAAAGAGATAGTTTAATTAATGACCTAAATGATTAATTAATATTGAAAAAAGGTGAGACAATTCACTGATTGGGTCAAAATGTGCAAATCTGAAATTATTTCAGTGTGCTTCAAATAAATAACTAAGCTGACAGTTGTAAGTTTATGGCTAAACTGTGTATATCACTTAGATAACAAGACAAACAAACACAAAATTAAAAAATTCATTAATAATCATGTAAAATTAATTGGATTTCCCCATATTTTGAGTTATTTACTTACTTTGCAATGTTCAAAAGTAGATGAATTTAATTTAATTAAAAACCAATTTGAATAAACTTGTAATATTCCATTCAAATGTTGATATAATACAAACATTTAATTACTACATGTAATCAACTGTTAATGATTTAATTTATTATAAATATTAATCAAAATGTTTAAAGTATAAGCATACAATGCATAATTTTTCATGAAAAATGGAAAGAAAAAAAATGTGATGAAATAAAAAACATTTCTATTCAATTAAAAGAATTTCAAATATCATTACTAAACAAATTATACACATAGATCAAGACAATTCATGATGGTACAAACAATGTTACTTGCAATGTTGATCAATAAATAAAAACTCTGGCACTTGCATGAAAACATGAATAAATAACAGGCCATAGGCCAAGGTGGCTGCAAGTGATTGTGATGAAATTTACAATAAACACAGTAGCAGTGTAGGCCTACCACAATAGGTTCAGTTCATCAAGAATTGTTTAACTCGCCTAAAAAAAGATGGCCCTAAATAGCTGCACAGTGATTGTTGAAAAAGAAAGTTTATTTAATCAAAAGTTAATTTTCTTTCAGCAATGATATTATTTAACAAATCATATGCATAGATCATAAAAAATTAAGATGGTTGTACAACGTACCCGCCATGCTCAGTTGATCGGGAATTGATAACTCCCCACCCCCAACCCACAAGCCCCTCACAAAAAACAAAAAAAAGCCCTGGGTCTTGGTGAAAGCTTAAAACAGCATCAGAGATTGTGCTTTTTTTATTACAAAAAAATCTTGATCTACGCTAAGTAAAAGTAAATTTCCTTTCAGCAATATTTAAGAATTTGAACACAATAACTTAACATAAAAGAGTTATTCATAGTAGGCCTACACCACAGATTGCAGTTGAGAATGGCTGCTACAGTACTGCTAGTGCCGTACTACCTGACTACACACAGTGTATTCATTTGTGTACACTACACTACATTAGTTACGTTACGAAGGTACTGTACAGTACTGCATCATGCATGCTGAAATCCAGGCGGACATCGGCTTCAAATTACTCTAAAACCAGCTGATAAATCATTTAATTAAACTTTCCTAATATAAGTAAGTTATGTTTAACATTACGTACAATTTAAAAGTGCTTGCAATTTCCTTTCATTTAATATATAAATAATGGCATGCCCCAGTCTATTAGAAACTTTTCCTATAAGAATTATTTTACACCTCTTCAATTTGAATGACCACGTGGTGCAGAGGAAATGTATGTGGCTAGCACATGAGCACTCCAGGTTCGAGTCTCATTGTAACTTTTTTTTTTTCTGCTGCAGCTTTCAGGAGTCTTTAGAATATAATCATTTTTGGTGTTTTTCATCTTTCCTTTCTTTCTAAAAATCATAGATAAGCATCAGTGGAAAGAAAATTTAAAAAAGAATCTAACTATGTAGTACAAATCTCTGTTTTCAATATTGACAAGAAGTTATACTTCTGCAAAGATTGACCATTTGTTGACCAAATTTAGCCAAAAATTGCTTAATTTGCATATTTCTGTCCAATATTTCCTAATTTGGCCCTTATTACTTAAAAGATAAATATCTCAGCCCTATTCTAATCAAACTTCATAAATACTTTAAGGAAATCCTTGCATCTGATTGGTTAATTACCCATGTTCGAATGAAGTATCGAGACATGGCTTGAGCTTCCACATGAATTTCTATAAACAAGTTGGGAGAATTAAAATTGTTGATCAACAATGAATCTCCACTTGTTGCTTTTCAATGTGTCTTTCAGATCATACACCTCAATTTTACACTTTTGTTTTATACATTATCCCTGTAGTTATTGGTTTATAATGAAAATTGGATATTTCAACGCCAAAACAAAATAGTAGCCTATTTTTTTTTTTTTTTGCTGCTCGCGACCGTACGTACACGTATATTCGTGTTATCATCTTGTTGTTAAGTGAATCTATTTAAATATGTTAGGAGAATAAACTTGTTATCAACATGATTCAAATTTGTTTGCATTTTTCTCTTTTTTTAAATTTTATGTCAGAATTTATGAATCGAATCAAGTAGAAGGTGCCTTGGTCTCTACTGCTCATTCAAAACCGGCTATGACGTCACAGGGGCAGAGGCCCTCGGCTGCGCCTCGGGCCTCAGCCTCCCTGTGACGTCATAGCCGGTTTTGAATGAGCAGTAGAGACCTCGGCACCATCTACTTGATTCCTTAATTGTAACGAAAGAAAATGAAAGGAAAGTGTCAAAAAAGCATATGAAAAAAAAGTTACGAAAATTGGGCTGCTTTTTTCAAAGTCCTGGTAGAGTAAGGGTTAATGCCAACTCCCTGACATAACACAAAGTCACGTCCCAAAAATTTCACACGGCTTCAAGTCTTAGATATAGATTTTTTTATCATCCCATAATTCACTCAAATTTTCATAAAATCGCATAATTTTGGTCTTATATGGAAGGTACTACTTCACAAATTGATAATATTATACCAGCTTTTAGATATGTTTAATAAAAGTAGTGAATATCGTAGTGCTAATAGGAAACACATGCACTGAATGCATGAGGACCTACAATACGCGAAGCATTACGTCTACAGCTGGCTATTTTTAGCATTATTACGTAAGAAATCTGATACTGTAGTAAAACCTTACGGGGGCTTTAATTAAAAAAACCACATAGAATATCTCTTAGCAAAATACAAGCTATAGGAAGCATACAACAATCTTGTTTGAGCCAGAATTTCAAAAGCAAAACGTTTAAAACCTAGAAGGAGATGCAGCAAACCATTGCACAGGCACATATGGGAGCTAACGTACGATTTGATCAGTTCCACTCATTACACTCTGTGTAATGGGTGGAATTAATCAAAATGAAATGTTTACACCAATATTTTAATTAAAATCTTAAGCAAATGATATGCAAATTAAGCTAATTTACCTCATTTATTATGTGCAGGCTTGAAATTGTCAGTTTATAGCCAATTTCAGTCATTGGAAGCTTTGAAAATAGTTATATATTTGTTCAGGTTATGGTGAATGTCTTGTAGAAACTCACTTTGTTGATTCCAATAAGAATTCTTGGTGAAAAGGTGCTCAAAAATGGTTCAGAGCATCAGTAATCATGTTGACGTTGCCAAAACTTGGTATCCTTTAGTTACAGTTGGTACCGTGCATGAAATGTCAACAAATTTGTCCAAATACAGGAAAATCATTTAGAGAATTACAATTTTAAATGTTTCTAAGGAAATACAGGGGTTGTGGGTAGGGTGGGAGTGGAAGGGGGGGTTCTGGCTTATTTATATTGGGAGGGGGACCAGGAGTAATGCCATCCCCCGAAAATATAGCCCTCTTCCAGGATCCAAATTGCTTCAAAGAAAATAATATCCTCCTATATGGGACTGCTTGGCACCAACCATGGGTCTCTTGCCCTAACATGTATCTCTTTCCCACAACATGGGACCCTCTCCCCTTAAAATATTAATCCTACACCATTGCACCACAACCTCACAACATGAAATCAAGATTTCGCAAAATAGGTATATGGGCACTTTTGCACTACAAATTAAAAGTTAATCTGTAAAGTTTCATCCAAAATTACTGTAAAAAGGACAATTCATGTTAATCACGTCAGATTTAAGTAACCCATTTACTTGTTTTTAATCCTTAGAAGTAAATAATTCCAGCCAAATTACAGTGTTTTTTCTTAATTTTGAATGGATCCACGGATCCCCACTAACGTTAGCTATGTCTAACGTTAGGCCTAAAGAGTAACGTTAGTAAGAATGAATTTTGAAAAATGTACTCGCAATTTTAGGAATTTGATAAAATCATTTCACCTGGTTCTGATAATCTTTGGGCCTCTTTTGGGTTGGGTCCAGGTTGGGTACCTCAGTTTCACTTTCAAACAAGATTCGAGATACACATTCTTCTGTCGTCTCAACGTAAATGTCAAAAAATCTAAAAAAAACTCAAGTGACATAGCTATAAAACGTTGTTAGGAACTATCGAGGAGGTATGTCTTTTATTGCAGCAATCCATGTCAAAGCACATTGTTTTCGCTGCAGAATGATGTTTAAAACTTTTTATTACGATATAGGGGTGGATCACATGATTTTTTAAAAAAGGTCAAAAATTCACCAAAAAATCACAAAATTTTACATATTTTACAAATAATTTTTAAATTATGACCAGCATGAGCAAAATGTGATTAGATTTTGACAATACGACTTGTCTAAATAAGAGGTTTTTTTTATATTAAATTTAAATTCTTTTTTCTAAGCAATTTTTGTAATTTTTTTTTAAATATGCATTTTTTAGGACATTTTAAACAAAAACAAAAATGTTTGGACAAAACTTAACAAAATAAAGTGATTATAATTCCCCCTGTCCTCCCCTCCTCTTCCATAGATACAATATTATGAAAGATCTTTCTGAGATCTTTGCAATGAAACTATTTACACCCCTATAAAATTTTGGTGAGGTCCCGATTTTATAATTAAAAAAAAGGTAGTTTCAAAACGGCGATATCGAGTAGAATAAGGGTTAATGAAATAACACCATCACCATAAACACCCCTCTAACAGCATAAACTGCTAAACTATGCACACAATTTTAACTTATTGACTTACTGTACAAACATACTGTACAAACTTCACTGTGCAAGTTATGTTTGCCATAGGACAAAGTTTTTAATTATAAAATCTTTGAAAGGAAAACTAAACAATTCTGACAATTTCATCCTTCCCTCTAGTCATGTGCATCTCAACAAAAGCTATTTTGATCTGAATGCTCACATGGGATTGTCAATACATAAGTCTGCTGCTAGTCAGCCTGTTAGTACACTACTTGACTTTTTTACATATTTAAGTCCTGTACTGTTGAAGTAAGGAATAAGGAAACTATTGTACACAGATCCATAACTTATGTTTCACGGGTGCCCCACCCTGAAGCTTCATCGCCTAACCCAGCTCCACATTACATCCCATCTGGACAAGCTGTGTGCCATTACTATACCTCCACCCCTCCTAATTTTACCTCCACCCCTTCCAACATTATCCTCCAACCTGTCCCACATTACCACCCACCTTTGTCCCACATTACCACCCACCTGTCCTACATTACCCTCCACCCTGTCCTACATTACCCTCCACCCTGTCCCACATTACCACCCACCCTGTCCCACATGACCTCCACCATGTCCCACATGACCCTCCACTCTGTCCCACATTAACCTCCACACTATCCCACATTACCCTCCATCCTGTCCCATATCACCTCCACCCTGTCCCACATTACCCTTCACCCACCTTTCACCCTGTCCCACACTACCCTTCACCCTGTCCCACATTACTGTTTTTGTGGTAGAGGTGGCAGGAAATTGAATACAAATCATGTCAAATATACACTAAAACCATTTGGAATTTTTAGGAAAAGGGATGCCCCCATGCTGGTGCTACTGCCCACTAGTTTTAATAATTTGCCCCCCACACACACACACAAAAAACATCCTGAAATAGTCCTGATTTTATGACCAAACCTCTAGTACAACAGAGTGTGTCTCACTATCAGGTACTGTACACTTATAAGACAGGCGAAGTCTAGAAGAAAATATACACAAGAGCGCATACGGCAGTGCATTAATACAGATTGGCATCAGAGTCAAAAACCAAGAGAAGTTATTGCCTCTCTTGTTCATTATTATGCAGTAACTACGGTAACGGTCCGGTGGACAGTCTTAAGGTCAGAGTAGATACAAGATTGGCAGCTATGTGCACACAAGCATCACACTGAAGTGATCATTTTAAAGATCCATGGATAGGCAGATTTAAATAGTCTATAAAAGATTGTATATTTTGCTTTAAAGTATATTTGTATATGCTGCTATAAAAAAATTATTCAGGTAATCTACAGTACATGAACAAATGGGCAAAACGGTTAAGTTATAAAGTGCAAATTATATCCCATCTTAATAATTGAACAAAAAATGGTCCCTATAATTTAGAGAAGAGGCAATTAATCTTCAAAAAGCACATACAAATTGTCTAGGTTCTGCAAGTACAGTATTCAAGACAATGACTGCTTCTGTTCACTTTGCAAAAAAATAGTGAAATCTTTTTAAATGAAATGTACAGTAACTCTAAAATTCATAAACATATATATGCATATATATGCACATATATGCATATATATATATATATATATATATATATATATATATATATATATATATATATCAGACCCCTAGCTTGATTTAAAAAGGGACAGGGTGCTAGACTTGTTGAGGGGCACATCAATGCACGCACGAAGTGCTGCATCTTTTTGGCATGGTGTCCAGGGGCTTAATCCCATGGTGAAGAAGCTCTGGGATTTTAGCTATAATCATACCTAAGAATAAAACTATTCTGATTGATGATAAGGACCATTCATGAGCCAAACAGGACAATTGCTTGCTATGCTATCATTCTGTGTTCTGTATCCATGTAAGGTATTTCATTTATGAGGTTAATTATGATTATTAATCTTAAAAAAATCTTTAAAAAAATAAATATAGAAAACAAATTTGAGGGGCAGGGCGGATCCCAGGGCGGACCCCAGGGGGCAGGGCGGGCCCACGGAGGGGAAGGGCGGGTCGCCCCTGTAAAACAGCAAAGCTAGGGGTCTCAATTTTCTCAATAAACTGGAGCGCGTACTGGTTTACTTGACTGTGGTTCTCGTAGTTCTCGTTTTCAGGCCGTGTTGTTTTTCTTGTTCTGCACTTGTTTGTGCAGTTGTTTTCATTGTTTTGTTTTGTTCATGTGTCGTGTCTTGTTTTGATGTGGGTGGTTGTCCTGTACGTAAGTTAACGCTTTTATATTGTACAGTTTTCTGTATATATCATAGTATTTTTCTATCATAGTATATATTTTGTATATTGTATTAGTATTGGCACTGGGGCTTTACTCTAGGCCATGGCCGATGCCAACAAAGGGACCGGAAAGCCCGGCCCCAACAACCTTCTAAAGTAGTGGTTCTGGATGAGAACAGAACCAACATTGTTTACTCCATTAGGGAGCGTTTTGTATTATTCTTGGAGTGCCCTCCAAGTACAAAGACTCTCGAGGTCAGTAGAGTATTGGCTAATTATAAACCAAACCCAGGTATAAAGAGTATCTCATGTATTAAACATGGCACATTTAAGTTATATCTAAACTCACCCGCTGACTTAAACAGACTCCTCACAAGGTGGGATAAGAGCGAATTTGGTAAGTCTACCCTCTCGTATCCCAGAGCTAATACATCTAAATCAATCTCACTAGTAGTTAAAAACGTACCCCTTGACTTTGAGGATAAAGACTTCCTAACGAAATTAAGAAATCTGAAAGTTCGGTTACCGGAGCCAAACGTATTATTTCTCGTAACACTGGCAATGCCACAACTCTTATCCGCATTTGGTTGTCGGACTCTTCTAGAACAGAACATCTAATTTCAAATGGTATTTTTGTTCAATTATTGCATTTCAATGTTGTTCAATCTAATGATTTCGTGAGAGTCACTTTCGCGCTGCTTTAAATGTCAAGGCTTTGGCCATCAGGCTAGCAACTGTGTCGCTGACACAAAGTGTAATATTTGTGCGGGTAATCATTCTTTTAAAGATTGCCCATCAACTATAAATAAAAAATGCACCAACTGCGTGGCGAACATCCAGCATCAGATAAAACTTGCCCAGTATTTCTAGAAGAGTTCGACAAGGCCCGCTCTAAGGCCAAATCTAAAACTGAACCTAAACACGTAAACGATCCTATCATGTCTTATGCTAAGGCCGTATCTCAAGAAATTAAAGTTAATACCGAAAAAAATCATAAAGAAATTATGGATCAGTCTAATAAAATTCAAACAGAAGTAGAAAATAACCTCACTCCTCTAATTTCAAGTATTTTATCCAAAGTTGTAAAAGAACTGGTGGAGAAAATTTTTATATTTATTGCCGATCTTATGGATAAGTTTCGTTCAACTGTTGGCTTGTCCCAAACTCCCACTTCAACTATTTCAAATCTCTGTGTTCAGGTGGCCTCAGAACATCTTAAAGGTATTATTTGAGCGACTTTCTTCAATCCTTCTCCATCGGTGACGGAGATTTGTATCTAGATTCAGTGTTCTAGTGCTTTCGTTTTGTTGTGGTTGCTTGGAGCATCATTTGCATTATTTTTCACATACCTACACTTTTCTGTACGCTATGAAAATAAGCCATTTTAATTGTAAATCCATCACAAATAAATCAGACGAAATTATTGACTTCCTTTTATCTAATAACATTTCCGTTGCAGGTTTTAATGAGACTAGACTTAAATCCTCTCATAACTTTTATATTCCAGGTTATAATTTGATTACAACTGTAAACCCCAATGGTTATTGGGGTTCTGCGATTGCAGTTGACAATAATTTATCATTTAAAATTATTGATAAGGTTTCTGATATTTTGAACTTATCGCCATTTCACTTTCAACTCCCGACATTCCTGATTTACTGGTAATCTGCTTATATCTACCCTGCTCTTACAAATCTTTCCCCACTAATCTGATAAACAGACTTATCGCAAAAAGTATAGTTCCTTTATTATTATTGGCGATTTTAATGCTAAACACTCTCTTTGGTGGGATTCTATGATTCCCCAAGGGCATCGATATTGTTGACTTTATACTAAATAACAACATTAAACTCATTAATGATAAATCTCCTACTTTTTTCACGTTAACACAACGTGTAAACCCTGTATCCTTGATTTATGTTTACTTAGTAATAGTCTTTACTCTCACTTTGCGTTTTTCAGGTTGGACCTGGTCTCGATAGTGACCATTTACCAATTACCTGTAGTCTCAATTGTAAAAACGTTGTTACAGTTTCGACCGACTACCCTGATTTTACTCGAGCTAACTGGTTAGGTTTCTCTTCAGCTCTGGATTGAGTATTGATAATTTAAGTTGTAAATCTTTCGATATTGGCACGCTTGACACTTTGGTTTCTTTCATTACTTCCTCAATTAACTCGGCCAGTTCCAAGTTCATCCCAACTAAGTCTTTCGTTGGCAATACTAGGAAGCATACCATTTTACCTCAGTATATTATACATTTAATCAAGTTTATGCGAGGCGTTTTACGTAGAAATTATAATAAAAATAAGTGCCCCTTACTTAAACATAATATTAATGTAATTCGTAGAAAAATTAGTACTGAAATTAAACTCTTCAAAAATCAGACTCTTTATAATAAATGTATTAAACTGGACCATAAATCTGACAGTCGTCATTTCTGGAAAAGCATTAACAACCTTCTAAATAAATCTAAATCTAAAAATAACTCTACTCCTTTACATTATAATAACTCTACCTACTCTACTGATCTCGAGAGATGCAAGTGTTTTCGAATGTATTTTGACTCTGTCCTCTCCACGGGCCCCGCTCTGATAATTTCTTTGATGATCATCATTTTAATTATATTAACAATTTTGTCAGAAAAGAATTTTTCAAACCTCTATTCAAAGTTTAAGTGCGAGAGAGGTGACAAACATTATTTACTTAATTCTGTTTCAGTTTTAGAATTCAAAAAGCTCTTAAAAATACTACACAGACGGCCCCTGGGGGATGGAGTCACTTACCTTCATATTAAAAAGTGTTCTTTAAAATTTAAAGCTTTTCTTTGCCAACTTTACAGTATTTGTTTTAATTTTGGTATTTTTCCTATAAAGTGGAAATCTGGGCATGTCATCCTTATACCTAAGCCGGAAAAGATCGCTCAGATCCGAAAAATTACAGACCTATTACTCTTTCTTCAGTACTCAGTAAACTTCTCGAGAGGGTCATCTGTTCTAGGCTTACCATCTATCTTAACGATATAAATTTCTTTAATAATTTTCAAGCTGGTTTCCATTCAAAATTCAGTACCGCAGACCAGATAGCCAAGTTGTCTCATCATATTGCTTTAAACCTTTGTAAAAAACATTTTGTGTATACTGCCTTTTCGATGCGAAAAGGCTTTTAACAAATTATGGCATAATGGTCTTCTTTATAAGTTAAATAAGATCTCCCTCCCGGTAAAATTTATTCGCTTAATTGCAGACTTTTTATTTAACAGGCAAATTCGTTTTAAAGTTAATAATGTTTTTCTGATCCTTTGCTCGTGAATAAGGGCACCCCTCAGGGTAGCCCCCTTAGTCCACTTCTGTTTTTAATTTTTGTAAACGACATTCCTAACCCATCTTCTGATTACATTTATATTTCTCAATATGCTGACGACTTGGCTGTCTGGTCGCCGACCATTAATATTCTTGCCGCAAGGGGCGACTTGCAATACTATATTAACCTACTTCAATGCTGGTGCAGCAAGTGGAGATTATTCCTTAACCCGTCTAAATCACAATCTATTGTTTTCTCTCTTGCCGTCCTGTTTTAATCCCAATCTTAGTTTTTAATGATACCGTTATTCCAAATTATAATTCAGTCAAGTTCTTGGGTATCACGTTTGATACTAGATTTAATTTTAAACTGCATTTTGAAAGTTTGTTTAAGGAACTAAAATTCGCACTTCCCAATTATATACTGTCTGTGGGACAGCTTATAATCCCAGAGCTCCATCGTCTTCAACCTTAATTTTGTATACTAGTCTTATTCGTTCACTCATTGAATACTCCTTTATTGTTTTCCCTCTACTCTCCAAAAGTAACCGTTGTAAATTAGAGCAAATTCAAATTAATGCTCTAAAAATTATTTTTCACATACCTCGTTGGGTTTCACCTGTTGCACTTATTGATCTTCACTCTCTTCCCAGCGTTCAATCTCGGATTGATTCACTTCTTGAAAATTACTGCAAAAACCGTTTAGAAACTAATAATCACTTTATAAAAACCTGTATTCTTGATGAACAGTTGATCCTCTCGCATCTCATTGAGCCTAGCGTTAAAGGCCCGTTCTCGGTGCCTCTTATTTAGTTTCCCTTGGCCTAGCCTTGTCATTCTTCTTATATTTTTTATTCTATCTGGTGTTACTCCTATGTTTCCACCCTGGGAATGGTTGGTATGGTGCTTATTTATAGTTACCATTTGTAGTTTTCCTGGGGTGGGGTGGCTCTGAAACGACTCCTTTTGTGTTCACGTTTACTTGTGTGTCCCCTGGCTGTTGTCAGGTTTTGTTTTATCGTGTGGCCTTTGGCTACCCTTTTCCGTGCTCCTTCCTCGCACATTTTTTTGCGCTTGTATATTTTTTGTTAGACTTTGTAGCACGGCCTGCAGCTGTGGAACCCAGTCATTAAACTAAGTCAGTTTCGTTCGTGCCACCCAAGCAGGTGCCTTTTTGCATCATTTTCGTAGTGCAGGTGCCTTTTTTTCTTCATGATTTTCGTAGTGCAGGTGCCTTTTTTTCTTCATGATTTTCGTAGTGCAGGTCCCAAAAAATGCTGTTTTACTTTGTTAATATTGTACTGCTGGTCCATTTTTACAATATTTTTGTTGAATACTCATACTGCAGGTATCAAAATTGACTTCTTTCATACTGCAGGTATCAAAATTGTAGAATTTCATAGGGCAGGTACCAAAAAATCTGTCATCCTGCAGGTATGGTTTTCTGTTTACGGGCAGCGCACCCCTGCCACTTTTAGTATGAAGTGCCCCAACCCCCTCCCCAACCCCCTCCCTCAACCCCCTCCCCAACCCCCAACCCCTTTAAGTTAACAATTCAACATAAAGAAATTCATCGGTTTTCTCTTTGACGTGTCCAAAAAAAATCCTAATTTGTATTTGATTTTAATACTTGTTCATGGTTTATAAGCATATTTTCTCACGAAGAAACTCTACGGTGGCTGTTGCTCTCTGACCATGGATCTATGACCAAACACCAAAGCGTACAATATTTTCACTTTTGCTGGACAAATTAGTAGGAAATATCGCTTAGTTTTGAGGATGAAATCTTTTACTTTTGAGGATAAAATCTACTTTCAAGTGTCAATTAAGGGCTTTTCCACATTAATTTGGGGATGCATTATTCCTTTTGAGGAATTTAGATGCAATGTTTAAGGATTTAATATCTCATTGATTGCAATTGCTCAACCATCACAAATCATGAAAATTTACTTATATTATTGCACAATGTGCATAGCGACCTGTACATACAGAGTACAGTATGTCCAAAATTAAGAATTTCCTGCCTGTGGAACATAAATTTAGGTAATATTTATTGAAATATTACTGTCTGACGGCAACTTTGATATTATTACAAATTACAAACTTTTTGTGGCTGTATAGTGAGGAAAAGTGCATGTTTGGTTGTCATGTTAACTTAATTATTAGTTCATGTATAGTACTATATCAGTGGAAAACATCATATCGATATATCGATATGACCCTTGAACTCAATATCGTCCATATCGATATGGGTCAATATCGAATAATATCGAAATATCTATATATCACCCAAGCTTATGCAAAACTTTCAGAAAAGTCATGGGACAAAATGAAAATAAATACTGATTGATTTCTCAACATTATTTTCCAAATTCTTAGTCTGGTCATGCCTTTTAGGAGCTTCTAATATTAAGTACAATGATCATCAATATTGAAATACCCAATATGCCAAAAACCTCTGTGATTCTGTTCACAACTCACTTACAGTAGGACTGTTTTGTACACAACTCAACACTAACTACATGTACTGTACACATTGCAGCTTGTACACTTAAGTACTGTAGCAATGAGTTATGCCAAAGTTCATGAAACTTTTGAAAACTCACCTTAAATAAGGTTAAAAACATAAACCAATTGAATGGATTACTGGAATTCCACATCCAAATGGCAAAGCAACTCGCAGATGTGAAATTCTAAGCCATCAAAGACCGAAATAAAATTTAAAAGAACTTCAAAATGGTGTCCAGACTCAGGAGCACATTTTATTTTACCATAGTATTGCGCAATACTGGTCTATGGGCCAGAGTTGGTATATTAGTTGGTATATTAGTTGGTATATTGGATTTCACGTGATTACAATTTGGCTTTAATACTGTAGCTTAATTTGACTTATTTCCACTTAAAACAATCTTAACATATTTACAGTTCTTTGTTCAAATTTTGTTTGGAAAAAGAACGAAAATTGCTGATTGTGAGGAGAATTTTCATTATGTGACTTGCAGATGATTAATTTTAAGGTAAATGTGACATATGGCATATTTCATGACAGTTGCGCCTAGAAAGTTTGCACAAAAGTTATAATCGGTACTTTCCCGCTCTGTACTAATGTTACTGTACTATATGTAGGCCTATATTGCATATTTGCAAAACTAGTAGAAGTGCACCATAACTAGGCCAGCTGTTATTGAAAGGAATATTATATTATTCGAGGAATAGCGAGAATATTTATAAACTTTGCAAATTTGCACATCACAACTTGTCTGATTTCAGTCATTTCAGTCATTTCTACACAAATGATACCAAACTTTACACTTGAATATTTCCTTAACGGAATAAGATTTTTGAATGCTTTCTTCACCATTTTGTTTACTTTGAAGTCCTCTTTCAAATAAGATGGACATGCTTGACCACTAAACTAATCCTTTAACAGAATAAAATTTTTGAATGCTTTTTTCACCATTTTGTTTCTTTTGAAGTCCTCTTCTATATAGGATGGACTTGCCCAACCCCTGAACTAATCCTTTAACGGAATAGGATTTTTGAATACTTTCTTCACCATTTTGTTTCTTTTGAAGTCCTCTTTTATATAAGATAGACAAGCTTGACCACTGAACTAATCCTTTAAGTGTTATTCTTAAAATATGATTACCACTGTACCAGTCCTTAGAACCTAATTAATTATGTGAGCTTCTATGTTAGGTCAGGTTTTGCTGAGCCTGAGAACATTGTAAGGATTTTGAGTGAAGTAGCTTGTTTTATTTATTATTACAGCAAGTTCTCCTTTTCATTCTGAACCAGATTGTCATACCCCCCCCCTCCCCCTCCCTATACCGCCCCATCAGGCCCAACTCTGCTGCCTGGAAGACAGAGAGGACCCTTTAATAATCGTGGCCCCTTGCTTTGGCCTTACTCTACTACTGGTTGTTTTGGCCAGGAAGGAGAATTGTTCCTAAACAGTTTATACCTTTATAAAATGGCTTTTCTTGGTGTACCACTGTATATTATGTTTTCCTTTCTTCAGTATGTTCTGAGCTTTAGTTGAAACTTGTGTTATTGGCCAGTTGTAGAATCTGTCCCGGAAGATGGCTGTGATTATTGTTGTAGATCAACTTGGTGGTTGATTTTGTCACCATCAAGATTAGGTGCAGTTAGTATTTGGTTTTGACTAAGTTAGTGTCACTGTAGATTATTGCAACCCTTGTGGATGAATTGACCTGGATATATTACATGATTGTTATTGTGTCAAATTACATCCATCAGCTTGATAAGGAGATAAGTCTTGATAAGGAGATAAGTCTTGATAAGGAGATAAGTCAAAAGTGCTTGCTTTTACAGTACACGTAGGTATGCATGTACTCAGTAGACGGCAGACTGGGTTGGGGCATGCTCTTTGTTAGCACACCCCTCTTTTAGTAAGTTTTGGAACATGTATTTGGGACTTAGCATGTTGAGACTGGTCATGTTGAGACCCGAAGGGAGGGGGAAGGGGGGAGGGGGGCACTTTCATACTAAAGTGGTAGGTATGTGTTGCCCAGAATTTCAAAACTGGACTGCAGTATGAAGATTTTTCTCTTAACTACAGTATAACAGTTTATGATTTTGATACCTGCAGTATGAAAATAAGTGATTTTTGTTACCTGGAGTACAAAAATAGGTGATTTTGATACCTGCAGTTAAGCTGGGGCGATATATGTTGATATTTCGATACTTTTCCATATTGACCCATATCGATATGGTCATTATTGAGTTCCAGGGTCATATCGATATAGATATGATAATGATGTTTTCCACCAATATCGTACTATACATGAACTACAGTAATAATGAAGTTAACATAACAACCAAACATGCACCTTTCCACACTATACAGCCACAAAAAGTTTCAAAACCAAAATATTTCATCCTCAAAACTAAAAGATATTTCCCACTAATTTGTCCGTTCACACATCAGACTGTAAACAGCACATGTATACAGTGTGTCTGAGCCCACCTATCTGATTTTTAGTAGCAGAGGACATTTTCTACATGTATAAAATATTGATTGACTTCTGAATGTCCGGGTCTTAAAAAAAGAGTGCAAAAATGATGCCCCATTTAGTAGAAATTTAAAACTAGCAAGTGGGACCTAAAAATTCAAAGGTAAACTTGGCCCGTTTTTTTTCATTAACAAAAAAGCTATATACCAGTTCCACGAAAATAGTGAAAAAATGATATGTTCAAACTTATGGAATTTCAATGTTTCTTTGATTTATTTTTTGAAAAAGAGACAATGTAAAAAACGATTCCTTTCAGAATAATGGGTGTTTATTTGAAGATTTATGTACATATTTCCCATTCAATTCTGTAAATTTACTTCAAAATTTGTACTTCCAATTTTTGTGCTGGAGCAATATTACCTGGTACTAAACATTTATATTACTTCAGACTTTACCCTACATTTTACATTTACTCTTGGAAGGAATATGACTTCTTATCTTATTGATGCAAAAATGGATATTGTCTGAAGGTGAATATTGCTCAGGATGTCTAGTTTTGAGCCATGGAGCTGACACTGTGGTGTTTATCCTTTGGAAAATACAACCAGTTAAAAATAGAAAACTTTCGACCAATTACGCACATGCACAAGTCACTGCAAGACTTTGCATATTATTACGATGGGGTAAATTCTGTTAAAATACGGATGTGATTAGTAATAAAAATATATTTAACCCCTTTAACAAATGGATGTGTCTAAATTAAAAAAGTTGCAAACTTGTGTTAACAAACAGAATGTCAGAGATTCTGGAGGTGTAATCAGGCGATTAGTTTGATCTTATTAACTTAGAGATCAGGTGTATATTTATGTTTTAATGTTTAAAACAGAAGCCCCTTGTAATGTGAAAATTTCTTTCAGTATACAATTCCATGGTACTGTACAGTAAGCTATATTTCATATTGGCCACATTTGGGTAGTCCACCTGTAAAAATACCGATACTTTGGTATGACCGGTACCTTATGCGTCGGTACTAACAGTTCTCATTTTTACCAGTGCAATGTAACGTTAGTAGCAGGTAAGTATCTTGTGTGCCAGTCAATTGAAATATGCCGGCGTATTCTTGGTCAAATAAAAATTTCCGATTCTAGTCTTTCACTGTTGACTTAACATAACATAACAAGGTTACGGGCTAAGAAGGGTTAGTCACCCCATAAAAAGTCCAGACTAACACCATCACCACCACACACAAACAAAAAATTAGAGTTAGTAGAGAGCTTATCAATATTGACCTTGAAATTGTGAACAGAATTGGAGCTAAGTACCCACTCAGGCAAACCATTCCACTCATTAACAACTCTTTGAGAAAAGCTAAAACGCCGAATATCTATCTGTGAGAACTCCTTGGTCAACTTTAAACTGTTACCACGTGTCACATGAGGATTAGCTGAAACATGCAGAAAATAACAGGAAGTCAAAGCATCACTACCACATAGGAACTTAAAAACCTGAATAATATCGCCACATACTTTCTCAACTCAAGCGTGGTCAAACCAAGAATTCGCAACCTAGATTCATAAGAGAGATTCCTTACTTCAGGAATAAGTCTAGTGGCTCTTCACTGAACCTGCTCCAAAATGAACTAATCCTTCTCATAAAGGGACTCCAAGCCTTAATAGCATACTCAAGGTGAGGCCTGACTAACTGCTTATTCAAATTAAGAACAACTCTCTACCAAGAAAACAAAAATTTCTTCTAATCAAACCAAGCATCCTATTTGCCCTTGCAGCTGCTAAAGCACACTGTTTAGAAGGCTTCAGATTGCTAGTAATGACAACTAATTGCTAGTAATGACAACACCTACAGTAGATCCCTTTTGTTGATCAACACAACCAAGATTTGAACCATTCATGTAGTAATCAAAAGCCAAATTGTTCTGACCAACATGAATAACTTTGCATTTATCAACATTGAATGACATCTGCCATGTTTGGGAAACTAACTTATCCAGATCAGTTTGCAAAAGTGAAGAATCCCTAGCATCATCAACAATCCTGTACAGCTTTGATAGTGTCATCAGCAAATTTACAAATCCTGGAGTCAAGGGAAACATCACTATCATTAATGAAGATTAAGAAAAGAAGCGGACCCATGGAGATACTTTACCATTAACAACAACTCTTTGTGACCTGTCAACTAACCAAGAATATATCCAACTGGCACACTTTCCGTCCACACCAAGTGCTCTTGTTTTGATCATGAGCCTGCCCAATGGAACCTTATCAAATGCTTTTTGGAAATTGAAGTAGATATCATCCACACTACGACCAGAATTAACTTGTTACACTCCACCCCACTCGTTCAATAATTCAACTTTCTGTTAGACATACAAACCCATAAAATAAAGTCAACTCTTTTGTTGATTTGTTGTCTGCCAACTTGGTTTTAGGTGCCCGTCGGCCGCTCCTCTGCGGGCCGCGTCCATTTTATACATGTTAGGTGCAATGATACACATTACCCGCACTCCCCCCTTCTCCTCCTCGTTTATAGGGTCTGGCCTTTATTGCAGGAAGACCTGTTTCTGTATTACATCCCCACCCCACCTGTTTAAAAAGTCAACTGTCTGTTAGACATAAGTACCTCATGAAACAAAGTCAACTCTTTTGTTCATTTGTTTTCTGCCAACTTGGTTTTAGGTGCCCGTCAGCCGCTCGGCAGGCCACGGCCATTTCATCAACATATCAAGTGCAATGATACACTCGAACAAGAGTGTTTCAACATCATACATGGCATAAATTAAATCTAAGTAAGAGCGTTTCAACATCATACATGGCACAAATCAAATCTAAGTCAAACATTACTTATAAGGATGCACTACATTTCAAATTGTGTCTAATTGATGAATTAATATATTCTTAATAAGAATATATTTGTAATAAGAGTATACACGGTATAAAACAAGAAGCAACATGGCTATAAATGAGTTTTATATATTCAACTGTGTCATTTGGCTATAAATGGGTTTTATTTATAACTGTCATTTATATAGCGTCAAAAAAAAAAAACTTACTATGAGATAATAAAAGATCATAGTTTTAATGGCTTGTAAGATGTTCATCAATAATATTTAAAAAAAAACAGCATTAATTTGAACACATAGGTTGAACACATAAAGTTTCGCGCAACTACTATGACAGCTGCAATGTATAAGAAAATAATATTTGTCTAAACTTCTGGCAACTGAAACAGTGCATTTGATATTCATGTAATCGATCTCTTTAAAACACTCTTCAATATTATTTAGAAGTAACACCAGCTGACGAGGGTGAAAGACAATTTTATTTCATTTACATCTTGACAACGAAAAATATTGCAAATCATCCAACAGTTTAGAAGGCAAGACTTGGTAAATTCAGCTGTAGCTCTCTAGATTTATAAAATCTGGGTCAGCTCCAAACTTGTCTGTGAGCAGTGATGCGGTGAATTATGCTGCATCGTATCAAAAATAATGCACTTTAAAGTGGTTTTGTACAATGATTTTGCCATTTCATTTTCCCCTGAAACAGCTCTCTCACCTCGTTGGGGCTGTAATGTAGTAATAAATATTCCAGTGTTTGCAATTTACCTAAAAAACAAGGGATGATTATTCGTTTGCTCCTATATACATAAAGTTAACTACACGGGTTGAGTAAAACGAAATAGCATACCACGTGTACTATGTTAAACATTCACACCTGGGGGTGTCGAACAACATAGCGTAAGAATATATTGTATTTCAAGCGAGCGGTTTCCCCATTAATTATGTCCACGTCTGGCGATTCTATAATGCGTAATCCGGTTGTAAAATCAAGAACATTACGCAGTAAACATATAATCTGTCCGTAAATGTGCAGAAAGATCGATAAAACAACTAATTTTTGATGAATTGGTTGTTACTTTCTAAACGAATGTTAAAAGACAAACATTATTATGTGATTCACATCACAAAAGGTATAATTTATTTTCATCACACAAACTGACACTGCGATATTGGGTTGTATAGTCTAAGATAGGGCTTTCAAAGCATATGAATATTCCTGAATTATTTACACATTAGTCTTGAACTGAGTCCTTGAGAGACTCCCTGGGGAATTTGCATTACAACATTAACAGTGGTTTTTTTGGCAATTATCATCAGATTACTGTACACCTGCCAACTTTAATACAAGGAATAATTTTCATTCAGAAAGTTGTAATGAAATTTGCATGGTTATAAGTGGACGATATAACATACAATTCATTTGAAACATGGGCCATCAATACTCTATTGCTTTACGTACTGTAGTCAATGGAACCTAGTTTTGAAAAGAATTGAGTGCTCTTATTTATGAACATTGACCTATAAGCCTAGATACAAAGAAGTACGAGGTTGTAGTATAATTTCCGCAACTTGTGTTGTTTCAGGGCCTACTATCAGGAATTGGAAAATGGATTCCCCCATTAGAAAGAAAAGATAAAACACAAAGAAGTCAATTTATTTGTCTGGATGCTCTTAAAAAGAAAAAAAATCTGTGAATGATAATATGATTTTATTTTCATGTTCTCATTACAATGCGGGAAATAAGACATGTGCGTGATACAAAAAAACAATACAAGAGTGACAATGTACGTAAAACCCGACATGATCGGCAGGCTTTTATTCTTTTCTTTCATTAATAACATTAAAACAAGTATGTTTGCGAAGCCGCGCAACGCCGGTCGGCCTGTGTAGTCAGTCAAGAGTGTTACGAAATTGTTGTCCAAGTGTATATAACTGAGGTTGGCGGCCGTGCAGATTATAAAGTGGTTGCTATAAGCTCTATTGTTTGGTGTTATATCGGCGTGGCCGCAGCCACCTGCCCTGCTACCAGCCGGCCTTACTTTCGACACGGCGCCTCAGTAACACCATCAAGAAACTCCAATAAATTAGAAACACAAGACTCTCTTAGGTAAGAACCAATGCTGGGACAAATTCAACAAATCATTGACCAGTAAATGATCTACTGTAGTACAACATCCTTAACAATGGACTCCATGACCTTGCACACAACACTAGTAAGACTCACTGGCCTATAGTTACAAGGCAAACTGTGATCACCCTTTTTAAAAATACGAGTGACATTAGCAATTCTCCAATCACTAGGAACAACACCAACATCAAAGCACTTTGGAAAGATAACTCAGGGGAACAGAAAAAACATCAGAACACTCACGTAAAACAGCAGGATGGACCGAGTGCTTTATTTGAGTCCAAACCCTTCAACTTCTTAAACAACATCAACTGAAAAATCAACGTTCTTAATGGATACTGGTAAGTGCACACTAAGATAATCCACATCATCAGCAGGGGACTCCTTAGTCAAAACAGACACAAAGTAGTCATTCAAAACCTCTGCCATATCCTTACCAATATTAATAGTAACACCATCATTACCCTGAAGGGGACCAACAACCTCCTTGGTTTTTTGCTGTCCCCTTCAAGCGAACATACGAATGAAACGACTTAGGATTAATCTTAACCTCTTTGGACAAACGTTTTTTAAATAGCACTTTAATATCTCTTATCAAACCCTTTGTGAACTTTTCATGATCTTTGTAAAAATTATTTGCAACAACCTAAGTTATAAAACATTTAGGCCAACACTTGAGCCTAACAAGATTGGATATACAAGAACCAATTACTCTACCATTAAGTTTTATTATTATCTACTGATGTTATTATCTATCATTATGAGCCTTTGGCCCCTTAGCGGTAGCCTAACTTAGCTTAGGAAAATTTGTTGGTATAGAACTCACCCGAAATAAAAATCCATAGGGGCACTATTGTTACTGTCAATACGAGAAAACACAATTTTTCGTGATTTTGACAAAATTTGCACAAACCTTAACTGAAAACTCCCAGAAATGTAATTATTGTCCAATTTATTATGATATTTTGGCAAAAGAAAAAAATCCTGCACCCCGGAATGTCATCATACAAATCACAACCATTACGTCACAGCATAATAAGCTACAATGAAAAGGAGCATTATGGGATAGAAAAACGTCATGAATGGGATCATCTTGAGAAAATATTTTATACAAAGCTTGGTTGTAATGCACTTGTCAATTGTGAAATGAAATGATGAGTTTTGATATCTCGTTTTATATATCATATCCTAATGGAGATATTTCAAATGATATCCCATTTGGCACATATCCCGCACTAGTATGGTATGCGTCCACTCACTGAAAAATTAAACACACTTACTTCACTTTGTTTCCAGTTGCAGTTGTAAAATTTGGAGAGAAACAACGATAAATGGTCAAAATTAAAAGGAGAGAGAAAAAAAAGCAACAATTTGTTGTCAGTTTTTTTCAAAATCACGAAACGCTCTTAAACAATACATGTAATACCGGTGCATGTGCATGCACATATAAAATGTATTACGCCTCGCAATTAGCATGCGCATTATTTTCAATATTTTACCCTCGTAATGCCTACATACGCTCATAGGGTCTATGACATTATACGCGTTGGAATTGCAACACTAAAACAGTACAATACAATTCCTGCGCTTTAGATACGCTCGTGAAAAATGCTTGTGAAAGTTCCTCGCCGGTGTTGCTCTTTCTCTGACTTGTGTACAGTCGCATACGCGTAACAACGCTCAGCGTAGAAAATTCAGTTCTACGCAGGAATTTCACTGTCAAAGACCACGGAGCCAAAACTTCCAAAAATAACGTTTTATGATACATTTCTAGCAATAAGTTTTGCTCGATGATATCATCATTTGATTCAGAAACATCTCCCTAATACTGACTAAGTTCTTCGCGTTTACAAGGAAAGGAGAGACGTTGGTAGCCATCAGAAGTAAAAGTTTGTTGTTTCGGTGATGTTGCATAATATTGCAACAGCATTGTATTGAGGTTTAGGCTCACTAAGCACTAGTATGAATCTTCATACCTTATTGAAGACAGTGGAATGGTTTCTAACAATTCATGGATAATAAAAAATTAAAACCGGACTACTATATATATATATATATATATATATATATATATATATATATATATATATATATATATATATATATATATATATATATATATATATATATATATATATATATATATATATATATATATATAAATATATATATATATATATATATATATATATATATATATTTCAATATTTATAATATTTATATATACTATACATATATACATATATATATATATATACATATATATATGTATACATATACATATACACACACATACATATACATATAATATAATATAAATATAAATATATAAATATATATATACATATATATATATATATATATATATATATCTATATATATATATATATATATATATATATATATATATATATATATATATATATATATATATATATATATATATATATATATTATATATATATATCTATATATATATATATATATATATATATATATATATATATATATATATATATATATATATATATATATATATATATATATATATATATATATATTTTATATATATATATATATATATATATATATATATATATATATATATATATATATATATAAATATAGTATTATGTTTTTTATTTTTTATTATCCATGAATTGATAGAAAACATTCCAGTCTTCAATGAATTTTCAATTCCTAATTTTGCTTCTGAATTTTTCATTGCTCAATGATTTATATTCAATAAAAAGTTCATTGAGTCATGCAATCATCTATCAAATTTTCATCCGTTTACTGCAGTTTTTAATTTCACTTGAAAGTCATGTTTTAAAGCATGCTGAATTTGAAAAATGACATATTTATTTCTCAACTCATTGTGTTCATTAACATCAAACTCAATTCTATTATAAACTCTTTGAAAAAGTTTTTACATCTTAAAATCAAATATGACTAATTGTTTGTTCATGACAATTTTGCACTTGACATTGATATCTTAATTGCTCTAAAATCTCATAATAACTTCTTCATTTTCACAGGATGCAGAAGACATGGTGGGAGGCAATGACAATTCTGATGCTACCTGATCTTTCAAATCTATTTATTTGCAATTTGCGATTCCCCCTTCTTTTCCCTTCCCCAAAAAAATGTATCTTTATATACATATAAAAAATGAATGTCTGGGAAATTTTTCAAAGAGTTTGGCTTCAGTATAAAATTATGAATGTTTTAAAAATTATATGTGTCACGTAGGCCTACCCTTTTATGCAAAAAGTTTTATTTGTCCACAGTAGACGTTTTTATAATTAATGAACTTGATTCTTTTTTGTATAATGTATATCTGATAGTCTTTTCTTTATGTGTAGATCCTATATAAGTATTTAATGCTTTCACTCTTATGAAAGTTGACTTTGATCGTTTTGTTGCAGATTGACCAATTAACTTTATTAGGATGACTTTTATGACGATAATGGCTCAGTAAAATATTGTATACATTTAATTTACCTTCCTGTATATAAATTCAACATGTGAAATACCTATCTGAAAGTACATCAAGAGAAAGCTACATATATATATATATATATATATATATATATATATATATATACATATATATATATATTTATATTATATATATATATATATATATATATATATATATATATATATATAAAATATATACATATATATATATATACATATATATATATATAAATATATATATATATATATATATATATATATATATTAAGCTTGGGCAATATATCGATATATTTCGATATTTCGATATTTTTCGATATTGACCTACATCGATATGGCCGATATTGAGTTCAAGGGTCGTATCGATATATCGATATTATGTTTTTTCAATAATACACAATACATGAGCTATTAAAAAGCTACACATGACTATCAAACATCCAAGTATTTCTTTTATTAAACAGCCACAAAAAGTTAATAAATTTCATTTTATATCAAAGTTTTAGGAAATCAGCTATGATAAAACTTGATTAAAACATTAATATTGCGATAACAATTACCCAAAAATCCTTCCATGACGAAAAACCACTTGACTCGCGGAGTACAGAGGCATTGCGCAATACTTCAACTTTACACTTGATGGCTTACGATGTTCAGACAACAAAAATCATAAGATGTTGAATCCTCAAACATCGTCTTAAGTTTTCTTAAAAGGAATACTGAATCTGAATTTCTAATTCACCCAATCCGTAACACAGATATTCAGCCTGAGATCCACCTTAAAAATGAGTGGTGTTTTCATTACCAGAACTGTTTGTTAACGTATACAACTTTAACAGTATCCAGGATGGCGCCAGAGTTTTCCCAACATGGGGAGGCTAGAATATGTTGGTTGCATCTAATATTTTCTTCCATCTTTTTCCCAGATTGACTGAAAAACTTCCCAACTGGAGGAGAAAGACCACAACTCCTGAAATCATGGATTGATGTGTTCAAAATGGGAGTGGGATAGGGAAATAAGCTATTGTATATTTCGGACTCAGTGCAAGCTTTGCCACATACCTTAACAGTATACCCCCTGAGGCAAAACAAAAGGGTGGATATCCTACGGACCCAAAGCAGTAAATTAATACAAAGTCAGAAAATACCAGATTAAGAGGTTCCGATACGCAATAGGAATATCAATCAATTGCTTTTAGTTACAGAAAGGAACAGTATAGCAATGATATACGGTATACTTTAATCGGTGCCAAATACATATTTCCAAGTTGGAGGTAAAGGAAATAATGAAATTTAGAAAACAACTGACAATGCATGCATGCATGCATGCAGTTACTAAGGTGTTTGAAACTCTTGGTGTTTACATTTAATTGATGAACATGTGGTAACTTGTTACTTAGCAAAGTAAAATAGCAACAGTTACACAAAACAATTTTAAAACTGGCATGAACGAAAATGTTAAAGGGAAAAAAACAAAAAAGCATGTCATGCATGCATGGGCTTGTGCTACCAACTTTTTTCCTGGAAAAGAAAACTTTTGAAAGCGAAGATGAATATAGGCTAATAGTGATAGACATAGGCTATACGTTGAAAATAGTCAAGACAGGGAAGCTACATCTTGTCGGAAAGACTAAGGCAAATCATGTCATCACCATTGCGCTCATCCAAGATTTTTGAAAAACTTCTTCACCAGGGGGGCCTTGAAGCTCAAGGGGCCGCTGGACTTAAGGCCGAAAAGACGCAGCGATTCACATGTGCATTAATGTTTATAGGAGAGCACCCTGCTCATCTTTAAATCAAGCTATGGGTCTGAAATAGAGCTGTGACCATTTAGCGTGTACACGCTACACGCTCGCAAACCTTGTAAACGTTTACTAAATACTTCATTGCGAGTAATTGTTTTTCATAGTGTCTTGCCGTTGAAAATCAATATGTTCATTCATGATTCAAATCACACACACATTCAGCTGACAAAATTCCAATCAATGCCTTTTTACAAACTGTAAACCCGATAAGCATAATCCTTTTTAAATGTGCGAATCACAAATGCGCAGCAATCACCAATGACTTATTTTGCACTTTGATTTCGCTGAAATCTGAGTAATTTAACTTGTAAAATGCACCGTGAATGTGCAGCAGTAAACAGTGAAACTAACAATAGGCCTAACGTTAGGCCATGAGGTTTTAAATCCCACGCAATCAAGGCCCTTTTTACAAGCTGTTAAAAAAACACTTGAAAAATACTTGACTCGTGACAATCAGTACATTTACATGTAAATATCACCTGATGAGTCAAATAAATTTTGCAAGAAAGAAAAAATATTGCATAATAAACAAACTGAAAAAGGTTTTAACAGAGCTAAAATTATGCATGCGTCGCAAAGATGGCGGCCATTTTTTTGAAAGGACTGATATTTCAGAACTTCCTGGTGGTGGTGGCGTAGTTTTGAAATGTTTTACGGCGAGTTATATCATAGGCCTAGTATGCAAGATTTTCACAGAAGAACTTTGAAAGCCGTAGCAAATAAGACAAAAAAGGTACGCGATGTTGAGTTTAAATGACATTGAAAGGAAGTTATCTGTTCTTTCTAAACTGAATTTTCATGCATATTTTTCATAAAAATAATGATTTATACTGTAGAAGTAAACTTTTTACGATTTGGAAAGCAAAACTCAGCATCTATTTGGGCAATGGAGTCAGTACTTTTGCCATACTGGTTGCGCGATTTTTTTTTATTTCACCTCGTAGTTTTGGAGCAACTTTGGTGTATTTCAAAAAATCGTGTTAACACGATACACGCCCCCCCCTTCTCTTTATTGGCGTGTACATGTTTACTCAAATCCCTAAACGTTCACAGCTTTAGTCTGAAAGCATGTCAAGCGTCTATAGAATGTGTCTGCTATTTGGAGAATCGTCCATATTGCAGCTGTACCATCTGTGTCTACGTAGGCCCTAGCCTACATCTGTAAAGAACTGTGAGTGTGACTAGGCCTAGGCTAACGATGATGCTAATATTCTTACCTTGCATCTGCTGATGGTGGTAATGTGGTACTTAGGCCCTATACTATAGGCCTAAGTATAAAGCTTCATCATCATATTGTCAGTATTATGTTTGTAATAAATTCTTCTCAGAAGTACTTGAGACTAGAATAGAGCCAAAAATATAATCCCTCGGAGAAAAAAATGGCTAAAAATTATAACCCCTTGAAATAAGTCGTCCCTTTGGTCATTAGGGAGCCACAAATACTAGACCACTTTTTCAACCCATCAAATTTCTTAACCTCAGAAATTGTCGTCCATAGGGTGAGGCAAAAATCTTACCCCTCGGAAAATGTCGTCCATAGTGGGGGAACGGACTAAAACTGGAATGACCCCCTCTTAATTTCTTCCAGAGAATTAACAATTTTTACCCTTTTTTATACGGAATTCGGGAAATCTACCACAACGTAAGTGGAAAAAACTTGTTCAGCTTATGTCTGTAAGGTTACATTAGGCAAAAGTTAAGGGCGTCGGTATTCATTTGCATGCTCTTTTGTGACCACTGTACTGTAGAAGAGGCAAGGCGATCGTGTCTATCCCGCACTGACAAACTTAGCCTAATGTTAGTAACACACTGTAGCCTACGTACAGATAAGCCTAGCCTAAGCTCTTTTTTTACCGTCCCTGGGAAAAAAGAGTAAAAATAAAGTACAAATTTACTTACTCTTCGAAGACTATCCAGATGGTCAATAAATGCAATTTTGATCTAGCTCCTAGATAAAGAACTCGATAATTCAGAGCTTCATTATGCACAAATATCACGCCTTTTCCTGTAATGTCAGACGTTTTCTGTTATCACTCCTCGGTGCTTGTTAAAAATTTACGTCATGAATTGTTTTGGTTATTTTTGCTAAAAATAGCAACTGGACCAGAAAAGATGGCGCCCTTCTGCTATAGGCAAACGATTATTATTTTGGTCCCTGGTTTTCCGATAATTCCGGTGTTTGGCAATTTGGGTTTTTTATCACGGGAACTAAAAAGATACAAGAGAAAAGGAACGACTTTTCAGAGTTTGGGGTTGACTGTAAATGAATTGGTTATCAACATTTTCATCATCTTCCTCTACTGTGCAGAAACCTCCGTTGGAGTATACACACACAATGGTTGGGGTGCTTACATACAATGCAGATAAAACACAAAAGATAAAACAAAAATGTACAGCTTTAACAAATATTAGATGACGCTAGAAGGAGTACTAAGTGATGGCAAAGCCACTCACTCTGGACTTGTAGATGTTAAGGGATGGTAATAGGACAGCTTGCTGGGACAGAGAATTCCACAGACGGATGGTGTTTGGCAAAAAGGAGCCCTTCAGAAGATAGCTGTGCGAGAAGATGAAATGAGAAGTTGTGTTTGTTGCCTCTCGTGTTTTAGTTTGTTGCGATCAAATGGCTGTCAGGAGTGAATCTGAATAGGTTAAGTCGGTAAAAATCCTTCTAAAGGACATGAGCGCCAACCGAGCGTAGCAAAAGTATAGAAGAAAATAATAATAATAATGATAATAAATCAATTAACAAGCTTAGCAAGTTTAGCTTTGAAACAGTTTAGACTTGGTGCATGTACAATGTCCGATGGTAAAGCATTCTAATCTTGTAGTGTTTGAGGAAAGAAGGAGTATTTATAAACATTCTTTTTAGCATAAGAAACGTGGAAATTCAGATCATGGTCATTTCTTGTATTAATTCTTGCGTTTGGGATTAGGTTATCATTATCAATGACGACAAGACTGTTATTGATTTTATATAGCATGTTTAGACAAGTGTTCCTTCTTCTTGTTATTAGCTAGCAGGGGCCAATCTAATTTATGAAGCATGCTAGTGACACTGGATTTTTAAGAGTAGTCTGCCATACAGAACCTGGCTGCTCTCCGTTGAATTGATTCAAGCTTATCTACATCGCACTGGTTCCAAACTGCTGATGCATACTCAAGTACTGGCCTTACTAGAGCTTTATATGCAGTGGTTTTAACGTCAGTGGGACAGTTTGAGAGGTTACGTTTTAATAGGCCAAGTACAGAGTTTGCTTCGTTGGTGATGTTGGTGTATATGTTTATCCCATCTGAGTTTATTATCAATTTCAACACCTAAGTACGGGTGGGAGTTAACATGTTTTAGCGGCTGCTTGCACAAGGTATAAAGTGGTGATTTATAAACATGGTTCCAGTGTTTCCATGCATAAGAAGATAATGTGCACACCGGGTGAAGTCTACTTGCAAATCGGACATGAATGAATGAAAAACAAATTAATAAACAGATCAAAGTAGACTTTTTGATTCTGTTCAGGTGTGTGAAATATGCAGATTGGCCCACCAGAACCAAAATTCATTTATGCATTAGTAATAATTTGTCAACATATATACCTCAAAAAACCCTTCAATTACAAATACCAACGATGGACAAAAGACATCACCAACTTGAATTATGACATATGTATAATAGAATTCTGCCTTAATTGCTGAATCAAAATATTTGTTCACACAAGTCTTAAAAGAGCACTAGACCGAAAAGTAAGGGTGCTGGTTTTTGCGAATTTCACAGACTATCATCCACAACAGATCAATAACACACAGACGGCAAAGGTCACTTGCATATTCATTGTTGCACTGTTGAGAGCTAGATAAGCATTAGAGACCTTATATCTTAGAACTACGCCCTCGCATTTCGGTCTAGTGGCCCTATAGGTTGTCAAAAGTTATCCCGACTTGTTCCCGGACATTCGATGTTCCCGTAACATCAGCTTCAACAGTATATACGGTTCTTTAAATGTCGTTTGATCATGATCAAAACGCAATGGATTTACATAAGAATCATCTGTTTATCAGTTTATCCAACATAATGTCTAATGTACAAATCGCGTATTACACCTCCAAATTTATTAATTCTGATGCTGTAAATTAGTAGTTAAATTTGTATCCATTTTGATGCTGAGTTTTTACTATATTTTACACAGTTTAACCAGTAGCGGTGCTAAGGGGGCAGGGGCAGCCCTCGTGAGACTGTAGTCTACCCCAGAAAATGTTGTAAAGTGACATATTTGTGTCTGATTTATCTGTTTACAGGCCTTGACCCCTTCTCCATAAGACAAAACTGCCCCTTCCCTTGCCTGCAGCTTCCAAATCATCGCGCCCCCACGGACTTTAACTACTGTCGACTTTCATCTGTTCATACATCTTGGGAGTTCACAAATTCCATTATATCTATCTGTTTTTAACTGATATATCGACCAGCTGTATGACGTTGTTCTAACTTTAGTAGGCTTTAAAACCGTAAACGCTAAAATCTCCTTGAAAATCAGAAGCGCTTTGGTGTTACATCATCTTGACAAGCTGACAGCGACATCTAACGAGCGAAAGGACTGCCCATTTCATGCGATTCGCGCTTTGTGCTCATTATGTCGTCTACGTTACGTTGGGACATCGTGTCAGCAAAATTAACATCAATTCAAGACAGATACTCCCTGGCCTAAATTTTAGTGACAAATCAAATCACTGTTAGTCCTATATGGGTGTAATTCAATAATTCAATTTTATATGACATGTCTGCATGTATGATCAATGTCTGAATTTTGGTGCCCTTTACTGGTCGAACCCTTATCTTAATTACCTTCCGTTATACGGAGTATGGAAGAAGAAGAAGGAAAAAAAAAAAGAGGGGGGGGGGGGGGGTCCCCATTGACATAATTTTGCCTGTGTCATGCTTTCTTCCCGGTATGTTAGTGAGAAGTAAATTTCAAAAGTAATTAGATTAATATATTAAAAAGTAAAATCGAATAAAAATAAATCAGCAAACCGTCAGAAGGCTGTTTCGATACGGTTATCAGGAATGGCGTGGAGGACCATGTTTCACTTGTGGCAAGTGTGTTCCCCTCTCCCAAATGCTCATAAAACTGTATGATTGAAATGTCGGGGACATAGTAGATCTAAATTGCATGCATCATTTAGATGGCACCGTTAAGAAAACTGCTTAAAATCAGTGTTTCAAATTTATGGCTGTATGGGGGAAGCCGTCGAGTCCAGGAAACGAAGCTCCGGAAGTCCTGCGGCTCTGAGTGATTGTAATAACAGAAAATTGTTTAAACTAGTATCAATCCCACGTAGGACGTCGAAGGCCCTGCGTTTTTAATAATTGTGGTAGAAAAACATTTCTTTAAATTGTTTTAAATCTATGGGCAAAGTCTTGGTAGGGGCCGAGAGGGTGAAGCCCCCGGAAGTACTTTTCACGTGATTTTGATAGCAGAAAATTGTGTTAAATCCAGAGTTATTTGTGTGTCATCTCCTTCTTCGCCTGACACTTTTTTCGATCTCCATTGGGGATGCCTTTTTTTTTTTACAAGAAAAAATGAATTGGCGATGGCATATTCCACGTTTTCTTTATATCGAGTTTGTCAACGAATGAAATGTAATGGTTTTCATGGGGCAAGTATGGGCTGCAGGTGGTCGTTACGGGGGTGGGGTGGAATGGGGTGGTCGTGGGGAGGGGGGGGGGGGGGGAGGAATCTGAAAACGGAAATCAATGCATAAGCAATTTTTCCGTCATTGATACTTCCTTGCCTGTAAGAGACATATATTTTGCTGTCTGAAAAGACAAGCAAGTTTTATCAACAGTTGGTCCTCCCCCTCCCCCTCCCCCTTCCCCCGCCCCTTTTCCTCAATGGCTGGTGAAAATTGTCCCCAGTTGTGTTTAAAACTTGATTGACCTTGTGAGAACGTGTGCATTTGGTCGTGGGGAGGGGGTGGGGGAGGGGGGAGGAATCTGAAAACGGAAATCAATGCATAAGCAATTTTTCCGTCATTGATACTTCCTTGCCTGTAAGAGACATATATTTTGCTGTCTGAAAAGACATGCACAAGGCGCATGACTATTCGTAGTTTCGTACTGAAGAATGTACAAAACTAAATTTCATTATTTTCCCGACGTAGGCAGGTAGGGTCTAATGTAGAAGTTGTTGTTTCAAGGTTTTAGGTAAGTGGGAATCAACACAAGCAAACCACCAAAAAAATCCTTTAGATGTGCTCATTGTTAACATGAACGATGCCAGGAAGTGGAGGCGAGTGCACATTTTTCCCCGCGCTTGTTGTTTGTTTACTATTCCTTGATCGCTAATTAAAAAAATTCCTGCACTGATGACTCGGAGCGCATAGAATGCGTCAGAAGTAAAATACGCGCAATTTAAATGCGTGTGTTTTGTTCGTTTATTTGCACCACGCACGTTCAAGTAATCAGCGCGTACCTAAACTGCTCACTGCTTTGCCAACAACTTCGAAAACTTACATCGTGCGTGTGACAAAAGCACTAACGATCGTGTAAAAATGCGCATTTTTTTGAAGACGTAGCTTGTGTTTATGACGAATGGAACATTGCGTTCTTGTTCCTTTTTGTCGACCAATGAGAGTTTTGCACTCGCCTCATTTTGCTTTATTTCGTGTTTGTGCGCGTCTTCCGTTACTCATGAGATAGTTACAGCGTTGCTACAAAAGATCGACAGAACTTATCTTCATCATGTGCAAATCTTAAGACGCATATTTAAGATTACTTTCGAAAATTCTTTACAAAGCATCATATTATTTGCGCAATAGCAACATTTTTCTCAAGGAGAGAGAAGAAGAACAAGGCGAATCGCAGCAGGTAATTGATTTTCAATTAAAACGTTTGAAAATTTGCCTCTTAATTTAGGTGTATAGAGACTATCAACAGTATATAGGCCTAGCTTGCTTGTTTTCCGATATTCATAAAAAGCAAAATCTGAGGTTTCCCCCAGACTTTCAGTCTTGTTCGTATAGGTCGAGGACAAACTTAATGGATAGTTCAGTGGTCAAGCATGTCCATCTTGTCTGAAAGTGGACTTCAAAAGAAACATACTGGTGAAGAAACGTCGAAAAACTTATTCCGTTAAGGAGATATTCAAGTTTAAAGCTCTGTCTTTGTATAAATGACTGGTGTAGTAAGTCTACAATGGAAAGTTGGGGTCTTCATCCTTAATTTCTTAACAATTTTAATATTTTCCCTCAACTTTCTTCAGATGGCATATTATAAATCCCTTCCTAGTTTCAGTTTTACTATTTTGTTGACATGGCTAAAAACCACAAAATCACAGAAGAAAATATGATAAATGAAGACTTTGAAGAATCTGGGGCCATGACACCACAACTAGTCTGATTTCAGTCGTTTCTACACAAATATACCAAATTTTAAACTTTGATATATCCTTAAACATGTTAACGGAATAAGATGTTTGAATGCCTTTTTTCACTATTTAGTTTCTTTTGAAGTCCACTTTCATATAAAATGGACTTGCTTGACCCCTGAACTAATCCTTTAAGCTAGATCAAACTTTAAAAAAGTCCCGAATTAGGTCATATATCAGTCCGGGAGCATGCCTATTTATAGGAACATGTATATCACACGAGAACATTGAAGTCATGCAGCTGGATTGTTCAGATGTTACCAGCGGCGTGGCGTGGTGCATATGATTAGGAGGTAGGGGATAATAGGGGGGGGGAGGGGCAAACCGCATTCAGCTTTTGGGAACTAGAAGGTACATGTAAAAAAAAGTCAATCTGGCGGAAGGAACTTTTGACAAAAAAATGAAATAAGATAAAACTTTAAAAGTGTTACATTTTTATTTTAGTTAGTGCGACTAATTTCCAACCTTTTTCATTTTAAAGTTGTTACTGTATTAGTCCAGGAGAAACTTGAATTCGATGAATTAATATGCATTCTTAGAGTCTAGACAATTTTTTTTTTTTTTTAAAGTAAAATAACCTTCTCACAGTCAAAGTATAATATTCATTGGCAATAATTAGCTTTACCCCTTAGCAGTAACATCAACATCATAAAAAATAAAAGAAATTGGAGAATTAAGGTCATACTACTTAAAACCTCATATTGAACCAAAGAAGTCTCAAAACTTGCTTGACAAATGACGAGAATCTACCAGTTCGCCCTTTAAGGGGAGGTATGTTACCTTCAGAATAATTTTTGCAGAATTAGGGCTTGTTTTTAGAACTGAAGTTGTATCGCTTTCTTCAAGTATGGATGGGGCGTATCGGTACGCCCCGGACTTTGTTGTAAGTATGTTTTCCAAACTGAATTATCACTTTCATTAGGTGTGTATCAGTATGCTATGGACTTTGTTGTAAGGATGTTTTTCGAATTGAAGTTTTATCGCTTTCATTAGGTATGGTTGAGACGTATCGGTACGCCCTGAACTTTGTTGTAAAGATGTTTATAACTGAAGATGTGTAGCTTTCATTAGGTATGGATGGGGCGTATCAGTACGCCCTGGACTTTGTTGTAAAGATGTTTTTCGAACTAAATTTGTGTCGCTTTCATCAGGTATGGATGGGGAGTATTGGTACGCCTTGGACTTTGTTGTTAAGAAGAAGTGTTTAGATCTGAAGTCGTATCGATTTCAACAGGTACGGATGGGGCATATCGGTACGCCCCGGACTTAATGGTAAAGATACTACAAATGATTTTGAAACTGAAGTTACCTCCTTTCATCAGGTATGAAGTGGGCGTATCATTGCGCCCTCGACTTGGTGGTAAAGTAACTACAGATGTTTTCTTTTAACTTAAGTTGTATTTGATTTTATCATTTATGGATGGGGCGTATGTGTACGCCCTTAGGCATTTGTCAAAAGATACTGTTCAAGCCCTTGCTTCAATTCAAGGGGCGTTTGGTACCCCCTTCATCAAATATTCTTTTAAAGCACTTGTTAAACTTTGTGCGGCGTTCAATTGTTTTTTCAATTTAATTTTGGTCAAGACCCTAGGAGCTTTTTCATACAATTTTTTTTCAAGCCCTAGGGGCGTACCAATATGTCAGCCCTAGGGGCGTACCAATATGTCAGCCCTAGGGGCGTACCAATATGTCAGCCCTAGGGGCGCACCAATATGTCAGCCCTTGGGCGTAGCAATACGTCAGCCCCAGGGGCGTACCAATATGCCTCATGAATTGAAACGATTGCTTTAAAAGAATATTTTGACATATGGTTTTACAAATGACTAAGATCGTACCAATACGCCCTTCAATTCAAAATAAGTTATTATAACTTATGGTAAAATTGTTGTACAAAGGAGGCATGCAACATACATTAAGAATATTTTTCCAAATGACTTCAAATGATTCTACTTCAAGGCACTGGTAAAAGCAAGAAATTTGTAATTTATACCACTGTGCCGCACAAAATAAAGCAAGTCTTTGAAATAATGTTTAACAAATGATTGAGGACCTTTCCTCTTTGTATTAGTGTAAGATTATCGCATGAGACATGCACAGAGAAATATCCATCTGGACCCAGGCATTGTGCATGTAGAAAGAAGAAGCAGTAACACCCAGAGATTCGACTCAATGATTTGGACTTTGCCTTTTAGTCAAAATCAAATTACCTCAACAGAAATGTTACTGCAGAGTTTAGAGGGTGCTTAAAATTGTGTCTGTCTACATATCAATGCAGGAAAATCCAAGACTCTTCTTGTAAATATTCCTGCTTCCACTTTCAATGTCCAAACTCGTAATGAAACTAATCTGGAAAGTGCTTTCGATTACATATAAAATTCGCATCAAGTTGACAAAAAGAAGCAAAGCGGCTTCAAATCGTTCTTCAAAGCTCATGCAAGATGGGAGCTAACCAATTATTGACATTCCAGTGGTGGATGATCTCATCTACTTTAATTGCAGGTGTATAGCTGGTTTTGATGACGTACTTGACATCCTCAAACAAATTATAAAAAGTCAGTAAAACACTAAGTTGTGTGCAAATTCTCTCAATATGACAAATTACTACTTATATGGCACTGCAAAGCAATATACTCAGTGTAAAATTGTGAATTATATTTATAATATTAAGAAAATTGAATCATGTTGAATGCTGAGGTGGCATATTTCAAGTTTGCAGTGTACAACTATTTTGGCAAACTTACTGCACAAGCACATGAACATTTTCTCTTTAAAAAAGGTTTTGTGGTTCCAATGCTTTTTTCACAAACTGATTGATTTAAAAAGATTGTATTAACTGCCATGTCATTGCATAGGCCTATCATGAAATATTTGTCCCATGATAAGTATTCTTAAGCCATGCAGATCAATAAAAGTGTTAACAACATTAGCATTTGCCATACAATTAACAGCATTGTCACAGCAAGTATGATGCAAAAAAGGTTGTTTATTTATTCTATTTAAAGAATGTGTCTGTAAGCCCTGCCTAATCATTAATATCCATGACATTATTACCACAACTTTGGAACATATGTACAGACCATGACCCATCTGTGTACCGCATATAGGATAAATCTGATATATCGTTTATGAGATACAGTATGGTGTTTACATCATTCAGCACTTTTACAGTAAGCCACGCCCACCATGCATATTAATGACATCTGCTGATAAAATAAGCATGTATACAATAACCAACAAAATTGTCATGCCGGCATGACGCAAAACAGTTGCTTATTTATCACTTTTTCAAGAATTTTACATTAAGCCCCACCTACTTATTTATATGCATGACATTACCACCAAAACAACAGGGCACATCTACGGACCATGACTATCTGTATATCGAATATGACATGAATCCAGTTAACCGTTCTTAGGATAACGTGTTTACAAGCTCTTTTCAGCAAAATCATATTAAGCCCCGTCCATTATGCATATTAATGATATTCATCGTTGTTGCTTCATGAACATGGACACATCAGGTAACATCGTAATTACATCACATATGGAACAAAACAGACACGTGGTTGTTAAAATGTTACATACATATATACATACATACATACATACATACATACATACATACATACATACATACATACATACATACATGCATGCATGCATGCATGCATGCATGCATGCATACATGCATGCATGCATGCATACATACATACATACATACATACATACATACAAACATACATACATACATACATACATACATACATACATACATACATACATACATACATACATACATACATACATACATGCATGCATGCATACATACATACATACATACATACATACATACATACATACATACATACATACATACATACATACATACATACATGCATACATACATACATGCATACATACATACATACATACATACATACATACATACATACATACATACATACATACATACATACATACATACATACATACATACATACATACATACATACATACATACATACATACATACATACATCCTTACATTATTAGTGCCTACCACTTTCCCTTATTTGTTAATAGACAGCCAATCCAAAGTTATTTTGCATATGAAACTCATTATTTTTTCAGTTGACATACATGCTCCCCCTCCCCCAAAGAAAAACCTCCCATTTATTATTCATTAGGGTTTACAACATAGACAAAACTGTCATCAGATGTTGATTACTTGGTGCTTTTTTGAGCTGTGGTGAGGTATCAACAAACATACTTCGCTTTACTTTAGGTGCGCGAAAACACTTCTCTCAGTTGTTCACGTTTTCAATAGCATTGCAGTTTTTGGCTCTCTCTCTGCGGCTTCCTATAAAGATATGCACACAGTGGATTCAGATTCCAGATGAGAAACAAAGCGAAATAAATCATGAGCGTAAATGCAGGACCAGAAGGAATGGAGAAAATATCCACCACTTTTTTGACAAGAAATGGGGGAGGAGGGGGTTGATCCATATTAGCATGCCCCCACTTTGGGGGCCGAAGGTACTTTAATCTAAGACTTGATGAATTACATTTAGAAAAGTATTTAGAAGCATGTATAAAATGCCTTCTTTCTATGCATTGTGACACGTTTTTTTGCCCCGCAAATATCAATTTTGCAAGAGCTTCTGAGGACTTCTCTCCCTGGACATTATTGGTCCCTCGACCCATACGGGGCGTAGCCCCTAGATTCTACACCATTGACACCTTTGGTGTCACCTTAACCTAAAAATCATCCCCCATTTTACATCGATTTACTCCACTGAATCAAATCATTTCATTGAAGGTATATGGTCATATACATTGGCAAAAAGGTCTACCACAGAATTCCATATTACATCAGTAACTTATTTTGAAAATATGACAATTTTATTCATACAAAATTTAGAAGTGTTTAACCTCATAATAATAAGTGGCATTGGTGCTCTCATTAACTGTTTCATCAAATTGCAAGTATAGTTTACAATAACATTAATTCCACTTTGTAAACAGTGCACTAATTTCAGTTCATACATTTTAATACAATTAAGATGAAATATGAATAGCACGTATTTTTCTGTTTTTCAGCTCTGAACAAATTTTGATTTTTTTCTATTAAAACTTGGATTTTTTTTTTCTTTCATTATTCCATTGTAAATTGCACAAGGAAATGAAAATACCTTCAGAATATTCGAACCTTTTTTCTCTCTTATATATGCCGTCTTTGTGTAACTGGAAGATGGACTTCCATTTTGTAGGCATATAATCTCCCACACTTTTGAATTTAAGTGCCTCATCCATGCGAATTTAGTGACTTTTCTCCGCTATTCTTTCGATCCCCTCCCCACTACCAAGCACAAAACAAACTACCAGTTTCTTCGTACAGTCTCATACAAATCTTTTCGCTATTCTCTCACTTATCTCATAACAGAAACAAAATTAGCCAAATTAGCAATATTAGCATGTTTCAAAATGAAATAGGAGAAACATTCACCTTAGACCCTAGCTTGATTGACCGAACCTGTACCGTATATACTGTCATGTTGATTGGTCGAAACCTAATGGAATAATGTGCACTTATACATTCATATGCCAATCAGAATCGTTTCGGAATCAAATGTACGCCGTCACAATTTAATCACCATATAAATCGTCTTTAAGCATTAATAAGTAATAACAAGGCTATCAAATAATATGCTAATTTTGCTTATAGGAGAAGAAACAACTTCAGCTCAGCTAATTGGAATAAAATATGCTGTAAACCATAAAAATAGGCTATAAACCAAAAAATAGGCTATGAACCAAAAAATAGGCTATGAACCATGAAAATAGGCTATACACCATGAAAATACTTATCATGAAAATCGGCTATAGATCCTGAAAATAGGCTATAGATCCTGAAACTAGGCTATAAACCATGAAAATCGGCTATAATCAATGAAAATAAGCTATACACCATGAAAATAGGATATAAACCATAAAAATAGGCTATAAACCATGAAAATGGGCTATAAACAGTGAAATTATGCTACACTAGAAAATCGGCTACGAGGCATAAAAATAGGCTTTAAATAGTGAAATTATGCTACACTAGAAAATCGGCTACGAAGCATGAAAATAGGCTATAAACCATGAGAATAGGTTATAAACCATGAAAACACTTACCATGAAAATCGGCTATAGATCCTGAAAATGCGGTAGGCTATAGATCCTGAAACTAGGCTATAAACCATGAAAATAGGCTATAAACCATGAAAATAGGCTATAAACCATGAAAATAGGCTATAAACCATGAAAATAGGCTATTAACCATGAAAATAGGCTATAAACAGTGAAATAAAAATAAAAAACCGAATTTCTACACACAAATATCCGTTAAACCTTACGGTGAAGACCGTATTCTGCGTGTGACGTTAGTTTTTACTGTTGATGGCCGTAAATAAGGACTAACTGTCTAAGATAAAGCGCTTTACGGTATATTTATCGTAATTTTTAGGTCCAACGAAATCACATACGTCATTCCCATAGTTTTCTGCATATCATTAGGAAACGCGCTATATATCAAGTTCTAACAATAGAAGCAGGACGCCATTGCTGCGCCGCATTGCTTGTCACATTCATCGCCGAATATTTGCGGAATACCTGCCAAATCTCTTTCACTGATAACAAATTACATGTTCTTCTTTATCTCACTTGTATAAACAAGTGAAAACTGTTGCAACTGTTTGGTTTTTGAGTAATTAATGTGGATTTTATCCAGTTTACATTTTCTTGTGCTGCAGTGTGCTATACCAATAAGATAGGCTAGGCTACGTATTTGACTTTTGCATTGGTTTGGGCAACTTACTGTAGGCCTAACGTTAAGTTAGTAACGTTACTGAAGTGTGGAAGTAAACAATCATAACATAAGTTATACTATGATGATCATGACGTTAAAGCTAAACTCGAGTAGGCCTGCTTAGTTTTCAAACCAAACTCCATAAGATGAAGTAGGACTCCAGTCTGGATTTTCTCATGGTATTTTGTAGTAAATCATGTGGTAAAGGTCTACACTGCCAGGGTATACCTTTGGAAATTATTACGCGCGTCCACTAACGTTAGGTTGTTGACTTTGTGCACACTAGCCCTAAAAAAATTAGGTCTATTTCGGCTGAAAATTTACGCATTTGTAAAGAAAGATGTTACTAGAAGACCACAGATAAAGGCATAGGCCTAGATCTAGAAAGTTTAAACTTTAAGAAACATAACATATATTTGTTTCAGCAGAATTTAAGGTGTAGAAAATACAAAAAAAGTCAACGAAACAGCGCACAAAATTCGTTGTAGCTGACGTTAAATCAATGGCAAGTTAAACACTCAGCTCTATGAAAATTACGTCGGTTCTTGGCCTGCAGTCGAAAACTACACTCCCGATCACATGAAACCTGCTCAACGCAAAGCTTTTCTTGCGTGGTACGAAGAACAGAAGAACAAGACTTTGACATGGCTCGTGAAATGTACCAGTACTGTTGTAGCGATGTAAAACTACTCTGGCTAGGATGTTTACGTTTCCGAAAAGAGTTTGTTGAAACTACGGGCGAAGATCCTTTCAAAAAATGCATCACTATTTCCATGGCCTGCATGCGCCTGTTTCTACGAAAGTTCCTTCGTACCGATACGATCGCCCTGGTTCCTCATTCGGGGTACGAAAATGATATACAATCGGTGAAATGGATCGAGCAACAAGAGGGCCGACAACTGCAACATGCTCGATCTCCCAAAGGAGAAAAACACATCAGTCCTTACAAAGTAGAAGGGTGGGATGAGACGTAAAAGACTGCCTATGAGTTCTACGCTTGTTTGTGGCACGGTTGTCCTACCTGCTACCCAAACAGAGAACACAAGCTGTCGAGGGTCGAAAAATCGTTGAAGATGTTTACGAGAAGCTTACCCGTAAACGAGACTGGTTGAACAGTTAAGGGCTTCGAGAAGGCTGGAGCCTGGTTGAAATCTGGGAATGCGAGTTCTGAGACGAACTGAAGAGAAACCCGCAGGTGAAAGACCTGAAAGACCTGAAACTGAGCGAGCCTCTCTGACCCCGAGATGCGCTTTTTGGTGGACACCAAGCTTCATAGAGTCGTCAAAGAAGACGAACAGATCAAGTACGTCGATGTCTGTTCGCTCTACCCATACGTCAACAAGTATTGTAAATACCCTATTGGGCATTCGGATATCATCAAAACCCCAGACACCACCAAAGTACGTGACTACGAAGGACTGATCAAATGCACCGTCTTGCCTCCTCGTGGCCTGTACCATCCCGTGCTCCCGGTACGATGTCGAGGAAAACTCATGTTTTCGTTGTGTATCGCTTGCGCAGAGACTCTGGCCAAAGGACGATGTAAACACTCTGATAAGCTACGAGCGCTTCACGGGACGTGGGTGAGCTGCGAGTTACAGAAAGCCATAGCGATGGGTTACGAGCTGTTACATATCGACGAGGTGTGGCATTTCAAGGAGACGATGCAGTACAATCCCAAAACGCGAGAGGCCCCTTTGTTCACGGCTTACATCAATACGTTTCTGAAAATGAAACAGGAAGCCAGTGGGTGGCCAGAAGGCGGCGAAACCGAAGAACAGCGTCGTCGGTACATCGACGAGTACGAGGCCCGAGAAAAGATCAGACTGGACTACGACAACATCGCCAAGAAGGGGGAAAGCGATCGTTGGCTAAACTGATGCTCAACTGCTTTTGGGGAAAGTTTGGACAGCGAAGTGCACTTACTAAGACGGAATTTATCAATAATCTTGAAAAATCTACAAGCTGTTGACGGACAAATCGAAACAAGTGAAATACGTGCAGTTTCACGACGAGTTCACCGCCCGCATGCAATGGGTCGATACGAACGAATACGTCAAAGTATCGCCTAACACGAACATTTTTATTGCGGCTTACACTACGGCTCACGCCCGTCTCAAACTCTACAGTTACATCGAGCGACTGGGGGAGCGCGTCATCTACTTCGACACGGATTCCGTGATTTACGTCAGCCGACCGGGAACCTACGATCCACCCCTCGGCAACTTTCTCGGCGACATGACAGACGAGCTGGAGAAACCTTACGGAGCTACATCACCGAGTTTGTTTCTGGAGGCCCAAAGAACTACGCTTACAAAGTACGTTCGACCAGAGCAAACGCCGTCGTCGTGGAGGAGTGCAAAGTCAGAGGCATCACGTTGGACCATAACACCATTCTATCGGTCAACTTCAAGGCGATAATCAACATGGTAAATCACGTAGATCATGGAACAGGCTGAGCCTGGGAAGACGACGAAGAACTCATCGTTCCTGTCCATTAACCTCACAGCATCAGGAGAGACGTTCCGGACCAGATCCATTACCAAGGATTACAGACTGATCTACAACAACCGCGTCATCCAAGCAGATCTTTCGACCCTCTCGAACGCTTATTGAAAGAGCGCCACAATTTGACGTTTATCTGAAAAAGAACATAAAAGAGGTGGATGTGAGTTGGGTCGATACATTTAATCATGGGTATTCTAAACGAGGAAGAGACGTTTGTGTGGGAACGCTTGTGGTGCCCTATGCTTGCAAAAAGTCTACGTAAAAATATCACAGAGTACAGAAATGTTACTATCCGAATGCTGAAACTGAATATAGAGAAAAGTACATGGATCCCTTGTATTTCGCCTGTGTTTCATCTCGAGGAAGGGTCGTATGAATTGCGACAGTTTTTACAAAACTTCAGTTGTAGATTGTACAGAGACGATAAAGTACACGACTTCATGCCACAACCTGTTTATATCTGGCTGGAAAGAAACGACGTAACAATCCGTATTGAATATACGGTCGTCGAAAACAGATCTTCAAGCCGTATACGTATCACGCACCAAACGTTTCGTGTAGATACAGAAAGAGCGCCACCATAAACAACGCTGTTTTGCTCTCATTCGTCAGAAAGAACATAAAAAGGCAAACCTCGCTGAAGTTCAATTCATTATTCCATTAGACACCAACATGGATACCACACTTAACAGTACGAGTTCAGGGCAGAAACGTAAAGCAGCGTCGGAACATACACAGGCATCAAAGAAACCACGCAACGAGACCTTCAACGTAGTAAAAATGGCCCCTTCGCAAATCGTCATGGCAGAGATCAGGCGTGTGGTGCGCGACGGCTCTTGCGATCCTGACATATACGGAGAACATACCGGCGGAGGAGACTTCACATTACCGTTCTACAACGCATTAGGTTGCCTCGCCGCGTATATGGCCCCAATAGGATGTGGCATGGATGAAGAAGGAGAAGTACTTGAACATTTGTTGAAAGAGGCAAAGAAACACATGGGCATGGAGGAGTATCATACAAACATTCTGCAGACCGAAACAGCATCAGCCTTTAAACCGACAGAAGAAGACTCTCTCTTGTTTAAAGAGAAAAAGAACTGGTCAACATTCCTGAAAGCGATGACGGAGATAGCACATGATTTGCTGAAAGCCCAATTGACACAAGCCGCATTGGTCAACGACCTGATCGAAAAGGTTGAAGAAAAGAAAGGCAAAGTAAAAGAAATTTAACGCCCGCTGATTACAGATCCACTCACGAAAGACATTGTTAAAGAGCTGGAAAGGGGAATAAATGAAGAGGTTAGCAAAGACTTCGAAGACGAAGAGGTACTCTCTTTGTTGAGAGACGTCATTTATGCAATGCTGGGAAGCTACGGTGATCGATTGAGCAATCTCGGTCTCAAATACAAAGTGATGGACTGTCTGTGGGACTTGATTATTGAGAAAGAATGTTAAAACATTGCATGTGTTAAAATAAAATAAAAAATGAGGGCGGAAGGAGTACAAAATCGTGGCATGACTCCTACGGTACCACTGCGTTGGTTGGGGCCGGTACTTTACCCTCGCATGTAAATATTCAAAAGGGAGAAAAATGAATTTAAAGACATTCGAAAAGAGTTGGGGGGCTACCGTAGAGACTACCGTGAAATTTTGACCTTACTCATCATACCTTTCTTTTTTTCAAAAGAGCACCACCAACTCGAATTGTTTCATACCTTTCTGCTTTCTGATTGGTCTAAACAAAAAACATAAATAGAGCAAACTTGATCAATTCTTTTCATTCTGAGTTTCAGAGAGAACACATCATGCCTCGATACTTGCCAGTATTGCCAATATCCACGGCTGCTTTCCCTAATGGGTTTACAAGGAGAATAATAACACAAGAGGGAGATCCCATCAAAGCTTACTACCGGTTCGGTTTGGCACACAAATTCGACAACAGAGTACAAAAAACATCTGCCGTCAGAACACCGCCGAGATACCTGAATCCTGCGCTTTTACACTTATAGAGCTCCGGTATATCATCGGTTTCTCAACCACTACAAGGAAAAAGCCCAGAAGAGGAAAAAATACATGTCCAACTTAGCATGGAAAAGAGGAGCGTACCGAGCCAACGTGACGAAGCATCAAGAAACGCATAGAGAAATGCTGAGGAGCAAAGCAACTGATGGGCATCGGTGACTACGGGAGGAGGACAGTAGCAGGTCGATCGGCCGATCGATAAAGAACACAAAGGCTCTTATAAGAGCCACAAACAAATATAAGAAAGAGAAAATTGAATTAAGACATTGTGTTTATTGTGTGTTTATCATTATTATTATTGTGTGTTTATTGTTTCCCTCTAAAAGATTTGACGACCTTCGGTCGTGTGGTAAAATCACTAGGAGCCTATACAGATAGTAGCCAATCAGGAGCCACTATTCCACCTAATTTGCATATTCTATGAATTTTCGTTAATTATTAGGAATACTGGCTCCTGATTGGTCACTACCTGTATAGGCTCCTCTTACTACTCGTTTAGGTGGGCTCGAAGTTTATGCATCTAAGGAATTATAGTTTATTTTTCTTTATGAAAAAATGATTGTTTTCGTTGTCAGCAATATAAACAAATTCTTTGATTTCTCCTCATTTTATCCATGATGAATAAACAGAAGCTTGATATTTTACTTATCAAGATAAATATTTTTGTTTCGACAAAATCGCGGATATTCCATTGTTTGTGCACTAATGATAAACCTATGCAACTTGTAGAAGCTGTACCACTTTAGCGTTAAAAAAGCTTGAAAGAAAATATAAGAAGAAAACATTTGAAAATATATAATTTTCAAAGTGCGTATTCATTGAAATATGGCCAGCAACACTAAATTCTAGCGAGCCGCCATGTCAGTAACGTGCTATGGGCCATTATGCAACGGATATATACCACCAAAACAACAAACTTCTGATGGCTACCAACTTATTTTGTTACCTTGTAAATACAAAACACTTGGTTCTTCGTATTTAAAGAGACGATCTCGAATCAAATGATTATATCACTGAGTAAAACATATGAAGTGACAGTTGTATGACTCACCCCTACTACCCCTAGCAATGTCAGTCAAAGGTGAGTCGTTGACATATGAAATATTGACTCACATGTGCGTTATTGTACAAATTGTCAGCCACCAGAGTGACTTTAGGGTGGGTCAATTTTCTTCAGACCCATTGACTTTGTACAGAGGGGATTTATTTTGGGCTAGGTCTTTTCACACAAAAAATGTTAGTAACCTAAGTGACTGAGGGGTACATCAATGGACATGTTTTGTCCACCCACTTTGGTGCAATGACTCACCCTGTCTGAGGGTGTAGGTAGTGAGTCACACAATTGACAAGTCTAGTATTGCTAGAAATGTGTCAGAGACATTATTTTCTCAAAGGTTTGGCTCTGTGGTCTTTTACAGTGAAATTCCTGCGTAAAACTGAGTTTTCTACGCTAAGCATTGTTACGCATACGCGAGTATACACAAGTTAGAGAAAGAGCAAGGTGGGCGAGAAAATTTCACTGGTGTTTTTTACGGGCGTATGTAAAGCGCGGGAATCGGATTGCACTGTGTAAGCGTTGCAACGCGTATAATGGGTATGTAAGCAGCACGAGGGTAAGAAGTCAAAAATATTGCGAGCGCTAATTCAGAGGCAAAATTCATTTTATTTGGGGAATTAATGCAAATTTCTTGAAGTAAAAGATTGTTGTTTCAGTGATGTAACATATCCGTTGTATAATGGCCCATAGTATTAACATGGTGGCTCACAAGTTTACACTGGATATCATCCGTAAAGCATCCTTGCTTTTACAATGTATCCTTGTCGGTACTTCGTTGAGGCAAAGGGTGGAGTTTGTGGATCTACATGTATAACTATTTGCTTGCACAAATTAAAGTATGGGTTTCTCTTCTAAGTATAGAAATATACTTTTGTTAGGTTTTTTCAAAATTGTCCAGTACAATTATAAAATTTAAGTTTGTTTTGGTTTAATTTCCAACTTTACAGCATTTGATAAGTTGTTCTGAAAATTCCCAGAGGGAAGAGTATCCTTGCAGCCCTAGCTATTGAACCGAAAGACAATCAACGATGAAAAAACCGACACTTTATACAGGTGTCTCATATGGTGACGATTCACATTGAGAGGTATACTTTATTAGATATACTTCCTTCGATTTGTATCGTATAGCAACAGAGCATCATGTATCAGCACAATATTTTTTTCTCTGTTATCTATTAGTTATTGATTTTTAAAAGTTGGGATATTATTCATTATATCTTATATATGTGCAACAGAATTTCAGCTTTGAAATTGGAATTTTTAAATTATTGAACCTTTTTTAGAAGTGTGAACTTTTTTTAGGAGTAATGTAAAAATAAAGTTTCTTCATACATCCATGCAAAATTTATTAACTATCTATTAATTAAAAATGTTCCATAATAAGAGGGCTTGTACATAAGGACATAGCAGAAATGTTGTTTAAATTTTAAAAGCTGGTATTAGGTTGCCTATTGGTAAATTGTTCTTGCCTGTACATTTATGTGAATTTTAACTGATTTATGCAGGTTTTTGAGGTATGTGTTGAAAATAATAAGGAAATACTTCATAGCTAGTAAAACTGATCATACAATTTTGATGACTGCAAAGAATTATTTTCTGTTTGTTTACTATTTAATCTGACTTGCTTGGAATGAACTTTCTTCAACTGGTCGATATAATTTAACTCACAAGGGCCATTCTCCAACAAGCTTGAGGCTGTTACATATGTGACAATTTGCGAATCCTTGGGAGACCAACTTGGTCTGCTAGGGCCATTTTCCAGAATTGATACATGTGTGACATACTATGGAATGGCCAGTTTGCTGGAATTTACTCGTGTTTACTCATGTTTAGGAGGAGGTGTTTTGCTTCAGTGATTAAGAGGATTTCTTAACGTGTTTACTCACAGGGGTGAGAGACATATAACTGGATTATATGACGTGTTTATCATCAATTCTGGGAGGCATATCGCTTCCGTTCGGCAGCACAAGAAAGGGGTGCCGAACAAAAGACACACTTAACGCAGTAAGTGCGTTAAAATTGTGCGCTAATCGCGATAACCGTGGGGTAATTTAAACCTTTGCTGAATGTATAGTACTGCTCAGCTAAAGCATCAAAGATTTCGTATACCAATACTGGTTAAAAAGTTCAGCAAATATATTGTAACATTTTTAACATCTCTTTAAAGGATTTTAAATCCATTAAAAACCATGAAAATAAAATATGAATTGTATTAACACTCATGATATATCTGTGACATATTAGTGCTACATTCCCACATTTTTCCCATCATGTCAACCCGTTGTTTTCAAACCTTGGTCAAACTTTTTTGAATGACATTATCTATTTTTGCAAATTGGATTTTAATGTTAACCACATCCCTACTTCAATTTCTGAAAACGTGAAAAAAAAACAGAAATAATTTGAGCTCTGTCACCTCTCATACACCACACACATTACATAAATTGAACATTTTGCAAAAGTTTGATGAATAACAACTTAAAGATAAAACTTATGTATGTTTTTTTTTCTTCAGGCAATAGTGATTTAAACTAAAAGCTCTATCAGGTGGTCAACAGGCCTTGTACGTTAATATATCTTTAAAAATACATTCCGTTTAAAGTTGCATTTTTTCCAAAAAGAATGCTTTTTGGATAGTGAGGACAGTTTACCATATATTAAGCAAAGTCCGAATAAAAATAAACATTACAAATTTCATTAAATTATCATATTTAGATCTCGAGGTCGCCCACCATCCCATGGTGCACATACTTGGACCACTGCAGCTGATCGATAACACAAGACTGGAGAAGCAAAGCTTTATAGAATGGACAGCCGGGTAGAGTGAAATTAATCAATGGAACGATGACCAAGTTCGTTCGACCTGATGATGATGATGTCATACTTAAAGGTATACAGCTGTGTAGAGGCCATCATAGTAACAACAATTTCATCAAAATCTGTTTAACATTGATAACAATTTTAAATCCCAGGATCAATTTGCAAATTAGATGCAAATTTTATGGTGTATTACCATGGTATTTTCTTGTACCTTTGTTTTCGAAATGTGTTTATAATTCTAAATTTCTTTAATTCCAGGGATCAGTTTGCATATTACACTGTAGATGCAAATTTTATGGTGTATTACAGAACGACCATGGTAGTTTCTTTTACCTCTGTTTTTGAAATATTTCATTATTCTTTTGAGTTTTTGATGTCTTTTCACACCTTCAATTAAATTCTAGTAGGAATGTACTTTCCAAAGAGGTAATTAATGGAAGTTCATAAAGATTGTAAGCTGTTCGGCCAGGCCCCAGTAATACATCATAAATTTTGCATGAATTAAAAACTGATAATTAAGTGGTAATGAAGGTCAGCTTTCCATACAGTCCAGTTGTCACCAGATATTGAATGGGTAAAGTCACTTTAGCACACAAACCGATAGACGAGTCTGCAGAGCTCGACTGTCCAATATCTCACAGCAGGAGGATGGTACGGAGAGATGGCAGGATGGCTGAAGTCCATTGTGACTATTCATGCCTATCTTTCGTATTTGAAATGAACCAGAAAAGAATATTGAAATTTAAAATTCTTATACTAGGAAAAAGTTGAATAACCTTCTAAGGTTTATTCATATTCATGATTACTCTCACAAGTTCAAAACCATATGCCATATGCACAAAAAACATGCATACAAATTCTTATGCTTACATCATACACATGCTGCACACATCGTGTATCACACACATACTATTATTTATCTGTTTACGTTTAATTTCAAATTTGCAAAGGCTCCAATATAAAAACAATTTCAGAAAACAAATGTGTACACGCATTGTGACTTATACCTGCTTTACACTAAAAACTCAAACTGAAGATTTCTCAGTAGGAATGTTACTTTACTTTATAGCTTAATTCGACATAGAAGATTACAAACTAGTTTTGAGAATAAAAGAGCAAACTTGGTGAAAAAAATATTTTTAGTTCTTGGTGAAGGATAAATTTGAATATTCCTTGTTTTTCATAGCAACTTCAATATGTTTATTCCTTTTCACCAACTTGACAATGACCGTACATCATAGAATAACGGACTGCAAATTAGAGGTCTGTCCCCTCTCAACCAATCATATTGCAGGAAACAAACTTTGGTGTCCATGAAAACGTTTATCTAGTCATAACTTGGTCAGTTAGGGCAACAAGTTAGATTGATATATTTGCTGTTTTTATAGATTTTTCAAGACCATGGGCAACCATAAACAAGAATGTAACTTGCTGCAAACACCCATCTGCATGCCAGTGTTGCATTCTCGCAGTTTTGTTAAGAAAGACGTCAAGCTCCTTGTAAAGGCATCTGAGGTAATCAAATTTCGTTATGTTTGATATGTCCAGCAATTATTTTGCAGCTTTCTGGAACAGAAATCATAATTAACACTTAGTAATAGCTTAAGAGTGTATCACACTTTTTTTGGAAGAAGTATTGGCAAAAGTGTATCAGACCTTAAAACAACGAAGACGGCAAATTTATATCCTTTAATGAATCAAGTTTAGGAGAATTCTTTGCCGGGTTAATCTTTTGCTTTAAAAATATACATGTTTGCGAAAATATACATATTGAAAGGCTTGAAGAAGGAATATACTGTATATATAAGTCTGGCAATTGAGAACTGCATAATCTTATTGCTTGCAAAGTGAGTAGTCTCTCACTATCTTAGATACAAGTTGAGGTTGGGTTCTTGCTCTTTCTGCAATAATATCAACACATGATGTCACATTATTAATGGTAAAACAATTCAGAGGTTTGTCTCCTGCCTATAATATGAATAAATTTGAAATTTTATATTGTGTATTGAAATGCTAAGCTGGAATTTGTGGGCTATTAAGGTTTGTATTGCATTTTGATGCTATTTAATTTTTGGCCTTTCCGTGGACATATCAGGAGAATTTCTTTCTTGCAAGATCATTAAAACTAATATTTGATGGACCCAGGGGCGTATCTTAACTTCAAAGGGTGTAAGTCAAATTTGCCCCACAAAAATTTGCATTTGCCTGACTTATTAAAAAAAATATATGTGTCTATACAATCACACAATATGTAACAGTTGGGGCAGATCAAGCCCCTCCCCCTACCACCAATGCAGTCGAACTTCAGTGTTAAAGGTGGTACTGCGTAACAGCTTGGGCCCGCTTACAGGCCTTTGGCGAGACCCCTAGGGCGAAGCCTTGTTTGAGGTCAAGAGATTGAAGGCCCCAAAAGCTCCACAATTTCTTGTTTTTGATGCTTCAAAATGGCTGAATATCAACATAAAGTTTGATAATTTGATTGATGAAAGGAAGGTAATTGTTATGCTAATGTTAAAATCTATCAGATAATCATTTGCATAACCATTTCTAAACAGGCAGAGGATTTTTATGTCCCACAATTGTTTAAAATCAACACATGTAAAGTGTAAAGAAAATGTAAGTGATGAAAAGAAGGCATTTTCATATTTGTTTAAATCTATTCAGATAAGTATTTGCAGAATTTCCCTGCAAATTTAGAAAATTTGGGGAAAATTGTGGAGTTCATGAGCTGATGGGCGAAGCCTTAGAAGCAGCGGCGTAGGAACGTATTTGATATTGGGGCCAGATTTGATCATTTGCCTCAACAAACCTCAGTACCAAAATGTATTAGTCTATCACGGTCCAAAAACTATTATGTCAAGAAGAGGTGTTATTGAAAACATTGGTAAACTTTGGCACCATTTGATGGTCACAAAATGAAGGAAATTTTCCCGACAATTGAGGAAAAATAAGAAAATTGAACAAAATTGAAGCAAATTTTACAAAAATTAAGGAAATTGCATGAAAATTAAAGTAAATTCCACGAAAATAAGGATATTTTATAAAAATTAGAAAAATGAAGAAATTACACAATAATTGATGCAATTTTACAAAAATGAAGGAAGTTGCACAAAAATTAGAGCAAATTTCATGAAAATAAAGGAAACGTTGAGAAAATTTCCCAAAAATGAAAGAAAATTCTATAAAATTGAAGTAAATATCCCGAAAATGAAGTAAATTGCACAAAATTCAAATCGAATTTCTCGAAAATTGAGGAGAACTTCTGAAAATTAAATGAAATTAAAGGAAATTGCACGAAAATTGAAGCAGATTTCACAAAAATGAAGAAAATTTCCATACAATTGAAGAAAATTTCTCCAAATATGAAGATTTCAGAAGAAAAAAAAATATGCCATGGATTCTGACTGGCTGACTGGACTCGTCAAAGTTAATTCATTATTAGGAGAACCAAAATGGTGCTTTCCCCCTCCCAGTATTTTTTTTCTATATGCCCCTGCTTGGAAACTTGGGTCGAGGGGTGAAGACTTCTTGATTATGATGCCCCACAATTGTTTAATTTCAGCACAAATTTCCGAAATGTACTAATGAAAAAACAATATTAAATTCAAATGTTAAAATCTACTCATAGAACTGGATAAGCATTTAGGTTACCATTTTAAACAGGCATAGGGCAATAGGAGAAATTTTCCCTGAAATTGAGGAAACTCAGGTTCATGGATGAATCCCTGTTCTGAAGATTTCCTGTTTTTGATGCCCTAAAATGGCTGAATATCAACGAAGAGTTCCCAAATGTAAATCGTGGGGTCCGGAGGTGAAACAAAAGTACGGATCCATGAGAAGAAGTCCTGTTTAAGGGCCCTTTGGAAAGGGTCCAGGGGGCGAATGAACGTCAAAATCCATGAAAATATTTCTTCAACATTCATTTTCAATATTTCTCCTGTTTTTAAATCTCAAACAATATTCAATGTCATTTTACCTTTCAGACTTTTTTGTGCAGATCAAGCCAGGGCCAGAGAAAGGGTCAAAAACAGAAAGAAGAAAGGAAAAAGTATTGAAGCCTTCACACCAAAGTACTTGCCTTGGCCAATATCCACAACATACTTGCACAGTCATGACAGTGGGTGGATTGTATAGAGTCTTAACTCTTTGCAGGATTATTCCATGAATTTTATAATCTTTTATACGATTGAGGACGGTAAAAGAAACAAATTTATTTCCTTATTTGTACAGTCTCAATCATGATACATGATTATGATAATTTATGGGAATATTTCTTTTTAGGACAGAGTTAGCCATTTAATAAAGGATTAAAGGGGTTATAATATGTAATGACAGCAAGCATTATTTACTACAAAATCTGTTTGAAAATGGCTATTTCACTGTTTTTTAAAAGCAGCACTTGACTGCAAAGTAAGGGCACTCGTTTTTGATTATTTCAAAGATATATCATCCACAACAGATTGATAAACTTCATGCTTCCATAGCCCACAGATGACGTGATGGCAAAAGGTCTCTTGAATATTCATATTAACGACAAAATTGCTATACCGTTGCGTGCCAGATAATTATTTGTTTTTTTGGGGACCCTAAAAATACATCCTCACTCTTCAGTCCAGTGCTGCTTTAATTATTTGTCAATGGCCATACCATACCTCTCTATTATCTTATGTAATTTCATTGTAATCTGTCACAATTCTTTGAAATGAGAGAAGTTAATTTTCTCTATTTGATTTTAACTCTTCATTTTCAGACTGAAAACTAATTAAAATAGTTTGAATTTGAAGAGGTTTGAACTTGGACAGTAGGGATTGAGAGTGGAAGGTTGGGTTTTAGTAGATTTTAATTTTTCATGCAGCAAATTTTCATCAAGGATACATGTTAACTTCTTTCTTTAAGCACCAGTCAATGCAGTTTTATAGCAAAACGAATATTTGTAGCCAATTTATTAGTGTGAATTTACACATTTTACACAAGTGAGCCTAAAAATTCACCGAAAAATACAGAAAAACAATCATGAGATAAGTTTGTGCAATTCATATCCGAAATTCTTCCAGTTTCAGGGAAACTGTTGTAAGGGTGCTTCAAACTATATGCTACAATTGGGTCTGTTTGGTTAAAATGTTTTCAGGAAGGTTTAGGGTTATTTGGTTTTTAAAACATCTCGAATATTGTGATTTTCTCAAGTAGGGTACGCAAGTATAATAAGATGTTCCAATCTACAATTCAATATTTGTGGATCACAACCACGAAACGTCGTGGTTTTGCAACTTTTGCTGTTCATTGGTAGATTTTAATGTTGTCATCATTTATCACACACTGCTTCAGATCATTGATTGGACAATGGTGGTTGTGTTGGGTTGTAGAATGTAATGTTAATGTTATATGTTTAATGTCGTGTGCTAAGTGTAGTATGTTTTATGTAGTTTTTTTTAATGTAGTATGTTTGTTTACATATATTGAGTAAAAATAAAGCTTCTCGACTAAACATATTGTGATGTTTTCAAGCTCTTTTGTTTTATTTTTAGCATAATATTTACAGTCCAGCATTTACAGTTAAATTAGGGAATACGGTTACCGTAAAATTTACGGTTTTTGTCAGGAAAAACTACTGCCATGACTTTTACCGTTTTTATTACGGTATTTTAAATCTACGGTCCAGCATTTACTGTATTTTAAATCTACGGTCGAGCATTTACGGTTTATTAAAATTATACGGTCTAGCATTGACGGTATTTAAAATTTACGGTTTACTTACATTTTACGGTCCAGCACTTACGGTATTTGAAATCTACGGTCTAACATTTACGGTTTACTAAAATTTTAGAGTCCAGCATTTACGTTCAAACTAAAATTTACGTTCACATTGGGGAATACGGTTACCGTAAAATGTACGGTTTTTTGAGTGGAAAACTACTGCCATGACTTTTACCGTTTTTATTACGGTATTTTGACACTACGTTCCAGCATTTACTGTATTTCAAATCTACGGTCCCGCATTTACGCTATTTGAAATCTACGGTCCAGCATTCACTGTTTACTTCAATTTTACGGTCCATCATTTACGGTATTAAAAATCTACGGTCCAGCTTTTATGGTGTATTAAAATTATACGGTCCAGCATTTACGGTACTTGAAATTTACGGTTTACTTACATTTTACGGTCCAGCATTTACGGTATTTGAAATCTACGGTCTAGCATCTACGGTATACTAAAATGTCACGGTCAAACTAAAATTTACGATTACATTGGGGAATACGATTACTGTAAAATCTACGTTTTTTTAATGGAAAAACTGCTGCCATGACTTTAACCGTTTGTTACGGTCAAACTAAAATTAACGATCACATTGGGGAATACGATTACCGTAAAATGTACGTTTTTTTTAATGGAAAAACTGCTGCCATGAGTTTACGGTCTTGTTTAGTGTGTAAACCATAAAAATAGGCTATAAACTATGAAAATAGGTTACAAACAATGAAAATACTTACTATGAATAAGCTATAAACCATGAAAATACTTACAATGAAAATAGGCTATAAACCATGAAAATACTTACCATGAAAATAGTTTATAAACAATGAAAATACATCATTCCACAAGATTAACTTTGCATCATAACATTGAGTTATAAATACTTCTATGCTCATAGTTTATTTCACCTTTCCCAGCAGCAAATGCAAACAATACCAGCATTGATCACGGTTACTACTTATATTACAAAAGATTGCAATTACATTCAGATATGTGTCACTAAAAAGTACCATGTAACACCAGTGGGAGTAGTTGTTATATTGAAGGAGCATTGGAGAGGTGAAACTGTATACAGTTCTGTGGTTTTGGAAACAAAGAAATATTTAACTTTCACTACAATCGGCCCTGCTCCATTTGAGGGCAGGTTGAGATGTTCTGGTTTCATACAGGAGGTTCCTCAATTATAAT
>JAIGNY010002435.1:0-37500 GCA_020152595.1 Chiridota heheva | reverse complement strand
TAACGAATTCTGCATTCCAAAATTAAGTTAAAATCTTTCAAATATTTGGATTTCACTAGGCGCAATCCGAAGAAATTTAGCATGTAATAACGTTGGCTCGGGAAATACCACCGATTATCCCGATTGAAAGAAAACTATGTTTTCATTGGCTGGAGCTTTAAAATACCGCCATGCACATATGCTAATCGAACGTGATATCCCGTTTGGGATTTCTCCCAATAACTCGGCCAATTGGCGTAGCTGATTTGGGTTGATTGGGTTTAAAAAACCTATTAAAAGCCAAGAATTGGTAAATAGCTTAAATAGGTTATTTCAGCCATTTACCCCTATTGAATCTCAGGCTGTAAAATCGCCAAAGTGTTAATAACTCACTGGTACAAAAAAGCATATTACATGCTGTAGATTGCATTGGCTTGCAGAAATCTTATACACAGTAACTTGTTTGTTTGCAAGGCTACAGATGCTAGATTAAAATGTCTCAGTGATGGGGTGGGAATGGGGGTGCCAATGACAATACGGACCTTTTCGATAAAATTTTGACTTGTTATATGCACCCGCCCCCGAGTAACTGTTGTTTCCTTTTCGGAAATTTTGCTTTACATCCGGACAATTTTCTTTGATTTCCAGAACATTTCCGTGAATTTTTTTTTTATTTTAGGTTAGTTTTCTTCAGTTTTCCGGAAATTTTACTCATTTCCGAAATATGTTGCTTATTTTTGGGACCTTTTCGGCAAATTTGGGGGTAATTTTTTCAGATTTGGACAAATTTCTACAAAAATTGATTTATTTTCGGGTACTATTTTTTAATGCAAACAAATTTTCTTTAATTATCGGACAATTGCTCATTTTTCGAATTTCTGCTCATTTTTGGAACATTTTGCTTATTTTCGAAAACTTTTCCTCACTTTCGGAACTTTTTGGCCAATTCTGGGGTAATTTCTTTCATTTCCAAACAAATTCTTTTGATTATAGGCACACTTTGTTTCTTTCGGGAACGTCACCGTTATCTATGATGGGTATCTTAATGGATTTAGGGGTCAGGGAGATCCATCTTATCAGCTTATATTAAAGAGGACTTCAAAAGAAAGTTTAAAGATTGTTTTTAGTGATATTTTATTATAATGATTGCTACTTGAAAGTGTATTTGTGTGATGCTATTAGGCCTAGATGCTATCATTGATTAAGTGTGATTGATTAATTGTAATGATTAATTATTTGCTCAGAATGGCTAATAAATTATCAATAGTTGAAATCAAGTCTTGCTGCAAGGATGTAAAATCCACTTTGATTTGATACAAAAGTATTTTGCTGTTGATATATCTATTTATGATTTCTATTTCAATCAATCAATCAATCGCCATAAGCCTAGCGGCTCGTTGGCGCACTCCTCAGGGTCATTGAATAGGATGTGTCTGGCTGAAGTTTTTGAAGTGGAATTCGGGACCACCCTGCAGTAGCCAGATCAGATGCAGACAATCCACTGCAACTGTTCAGGCCATCCATCCACCTGGCACGAGGGCGCCCAGCATATCTTTTGGTACCAGACCAAATTTCTATTTCACTTAAGAGCAAACATTGTTCATACAATTGGCATCTTTGCTTTTTTTTTTCCGACTCAAAGTCTGTTCTTACTTCTTTACTCAATCTTAAATGGGATAAACTCTCATGCCACCTCCTCCTCCGGAAACTCCTTTCTCCCACCCTCTGCAGGAAAAGTGTTATTTTCTTTTGGATACCCAGCCATGTTGGCATCCCTGGCAATGACAGGGCTGATGCAGCCGCTAAGCTTGCCCTAAACCTCCTCCTACCCATTTTCCCAAAACCCTTTCTGACATCAAACCGCTTATCGCTTCCTTTGTTCATGACCGCTGGCAAACCTCATGGAACTCCCAAATTGATAACAAACTCCATGTCATCCAGCCCACAATTGCGGTCAAATCCATCATCAACAACCTCTCTCGTATCGACAACCTTCATATTACACGTCTTAGAATTGGTAACACCCACCTCACTCACTCCCACCTCCTTATTGGTTCCCCCAACCCCTCTGTAACAATTGCCACTGCACCCTCACAATTCATCACGTTCTCCTTGCTTGTCCCCTGTACAACCTTCCCAGAGCTTCCCTTGCTCCCCACAACTCAATTGCTGAGTTCTTCCAGAAAAATCCTCTGGATAAAATTATCTTTTTCCTTCATCATGCTTTCCTCTACAACCATATTTAATTCTCCTCTTCCACCCCTCTCTACTTTGTTTCTGTTTCACTCATGCAACTCCTCTCTCTCGATCACAGCTTTCTGACTTATATTCTTGAATTTCTCTCATTCTCCCCCTGTTTCCTTTCCTTTCTACCTCTAGAATGATCTGACCTCTCAGGCAAAATTTGACCCTCGTTGTCGTGGTGCCGTTAAGACCTCATCAAACAAACAAACATATTGATGTTGAACCTTAGTTTTTTTAGGTTTACTTGAAAAACAGTTTTCACATGTTCAAAAGATAATAAAGCTCTCATGCGCAGTGGGGCAACCAGATTCCTGCGGGGCCGTGGATATTTTGGCCTCTGCAGCGATGTCGGAACCACGGCGGCAAAGGGATGGGAGGGGGTGGGAGCGACACTGCTCTGGCCCTAGAGAAGGGGGAAGAATGTGCCTGCCCTTTTAAAAATTGTCGGCGGATCATTCTGGATCCTGACCGGTCTGGAATCTGGAGGCGCCCTTTTGAAACTTATTTGAAGTTATTCTAGGTCATTCTTCAAGCTTGAAAACAAATATATATCCACTCACTAACAAATACTACAAAATACATAGAGGTTGTCCATACATTTAGTATTTAATTGACATAATTTAAAGCATATCATTTTACCAGGAGCACCGACACCGAGGGCCGTGGTGAAGGAGTTATGCCCCCAATAATTTTCTAAGCAGACCTCCGTGGCAGCTCGGCAGCTTCAGCTTTCCAATCTAGCGTCCCGGGTGCGATTCCCGGTGGGTCTCAACCAGTGCTCCACAAAGGTAAGAAGGACCTAGGGGCTCAAATTTACGGAGGGCAAAATTTACAATCACACCGGCCAGAAGCGGATTTGGCCGGATCTTAGATAAAATCCGGCCGTACCGGATTTTCCCCTTACAAAAAAAAAAGAAGATATCATTAACAAAATGAACCAAGAAAGCAATCCACGGATTGTTGATCTCATCACCTTAAGCTGTTAAGCGTACAACATAGTTGGATAAATAGCTATCAGGGTCACTCTGACTCTGTGACTTTTGACGGATTGTACTGCCCATGCGAGCTCGGATACAAGCAGATGTTGAGACAGGCTTGCAGTCTTTCTTTAAGCATGTTTATGGATTGTACTGCCCAATGTAAGTATTATTTATTATTTATTATTATTATTAAAGTTATTTATATAGCGCCTCTCCATGGATCGAAGCGCTTTACAATAAAATTGATAATACATAGACAAACTCTTAATATACAATATCTTTTTTTTTTAAACATTTGCAGGACAATATAAAAGCATAAAAGAATAAATAAAGAAATAAAATATAACAAAACTAGATAGGCCTAAATAAAACAAGAAATTAGATATCATAGACAGCATAAAACTTAATCAGTAAGAAAAAGATGAGTCGTAACGGCCTTCTTAAAAGTATAAACAGTTTGAGCCTGGCGGATTGCAATGGGTAGATTATTCCACAACTGTGGTCCTAGGACAGAAAAGGCGCAGTCCCCACTGACACGATTAGTTCTTAGCACCACAAGGCGAGTGACATCCTTGTTTGCGGATCTTAGACCAACGCGTCCAGGCTTATAGATCTTGAAGGTATGAAGGCGCATTTTTTTTTAATGCAGTTGTACACATGCAGTACGATCTTGAAATCGATTCTTTGCTGGATGGGCAACCAATGAAGAACACGCAAGAGGTGGAAGCGCTTGTACGTCTATCAACACAAAAAATCATAAGTCTTTGCAAGCGTTGAAGGTTTTCACGTGATATGCCACCAAGCAGGGAGTTGCCATAATCCAGCCGAGAAAGGACGAGAGATCGCACTGCATGAGCACAAGTATTTTGATCAAAGTACCGTCTGATTCTAGAAATATTACGCAAATGAAAATTAACAGTACGACATATTAAAGAGATGCGGGAATTCATATTCATACAAGGTTCAAACATGATACCTAAACTTTTAACGGATGATGAAGGAACAATCACAGACCCACCGATCCTCAAATCATTGGACTTGATGAAATGCATTTTTTTGTTTGATGAATGATCAAAAATTCAGTTTTGGTGTCATTAAGTCTAAGTTTGTTAGAAGCATCCAGTCTTTAACCACCGCAATGCAATTTGACAAGCGAGCTTGGGCAGCTTCCCTATCACCCGGCTTTTTAGGATCGAAGGTAACATATAGCTGAGTGTCATTAGCATATATATGGTAAGCAACATTGAAGAGTTTGATAATGCGAGTAACAGGCTGCGAATAGGCATTGAAGATCGTAGGACCTGCAACAGATCATTTGGGAACACCATATTTCAGAGGATGGGCAGTAGAATAATTACCAGAGATACAAACTAAACTCTTGCGATCACTAAGATAAGATCTAAACCAGTTAAAAACACAACCTCCGATACCATACTCACACTGAAGCCTATTAATACGAATAGTGTGGTCAATGGTATCAAAGGCTGCAGACATATCTAAAAGTACAAGTAAAACAACTCTACCCGAATCTAACTCATTTAATATATCGTTCTTAACACGCAATAACGTAGTTTCAGTACTATGAGCCGGTTTGTAGGCAGATTGAAAAACTTCAGTAAGATGTTTTGAATAAAGATGTTTATTTAACCTAGAGACTGCTGGATATTCAAGGATCTTACCAAGGGTGGGAAGATTGGAGACGGGTCGATAATTTTTCAAAACTTTCGGATTGAGGGTGGACTTCTTGATAAGAGGAGAAATAATTGCGTTAAATGAATTATTTGCAAGAGACATGATTATAAGAGCTACTATATCAAGACATTCCTTCAAGAGCCAAGTGGGCAGTGGGTCAAGAGAACTTGTCTTGTTTGGGATCTTAGAAATTATATGTCGAATCTCAGCCTCATCTACAGGGTGAAAATTTGCAAAGATATCAGTACTGTGCCTATACTGTAAATCATCAATCATCAAATCATCGTCAGAATCAAGAAGAAATACATCATCATTACATCCTTTACCGGTATCAAGAGTACAAACAGACCTTTGATCTTTCGACTCCAGAGTCTACAGGGACACAAATTCATGTACCAAGGTATCATGGTGCAACACAGGGTGATATAGGTCTTGTACTTTTTTAGCTAACAATGATGCAAAAATGTACAAATTAGTACAATATTACCCCCTAAAATCACACATTTTACCTCTGACACTGACCCTTGACCATTTTCAACGTTGGGCTATTCAAACGTGCTTGTTTTAATAGCGCTAAAATTTTAAGTTCTACAGTATGTTTAGATTGGTCATGAAGAATGTATCTTAGTTTTCAATTATTCAAAAACTTATTTAAAGATTTATAGATAAATAGAAGATATTTGATTAAACTGTAATTTACCCCCATGAGATGGAAACCTTCCTGCTCCATCTATTTGAAAAAAGACTACATGTATCTTATGTTGTATTATATAATTAGGTCAGATGTTTAGCAATATATTAAAGGGGCGATTACACACAGATAAAAAGATTAAGAAAAGACAAAACCCTACAAAAAGGGGTAAAGTATAGAGGCAATAAACAATAATAAATTAAGGAATGTCCATGGATAAATTTAGCTACCCAAATTAATCACAGGCCCCTATGGTTTCGCTTTTTCAGAGGAGTGCTCCACCCTGTCCCATATTGCCTCCATCCCCGCCCCTTTCACTTAGAGCCCTACATTTTATTAACAATACAAACTATTTTGATAACTATTTTGCCTTCTTTTTATCCTGATTATAGTTTCCCTGACAATATAATAAGATGCAGGGACACTACTTGTTGCATTTATTACTCCCTTGTTTACATTTCAACTGCCCTCACACCTGCCTACAAAGTGCCATTGATGCCTTGTAAATGCCCCTTTTGGTTAGTGACATCCTACCCTTTTCTGGATTAAGAGGTGTTTGTAATATACTAATACAAAATTGCCAGAAATGTTTCCACTTTATACTAACTGTTTGTTGTCATGGTAATAGCTGTATCAATTTGCTGCATGTTGATTACTCCCTTATTTACATTTCAATTGCCCTCAAACCTGCTTTCAAAGCGCCCTTGATACCTTGTAAATGCCCCTTTTGGTTAGTGACATGCCTACCATTTTCTGGATCAAGAGGTGTTTGTAATATACTGATAAAAATTGCCAGAAATGTTTCCACTTTATACTAACTGTTTGTTGTCATGGTAATAGCTGTATCAGTTTGGTCATACACAGTACATACTTGGTTTGTTGATTTACTCTAACGGTAGCTTAAATTTTCTGAATATTAAATAAAAATCATGTTACTGTATCTTTCTTTACTTTGATAGTTTTTATTAATTTTTGGAGAGATGTCACTTAAATTTAAGTTATTCTCAACATCTATAAACAAGATAATTCAAACCAGATTTTTAGAAAAATCAGGCAGGATTTTCGTGCAAATTTAACCGACCGGATTTTGTGTTACTATCCGGCCGGACCGATATCCGGTACATTCCTACTTAAAATATATTAAAACCATTACAGGAGCAAATACTATCATCAAGATTGGTTAAATATTAATCGTTTTATAGCGTTTTAAAATGTCATCAATTTGCATATTTATGCATTTTTTAAAAAATATTTTGTATGAATTTTTTTGTAAGTCCTTCCTTTTGTTTGGTTAAATGTGTATCGTATGTAATTCTTTGGAGTGGTGTAACAAATTCTGATATATAAAAAAACGTTTATGAGTCTTTACCGTGTCTGCGAGGAAATAAACTTTCCATCAATTTCAGTAACTAGAATTTAGGAAAGAAATTAAAACGAATTACATAATGAATTTAAGCATCAATTTAAAACTGATCAAACTTTGATCAACCATATCTCTAAATACTACAAGAACACCCTTTAAAAAGGGATATCGTGGAATTTGATGTGAAATTTTGTGTGGATAAAAATAATGAAATTAGTGACGTGTCAAAGGGGGAGCGGGCTTACTCACTAAGAATAACATAGAATAACATATCCCCTTCATTGCCCCTTCCCCTCCCCAAAAAAACTTAAACTTCTGCGAATTTTTCATGAATCTTAAAGAAATATGCGTCGATTCTCGAGAAATCTCCTTCATTTTGGTAAAATTTCCTTCATTTTCGTAAAATCTTTAATTTCTGAAAATTTTCTGCATTTTCAAGAAATGTTTTTTACTTTCCAGGAAAGTACTACCAATTTGGAAAAAAAATTCAGGAAGTGTTGCCAAAATCAACAAAAGTTCCAACAATCTTACGCATTTTCCTTCAATTATATATTTAACAAAATAATTTTACACTTTGTCATAAAAAAATAAAGAATGCATGCAACCTGAAAATAGAAAGCCTTTCCTGGGTGGGCCCTAACTCCTATGCCTCTGTCCTCCCTTATCTGAAACCGGCCATCAGTGTTTTTTTCTTGGCGGGGGAGAAAGGGGGCTTTAAACCCTCCAAAAAGAAAAGCTAGACGCATCCTTAAAGAAAGAGAACAAAGTTATGTAGGTTTTGGTCTATGTATTACAATAGATACAATAAATAAAGACGCCTTCAAAAAAAAAAACTAGACGCACCATTAAAGAAAGAGAAGAAAGTTATGTAGGTTTTGATCTATTTATTATAATAGATACAATAAATAAAGACAATCTGCAACTTGATGGTTCTCCTGAAATAATTTCTACCAACGCCTAATTTGACAGGTTGTAAAATTACAGTGTGTAAGGTGATGGACACTAACAATTTGTTAGCTCTTGAAGTTTAAGAATTAACCGCATCCGGTGTACAGGTGTAGTAACACCGTACATCAGTATATAACATATACACTATTGCCACTGGCTGCTAAACAAGTACTGCAAGACTCCCTAGCATAGTGCCTATACTGAGTGAGGTGTTTATCTCACTACTTCCGGTGAGACTAGCCTCGTTTATTTCAAATTTCAAATAATATTATTCTCTTTCACTATTTCCTTGTGACTATTCAAAAAATATTTTTGGTGTAATAAATATGTTCTATTTTGTTTCTGAAACAGTAAAAAAAGTCTAAATAATATCATTCCTTCTTTTACGTTTTAGACCAGACTATTTAAATATCGGACTGGCACCGGAATTCTTTGTCTGCATTCCTCAACGTTGCCAACATACATAATTTTTGCGAATAAAAACAATGCTATAAATTTCTGAATAAGCATTGCTGAAATTGATTTTAGAATCGTAACCGTTCAAATACAACCTACAATTAATAACACTTAATTTGAAGTCCATATTGTATTCAGTTAATACAATTAAAAATATAATCATGAATTAAAAGATGGCGGATTTTGAGCATAGAGATTACAATACTAAGTCGTGTCGCGCTTGAGGGCCACGACAGAAAAGTGCTCTTTCAAAATTCAAAAAGCTGATCTGCTTAGATTTTAATCATCTTTCAACCAGTACAGAAATTGCTATATGTCCATAGACCTTGAAATAAAAATGCATTGTTAGCTCGACTATTCAAAGAATAGTAGAGCTATTCTACTACCACTGGCGTCGGCGTCAGCGTCCGGAAAAGTTTTGGTTAAAGTTTTCATAACTTAAGTTATGAATTGTGTACATTCATGTGACGTGCCATACGGGTAGAGGACTTGGGTACTGATCAAATGTACATGATTGGAGGTTGTGTGTGCATACTAATTAGCTTATTTGTATAACAATGAAAATATTCATCAGCTTAAAGTTTTGGTTAAAGATTTTGGTTTAAGTTTTCCATGAATTATGAATGGTGTACATTCATATGCCTTGGCATAGGGGTAGATGACATGGGTACTGTTCAAATGAGCAAGATTTGGGGTTGTGTGTAGATACTAATTAGCTTATTTGCATAACAATTACAATATTTGTCAGGGTAAAGTTTTGGGTAAAGTTTTCATAATTTAAATTATGAATGGTGTACATTTATGTAACTTGGCATAGGGTTACTGTTCAAGTGAGCATGGTTTGGGGTTGTGTGTGCATACTAATTAACTTATTTGCATAACTATGTTAATATTTGTATTAATGCTACTGTATCTCTTAAATTAAAGTGGATGTGGGGATTGTTTTGCACAAACGATCACATATGTGAAGAGGATTGTCTACACTTAACGTTGAGTTGAAGTGTGCATATTAATAAGGTTATTTACATAAGAATAGACTCGTACAAAATGTTTAAAATTCATGAGCGCAAAAATAGTTATGAAGTAAATTCATGTAACTTGGCAAAGGGTAGAGGACATGGGTACTGTTCAAATAAAAATGATTTGGGGTTGTGTGTGCATTCTAAATAGCTTATTTGCATAACAATGGAAATATGTGTATCTATGATATCTCTTAAATTAAAGTGGGAGTGGGAATTTTGTTTGCACCAATGATCATATATGTAAAGACCATTGTCTACACTGAATGGTGAGGTGTAATGTGCACATCAATTAGGTTATTTGCATAACAATAGACTTTCGCATAAAATATTTAACCTTAGATAATAACTTGGTACTTGTTACAGGGGTAGAGGACATGGGTACTGTTCAAATGAGTATGGTTTGGGGTGGGGTGTGCATACCAATAAGCTTATTTGCATAACAATAAACATATTTGTATCTATGAGTCTCTTAAATCAAAGTGAGAGTGAGAATATTGTTTTACACAAATGATCATATATGTAAAGAGCATTGACTACGTACTCAATAGTGAGGTGTAGTGTGCATATTAAGTAGGTTATTTGCATAACAATAGACCTGCGTACACAATATTTAAGCTGAGATAATAACTTACTATTTGCTTCAGTTTTAGAACGCATTGGTACCGTTCAGTTGAGCATGGTTGGGGTTGTGTGTGTATAACAATTAGCCTATTTGCATAGCAATACAAATATTTGTATATGTGGTATCTCTTCGATTAAGTGGGTATGATGATTCTGCTTAAACAAATGATCATACAGTATATGTGAAAAGCATTGTTCACACTTAATGGTAAGGTATAGTTTGCATTTGCTGCAATATGTTTGACCTGAGATCAAAAGTATATGGTTAATGACGTACTAACTTCACATTTTTAGTTTTGTTATGATATTGACATTCCTGACATGAATAGCAATCAAAATGTTTGGCTTGCCATGAATAAAGAAGCAAATAAAAGTTTCCTCGCTTCCAAAGAATGTTAAATTAGAGGTTTTGAGAAATATAAACAATAAACAGAATGTGGGGTAGAAGTTGACAAGATGATAAAGTAGCTGAATTAATTAGGATGAAAATGTGGGGCATGGTGGAATTAAATGTAGGGCAGGGTGCGGTGGGATGTTGGTCAGGATGTGTTGGCATGTTAGGCAGGGTGGATTGGTACGTAGAACAGGGTGGGTTGGCATGTGGGGCAGGGTGGGTTGGCAGGTGGAATAGGGTGGATTGGTATGTGGAACATGGTGGGTCGACATGTGGGACAGAGCGGAATGGCATGTGGTGGGATGTCATCTGGATTTCAGTTGTGATGACATGCGGGTCATGTAAGTGGTGGAATGACATACAGTATCTGGTTTTTAGGTATGATTGCATGGAGTATAGACGTGGGATGACATTTGGGAGGGGATTTGTATCGTTTCCAATGTCTAATTTGTCATACGCTAAGCAATATTGTTTCGCATAATTTTGCTTTAATGTTATTGTACATTTTTCATGCTGCTTGACAATCCAGGGTGTAGTTCTGGGAATGTGTAGGAGGTGGGAGGCAGGGGGTACAGGTTGGAAAGGGGGTTGAATGACATTCTTTCATTGACATTGGCAAACATCTTCTTTATTTGTTATTCAATTGATAGAACTAAAAGAGGTGTTGTAGTAACAAAGACTGCAAGGTTTTACATCTTTTCTGAGTTACTGGGTGAGGTGACCTTCAGCTTTTTTGTCTTAAAATATCTTGGAAAACTTAAAGATATTTGGAAGCTTGTAGTGAAAATGAAAATGTAAGTGCATCTTTCAAAGCTCAAGTAATTTGAAATCATCTACTCTTGCTACCCTATTTCTGCATCTCCTTTTTTCTATACGCCCATTCTCTATCTTCTCTATACTAGCTTTGAATAGTCGAGCATACTGTCCTTCCGACAGTTCTAGTTATGAAAGATCCTTTCCTTTCTTGTATTGTTTTCTTTTCCCCTAAGTGCAAATTAACACCAATTAAATGGTATTTGATTAATTCAATAGAAATGGTTAAGGTCTTGCCATGTATTGACTTAACACCGTGGTTAGATCTTTTGCCATATCATCGAGATTTAAAGCATTTACAATTTGACAATAGAGTAACTAGTACCATTTATAAATTATTTTAACGTCATGCTGACTTTTTTTAAGTGACACAAATTTCCCACAAACTTTCCATCTTATAAACAGGAAACAACACATCAGTTTTGTTCATAAACTTGTTGTCCTTTCTTTAGTACTGCCATCTCATTATTCTCTACTACTCCCATCTCGTTCTTGTGAAGAAATATCCTGAAAATTGAAGGATATTTTCCGAAAATTGGAAGAAAATGTTCCAAAAATCAAAGAAAATTGTCCGGAAATGTAGAAAAGTTTCTGAAAATTATTCAAAGCATTCCCGAAAGTGGACATAATTTCGAAATAATTTGATGAAATTTCCTTACAATGAAAAAGAATCAAGAAAATTTACAGAAACTTGAAGAATTTTGCCTGGATTTTGCCTTGAAATGAAGAAAATTTCCAGAAAAGTGAATAAGAATTTCTTAAAATCGAAAAATATTTTCAGAAAATTGGAAGAAAATGTCCCGAAAATTGTCCGGCAATGCAGAAAAGTTCCTGAGAATTAGCCAAAACATTTATAAAAATGAGCAGAACTTCCCGATAATTCTAGAAAATCTTCCTCAAATAAAGAAACTGCCCAAAAATGAAGAACATTTCTCAAAAAACGGGAAAATTTACCAATAATCGAAAAAAAGTTGGCCTAAAGTGAAGGAAATTCACAAAAAATTGACCACAAAAAATCCTGAAAATTGAAAAAAATTGAAGATGATTATCCAAAAATTCCATGAGATTGAATGAAGGCCTCCCCCTCTCAACCCGCCCCTAATTGCCAGTAACTAATTCAATTTGAACAGCGATGTAACCCTTTGGAAAACGAAACGTGAAAAACATTTCGTGTACATTTCGCAATTTAAGAACAAATAATAATCACATTTTAACTAGACAACATTGCTGATCACGGTATGCCTGAAGCAATACAGGCATTTGGCCAGTTAACTCACGGTGGCGGTCTGAAGTCTCTAACGATGTACGTGTGAAGATGTATGGTGGGTCACCAGACCGGGGAGCAGTTTTATTTCTTTCTTATATGCAATGACGAAAGGCGAAAATACGCTGTCCATGTTAATAACAGGTTAAAATCGTGAGGTGGAGAGGGAAAGGGGGGGGGGGGAATTCCCCTGTCGACCCCCTCCCTCTAATCACGACCCTGGTCATGTGCAATCATTTGCCTATCCCTTTTAGATCTATGGACAAGAATTACCTGAAATGCATTACCTTAAATGCTTTAAAATCTAGTAAAACAGCAAAAGTATACACGAAGATCAGCTCAAATTGACCATTTAACAACTTTATGAATGATGTAGTGTTTAGGTGATGATATGCAAATTTGTGATATATGAACAAGCGGGCTTCTTTTTAAAATCCTTTGTTTCTAAACATGTTTCACAAATGATTGAAGGGTATGGTAGCTGATTCTGACAAAAAGTTTGTAATGTTTAGTTCTAATCATAGGAGACATAATTTACAAAGACTGAAATTAAGGAAAGATTTAAAGGTTTGGTTCAGTGGACAAGCAAGTCCATTGTATATAAAAGATGACCTCAAAAGAAACAAAATAGGAAAGAAAGCATTCAAAAATCTTATTCTGTTGAGGAGATATCTAAGTTTAAATTTGTGTATCTTCTTAAACGACTGAAATCAGATTAGTTGTGATGTCATAGCCTCAGAATCCTAAAGTCCTTATGTAATCTAGCATATTTTTGGTTTAAAAACCATGCGATATGTCAATAAAAGTAGAAAAACTGAATCTAGGAAAGGTATGTATAATATACAAGCTGAAGAAAGTTTGAGGGAAAATATTTACAATAGTGAACAAACTAAATACACTTTTTTTTAAATACATAATTACTTTGAGGAATCTGAGGCTGTGACATCACAACTAGTCTGATTTCAGTCATTTCTATGACTGAAATCAGACCAAATGATACCAACCTTTAAACTTGAATATCTCCTTAATGGAAAACGATTTTGCAATGCTTTGTTCGCCATTTTGTTTCTTTTGAAGTCCTCTTTCAAGACGATGAGTGAACACACAATTACAATGACGGGGTCGTCGCCTGCGTATTCGGTTATGATAGTAACAATGCTATCACCAAACGCTTAATACGACCCGGACGAGAACACAGGTACGACGTACGGACAGACATAACATCGACAACCAAGTCAATGTCCACGGCCTTTAATAACCACTTGTGGTACACTGGCGTGTCTACCCAACCCAGGCTTGAACCCAGGGCCTCGTGGTCTGTAGACAGGTATGATGACCGCTACACCACAGTAGGTAGATTGACGTGGACTTGTATGACCACTGAACTAATCCTTTAACAATTGCCACAATTGTATAAAAAGATGTACAATTGTAACGTGACGGTAACACATAAAGTAAAAACACATCCCCAGTGACCGCAGGTTTGGTGTCAAAGTTTGGCCAATGAGTCCAGTAGCATGCCTATTAATGGGAACATAAATGTTTCTAATAATGGGAATATTTTGCTTACATGGAAGCCGCCATTTTGTGATATTTCCCATTATTCTTGTATATCCTAACGTTAAAGCCTTATGCAATGTTACAATGTTACGTCTGGGAAAATATCTTTGCTAGGGGAAATTTAAAACTGATGAAAATGCCTTACTCTCATGGCTAAAACTTTTCCATCCCATTTGATATGTTTACCACGCCGTTTTCGAAATATTAGAAACAATTGATAATAGAGCTAGGCTTTTAGGCGGGAAACGGCCATTTTGAAAATTCAACTATTTTTCAACACAATGATTTTTGATATTTCAAGTACATAAACTATGACATTCTCTCGCAACATCTGAACAATATGGCGGCATGACTTCAATATTCTCGTGTAATATAAATGTTCCTATTAATTGGCATGCTTCCGGACTGCCAATCTAATATAATATTTCTTCATATATTCAGTATTTGATATCCGGTGTCTGCTACTATGAGCTGACATGGACATACTGCGGTAAGAATATGATTATTTTCTTCCTAAGTTCACAGTGCACTCACCGACCAAGACATGGGTGTGTGGCTCGGTCCGCGGTTGTCTGTCATGCGCCAATACCCATGGCATTTATGCAGCATTGTCGTATCACCCTTGTTCATCTCTTGAACATAATTACGATTCAAGAATTGTCTTCGCATGAACAACTTGGAACAATGACGTCATAATCATGAGTCTATGTGTGATGCACAGTGGCGCAACAATAGGGTGGGAAGGGTTGGTTAACCCACGGGCGCGACCAAAAATTGAGATTTGGGGTCCAAACAATTACACTGTGATGTATCTGTTATCAATGTTCGTATGCATGGTGTGATGGAGGAGAGGGAGGGGTGGGTGAGGGGGTGCATAATGCATTGTAAGTTTTGAAACAGAAAGTATATGTAATTGATAATTTACGTTTTGCATCTAAAATAACATGGCTATATATTTCAGGTTCAAAGGTCTATGGGCAAATAAAAAGATAATGTTTGATTTCTATATTGATTAAAAGAGTGATACAATCTGAGCAGATCATATTTTGAATTGTGAAAGTAGCACTTCTAGTTATTAAGTTGCGCCTGATAAAGTTTGATCAGTTTTCAAACATTTCATGCGAAGTTTGTAATGTGTAGATAATTCAAAATCTGTGTCAAATTCTTTCAAGGTTAAGTATGGTCAAGCACCTTTATCTTATATGAAAGAGGACTTCAAAACACCTGAATGCAATCCAGGGTCTCAGAGATAGTGGAATATGTAAGTAATTTTTTTTTAAATTGAGTGAATACGGTGACGGTGGATTATAAGTTTCATGAAAGGGGAGGAGCCACTGGAATGTTAGGAACGCCTGGTTGAAAGAGTCATTGCTTCATTTGGATGGGTGGAGTCTAAAATAAGAAGTTTAGTTCGAAAGTTATGCAACTTGATTCTGTAAATCTTCGATGTCATTGCGAACGCTTCCGTCTAAAATAACAATGAAATTCCGCAAAGAGATGATAGATTGTTTATCCCCTCCCTGAGCTCACTCGCATTGAGAGTGACCTAGCTGTCCTTTACAAGACCGAATTAATGATCATAAAAAGTGCAAGTGTGAGAGTATGGGTACTAAGATCATATTCCACTAGGTACAAATACAGCAACAGCGGGGTAGCTAGGCCGCTGGCATTGGAGAGGGTGGAGGGGGGGAGGGGCAGTGTTACATTTTTCGAGGGCGAGATTAATGATGCAATGAACAATGGCACTATATTCCAATGTCATTTCATTTCAGGGAAAAAAGGGGGCGGGGCCTCTGAAAAGGGGAGCATTCCGCCTGCCTCCTCTGGCTACGCCCCTGAGCAAGGCATAGTTGAACGTGATTTCACACTTTCAGTGACCTTACTGAGGTCAATCTGGTACAGAAGCCTCTGATCACGTTATAACTTACACACTAAACATGCAGACGAGATGGTTTTTTACCAGATTTGTTTTCGGCCTTATATGCAATAAGGCTGTTTGATCATGTTGTGATTTCATTTGTTTGAAGTATGGAAATGATTTTGTATGCACCTTTGATACTTGTTGTCGTAGGCTGTCAGTATTGTTGTCTGTAAAAAAATCGGAGTTAAATTCGCTCAGATTTTTGCTTGCGTATCTTCAGCAGAGTTAGTCATAGGGCAATTCGAATTTGGCGCCCTTGCAAAAAATAGATTATTACGATTTTTGTTCATCCGAAAAAAGTAATAGATTAGAAGTAAAATGACAATACATTTTTGATACTACTAAATTAAGTCTGGGATTTTCTTGTGTAGTATGGAAACAGAAACTTGGCAGTATAAGTTTAAATTCATGAACGATCCTGATAAAGTGGACGTATTCGTGCGAGATTCGCCGTTTGAGCTCACAAAGTTGCATTTCGCATTCAGAACTTAACACGAATACATTTTGTTTCATCAACAATCAGAAGGCTTTGTCAAAATGTAAACCATTATTGTGTGACTCTTCATGGGTTTCCGTGGAAACCGTAGATACAAATAAATGAAGAAGTTAAGCTATAGTCTGCCAACATGCTCAAGCACATCAGAGAGATTACCCGCATTCCTTGAAGGTCTTTTGTGACCAATTCGGAATAAATCCTAATAGGGATTGAACAGGACAAAATTAAAACCCATAATCAAAATAATCAAAAGTTTTCAAATCATACTGGGTAAAAAAAGGTAAGCTTAAAAAAATCTCTTTCATGGCGGAAACAAACGGTTTTTATGGAGGAAAAAAAAAGTGGCGGAAACGCAGTATATTCCTCAAAAAGACAATTAGAAGACCCTTTTTTTTTTATAGCTTTGGCGAATTTTTTTTCTTCCAGTTAGACCTCCAAAATTTCTGTCATTCGTATTCTTTATGTTGACGTCAAATTACTTCCTTCTATAGTTGTTGTACAGCTGATTGCAGGCCATTGGCTAACAACTCATGCATATTTAGTATCAAGTAACAAACAAGGAAATATTTGTATCGAACATTGACCTCGTGAATAATCAACAACACTTAGTTCTATCTTCTATCTATAGGCCTGATAATACTATAGGCCTAGCTGAATTCGCGATGCGAACAGAAGCAAATAGATAAATTCTACCATTTCCAAGTAAGTTTCATACGGGATTATTTTGTGAATAAACAATAAATTGTTGTGAACCTAACATTAAAAAAAAAAAAATGGTGGTGGTGGTGGTGGTACTAGTTTGGGCTTTTTATGGGGCGTTGTTATTCACCCTTCCTAGCCCGTCATCTTGTTATGTTGTGTTATAAAAGATTTTTATCATTTTAGTGTCTGGGAAGTTGTGTAAAGTTGGATAAATTGAAGACAATTTTTTTTTGTCTTTTATCTCCAATGGCGTGCATAAAAAACAACAACCAATAACCGATCGTGAGAAGGCCGCAGAGCTAGTCAGCATACAAATCGGGTTAGGCCTCGGCCTAGGCCTAACTTAGTGAAAGAAATTACCCACGGCCGAACGATGGTAGGCTTAGGCCCCTAACGTTAGCCCCTAGGTCTAAATGATTCCATAACTAGGTGTAGGCCCCAGGGTGTGCTATTGTTTTGGATATTGTATGGATTGTTTATAAAAAAGACACCAAAGCTGCTGATCATTTTGATACATTCTGTTTTTTTCAACTAAAGTAGCCTACTTTCTTCTAAAGGTAATTTTTTAATTGATGCAACGCATATGATACTGGTTTCGCGAAAATTCTATGCTGTTATTCATTGTTCATTCATCTCGGTTGAGTGGCAGCCGTGCGCAATTTGTGTTGTTTTACAACTAGGGGGCCTATATAACATACATGTACCCATTTTAAAGATAATTTAACTGACTTATGTAGATTTTGGCTAGAAGACCTAGAAGTAGCACCAAATGATATTGACCCAAGTCACACAATGTGGTTTAGCCTAACTATTTGCCATGGGTTCTACTAACTTTCTAAGGTTGAAACTTTCTTTTCTTTTCTTTTTTCAAAAGAAGACAAGTTTGAGTCACGGTAATGCATGGAAGTTGTAAAGTGAAAACACTTGTCTTTTTTATTCCATTAAAATTTGAGCACAACGTTGAGTAGAACAGCCTACTGTACAGAACATTTGGAAAATTGCAGAACTCTGAAATAGTTTTTAAACAGATCAAAGTTTGAGGAGACTTGACATGTTGATTTTTTCCTACCATAGATCTTAAACTAGTTTTTAATGTTTTCTTTATTGTTGTGTACCTTTAAAATGCTGTTTTGAGAGCATGATTTATGCAATTTTCAGTCCTTGTTATAGCCTATTTTGTAACGTGTATGACCTTCCCTCTGTTTATGCACTTGTTAGTTGTATGACTCACCCTTACCGCCCCCAGCAATATCAGTCAAGTGTGAGTAATTGACATATGAAACAGTGACACGTGTGTGCGTCATTGTACCAAAATGTCAATCACCAGAGTGACTCAGGGGCGAGTCAATTTACTTCAGGCCCATTGACTTTCTACAGAGGTGATTGAGTTGAGGTAAAGTCATTTCACCAAAAAAATGTCAGTAACCTAAGTGACTGAGGGGTATGTCAATGTATATGTTTTGTCCATCCACTTTGGTGTTTTGACTCATCTTGTCTGGGGTGTAGGGGTGAGTCACACAATTGACAGATGCAATTAGGCTACAATGAAATTGAAAAGGATCATTATGGGATTGACAATTGTCATGAATGGGATCATCTTGAGAAAAGATTTTATACAAAGCTAGGTTGTAAACAGAGGGAAAGTCATACACGTTACGAGATAGCAACTGAGTGACAGAGGGGTTTGTCAATGTACATATTTTGGTTACTCACTTTGGTGCAATGACTCGCCTTGTCTGGGGGTGTAGGGGTGAGTCACACAATAGCCTCCATTCCAGACAGTGTGATTTGTCACCTGACGTGAGTTGCGTAAAGAGGCAATGTAGTGCGCTAACAACAAAAGGTGCATGGATTACATGTTTAATCAAACAGTTGAAAAATAATGGTTATTAAGTTTTCCTTTTTAAAGTTCAAAGTTTTAAAGTTAAGTTTGAAGCTTTCTTTATGAAATAGAAAACGAAAAGATACGCACAAGACTGGTGAAGAAAAGGAGGAACAGAAGATGGATAAATTACCTAACATTCTCCTTCAAGATTGGATGCCAATGATGATGGTGATTGGTGCCAGCAGCGCATACATTACCTACTACTTTATGAAAGTAGTCAATGTAAGTATGAGGCTTAACTTTTGTAGCATTTTATAATTTGGAAGTTATACATTAATGGGTTTAATTTAAAAGAAATACTAAAACTGAAGACATACTTTGTGAATCGTATTATTAAACCAGAAAAGAGATAATTTATTGTAAATTTCTAGAAAATATGCTTGAGGAGAAATGATTGTTTCCTACAATGTAATTTCTGTATTGGGTGAAGAAAATATAATGAAATGATTGAAATAGACATGATTGGGTAACTTTGAAAAACTGCCTCTACAGGAAGAGGATAGTAAAATACAATTCTTATGAATCACATATATAGTATGCACTTGTCAGTTGCATGACTCACCTCTACTACCCCTAGCAATGTCAGTCAAAGGTGAGTCTTTGATATAATATAGTGACTCACATGTGCATCTTTGTACCAAATTGTCAGTCACCAGAGTGACTCTGGGGTGGGTCAATTTACTTCAAACCTATTTACTTTGTACAGAGGTGATTGATTTGGGGTAAGTCATTTAAAAAAAAAATTGTCAGTCACCTTAGTGACTGAGGGGTGCATCAATCAATGTACATGTTTTGACTCAGCAATGACTCACCTTGTCTGGGGGTATAGGGGTGAGTCACACAATTGACAAGTACATTACAAAACATCTCAATGTGCTGAACAGAAGCATGGTTATAGGTCTGTGCGTAGCTACAGTACACAAGTTTGATGTTTCATTTCCCATTACAAAAAGCATGATATTTTGCATGAAGTAGAATTTTGAAAGTTCTACATTTATTTTTAATTATTGCTGATTGAAGGTTTAAATTTGTGAAAAATTGGAAGAGAAATTGAAATATTGATGTAACTTTTATATTTCTATCCTTGATTTGCAATGTATGCTATTCATTGTTCCCATAGGTGCCTATTGTAGCGTGTGGCAATCCGCAGCTCAAGCGTTTTCTTCAAAGGCATGTTCCTGCATTACATCAGCCATACCGCCCTCCTTTTTGGTGCTTTCAGACACATGTTCACACCATTCTCTCCGTTCCTGCGAGGATGTTCATCAAAGTCAAATACAGAAAGTGAGCTTCTGTAATGTTACTGGAGCACCAAAATAATGATTTAAATTTGATTTTTGTATACTGCATGATTAATTACATACTTTTCTAAACTATGTTTTGACATTCTATATGGTAGAATTTCATGATGCTAGGCTATTCAGACCCCTAGTGTGATTTAAAAAGGGGCAGGGTGCTAGACTTGTTAAGGGGCACATTAATGCACGTCCGAAGCGCTGCATCTTTTCGGCATGGAGTCCCCTTAAGGCTCAATCCCCTGGTGAAGAAGCTCTGGAATTTTAGCTATAATCATACATTTCAGAATGAAGCTATTCTGAATGATAAGGAAAAGTCATTGGCCAAACAGGGCAATTGCTTACTATTCTATCATTCTGTTTTCTGTATCCATGTAAGGTGTTTCATTTATGAGGCTAATTAAGATTATTAAGTTAAAAATAAAAAAATAAAAAATACATCTCATGAAGGGCAGGGCGGACCCCAGGGGGCAGGGCAGACCCCAGGGGCAGGGCGGACCCCCAGGGGCAGGGCGGACCCCCAGGGGCAGGGCGGACCCCAGGGGCAGGGCAGACCCTAGCGGGCAGGGCGGACCCACGGAGGGGCGGGGCGGGCCGCCCCTGTGAAACGGCAAAGCTAGGGGTCTGCTATTCATTTTAGAGCTGTGAACGCTTAGGGATTTTAGTAAACGTGTACATGCCCAAAAAAGCGAGCGTGTATCGTGTACACGCGTTAAGTACCGTAATTTTCGGAAATACACCAAAATTGATCCAAAACTATGAGGCGAAGTAAAAAAAACTGCGCAACCAGTATGGCAAAAGTACTGACTCCATTGCCCAAATAGACGCTGAGTTTTGCTTTCCAAATCGTAAAAAGTTTACTTCTACAGTATAAATCATCATTTTTATTGAAAATATGCATGGAAATTCAGTTTAGAAAGAACAGATAACTTCCTTTCAATGTCATTTAAACTCAACATCGCGAAACTTTTTTGTCCTATTCGCTACGGCTTTCAAAGTTCTTCTGTGAAAATCTTGCATACTAGGCCTATGATATACCTCGCCTTTAAACATTTCAAAACTACGCCACCACCACCACCAGGAAGTTCTGGAATATCAGTCCTCTCGACAAAATGGCAGCCATCTTTGCGACGCATGTAGAATTTCAGTTCTGTTAAAACCTTTTTCTGTTTGTTTATCATGCAATATTTTTTCTTTCTTGCAAAATTAATTTGACTCAGGTAATATTTACATGTAAATGTACTGATTGTCACAATCAAGTAATTTTTAAGTGTTTTTTGGTCGATTTAACAGCGTGTAAAATGGGCCTTGATTGCGTGGGATTTAAAGCCTTATGCCTTTATGGCCTAACGTTAGGCCTATTGTTAGTTTCACTGTTTACTGCTGCACATTCGCGGTGCATTTTACAAGTTGGATTATTCAGATTTCGGCGAAATCAAAGTGCATAATATCCCCATTCATTGGTGATTACTGCGCATTTGTGATTCGCACATCTAAAAAGGATTATGCTAATCGGGTTTACAGTTTGTCATTGATTGGAATTTTGTCAGCTGAATGTGTGTGTGATTTAAATCATGAATGAACGAACATATTGATTTTCAACTGCAAGACATGACTATGAAAAACGATTACTCGCAATAATATATTTAGTAAACGTTTACAAGATTTGCGAGTGTGTAGCGTGTACACGCTAAACAGTCACAGCTCTAATTCATTTACACACAGACTGTAGAGGTAATATTAGCTAATTGGTTGTTAGGTGTACAAAAATGAGGACAAGTTTGGGAGGTTTATTTTTAGTTGCAGGTCAATGGACAGTTAATAATAATAATCATGATGATCATGATGATCATGATCATGATGATAGTTGCAACCTTGCTTAATGCCTGTGTTGACATTGAAGCTACCAGACAGATTGCCGTCACTCACTCACTCCCACCGACTTATTGGTTTCCCCCACCCCTCTACAACAATATCCATTGCACCCTCACAGTCCACCATGTCCTCCTTGCTTGCCCCCTGTACAACTTTCCCAGAGCTTCCCTCGCTCGCCACAACTCAATCAAGCTTTTCCAGAAAAACCCTCTGGATAAAATGATTTCCTTCCTTCATCATGCTTCCCTCTAAAACCATATTTAGTCCTCCTCTCCCATCCCCCTCCCTCTACTTTCGCTTCTTTGTCTCCCGTGCACTTCCTCTTTTGATCTGAGCTTTCTGGCTTTTAGTTCCCGTGTTTCTCTCAGTCTCCCTCTATTTGTTTTTTTCCTACCTCTGGAATGATTCAACCTCTTAGGCACAATTTGACCCTTGCTGTCATGGAGCCGTTAAGCTATCATCAAACAAACAAACTCTTTCCAATGATGCCACTCTCAATTTTTTTCCAACGGAAAAACGTGAAAATAAATTGAAAACAACAACAAAAGAAATTACCTCTGTAATTACGCACTAAAAACAAACCCCTATAGTTTAACACAGCATTGAACTCATGACCTTCCACACAACATGCTGACTGCTGAGCTGTTTAACAGACTGAGAGGGGTGTTTGTTTATATTCGTATGATTTCGAGCATGATAGCGACATTAAGCTCAGATGGGATAGTAGCGTAATATATATCATTTAAAAGATAGCGGAGTTACCATTCTAAGGATGTATTAGCGAAGGGCAGTTGTATTCCGTTCTGGAGCTATGATTTTTTGAAAAATAAATTTGTCTAAACAAGGTGGAAGATCATGGAATTTTGCAGAACTTTTGCCAAAAAAAAAAAATGATGATAGGTACTAACTGTCAAAATTTGACCGATTTTGCACTCCTTGAGGTGTTCACTACTGGTACACATGTTTTGGGGCAAAATAAAGATCCTGAAGTATTATTAGTACTGTAAGTGTTTAAAAAAAAAAAAAAAATTGACGATTTGTTTTGAAATTTTCGTTTTTAACCATTTTAAAAGCAAGTTTATTTAAAAGTTCTAAATATAACCCTCATCAAAAATGTTAAGTTTATTGATAGAACTAGAATAACTCTTTCATATTATACCACGATCAGTGCTCTAGGCCTATGGTAAGATCCAGATTTTATTGTTTGAAAATAGCACTTCCAAATCGATATTAATTTTGTCGATTCGGCGTTTAAGGATTAAACAAATCTGAAAATAACACCCATGGCCTGAATATCCACTAACCTTGTTCCTGAAACCATATTTTCTCTTCTTTTCATGCAGAGAAATTATACAAACTCCAGACGGAGGGGAGATTTGTCTGGACTGGGTTGATGCAGATGACACCAGCGATGTTAGCAGAGACAGGAGGCCTACCGTGATATTGCTTCCTGGTTTAACAGGTAATCAGTCGTGTTGTATAGGGGTGACATGTTGTAGGCTATGGGGCGATTCCATGTGGGTAAAGTCAGGAAACATATAATAGTTTTAATTTAATTCAATGAAAAGACTATATCAAACTCCTTAAAGAAGATACCAGCTAAATGGGCAAGATATCAAAAACTGCATGCCGGACAGAGGTGTATGGAAGGCCATCACAAAAGTCCAACCTTCATAATTGCAATAAGCAAGCAAGGAATTAAAATTTATTTCAACCTCCTTGAATTTAAAGATTATACTTATGATCAATACATAACAATATATGCAACATAAACATTTCAAAAGATGATAGAAAGCAGATCATGAAGACCAATATGTATATGCTCACTCAGATCATGAAGACCAATATGTATATGCAAACTTAGATCATCAACACCAATATGTATATGCACACTCAGATCATCAACACCAATATGTATATGCACACTCAGATCATCAAGACCAATATGTATATGCACACTCAGATCATCAACAACAATATGTATACGCACACTTAGATCATCAACACCAATATGTATATGCACACTCAGATCATCAACACCAATATGTATTTGCACAGTCAGATCATCAACACCAATATGTATATGTACATCATCAAGACCAATATGTATATGCAGTCAGATCATCAACACCAATATGTATATGTACACTCACATCATCAAGACCAATATGTATACACACACTTAGATCATCAACACCAATATGTATATGCACACTCAGATCATCAACACCAATATGTATATGCACACTAATTATGAACACCAATATGTATATGCACACTCAGATCATCAACACCAATATGTATATGCACACTAATTATGAACACCAATATGTATATGGACACTCAGATCATTAACACCAATATATATATGCACACTCAGATCATCAACACCAATATGTATATGCACTCAGATCATGAACACCAATATGTATATGCACACTCAGATCATGAAAACCAATATATATATGCACACTCAGATCATCAACACCAATATGTATATGCACACTCAGATCATCAACACCAATATGTATACGCACACTTAGATCATCAACACCAATATGTATCTGCACACTCAGATCATCAACACCAATATGTATATGCAGTCAGATCATCAACACCAATATGTATATAAACACTTAGATCATCAACACCAATATGTATATAAACACTCAGATCATCAACACCAATATGTATATGCACACTCAGATCATCAACACCAATATGTATATGCACAGTCAGATCATCAACACCAATATGTATATGTACACTCAGATCATCAACACCAATATGTATATGCACACTCAGATCATCAACACCAATATGTATATGCACACTCAGATCATCAACACTAATATGTATATGCACACTCAGATCATGAACACCAATATGTATATAAACACTCACATCATCAACACCAATATGTATATAAACACTCAGATCATCAACACCAATATGTATATGCACACTCAGATCATCAACACCAATATGTATATGCACAGTCAGATCATCAACACCAATATGTATATGTACACTCAGATCATCAACACCAATATGTATATGCACACTAATTATGAACACCAATATGTATATGCACACTCAGATCATCAACACCAATATGTATATGCACACTCAGATCATCAACACCAATATGTATATGCACACTCAGATCATCAACACCAATATGTATATGCACTCAGATCATGAACACCAATATGTATATGCACACTCAGATCATCAACACCAATATGTATATGCACACTCAGATCATCAACACCAATATGTATATGTACACTCAGATCATCAACACCAATATGTATATGCACACTCAGATCATGAAAACCAATATATATATGCACACTCAGATCATCAACACCAATATGTATATGCACACTCAGATCATCAACACCAATATGTATATAAACACTTAGATCATCAACACCAATATGTATATAAACACTCAGATCATCAACACCAATATGTATATGCACAGTCAGATCATCAACACCAATATGTATATGTACACTCACATCATCAAGACCAATATGTATATGCACACTCAGATCATCAACACCAATATGTATATGTACACTCACATCATCAAGACCAATATGTATATGCACACTCAGATCATTAACACCAATATGTATATGCACACTCACATCATCAAGACCAATATGTATATGCACACTAATTATGAACACCAATATGTATATGCACACTAATTATGAACACCAATATGTATATGCACACTCAGATCATGAACACCAATATGTATATGCACACTTAGATCATCAACACCAATATGTATATGCACACTCAGATCATCAACACCAATATGTATATGCACACTTAGATCATCATCACCAATATGTATATGCACACTCAGATCATCAACACCAATATGTATATGCACACTCAGATCATTAACACCAATATGTATATGCACACTCACATCATCAACACCAATATGTATATGCACACTCACATCATCAACACCAATATGTATATGCACAGTCACATCATCAACACCAATATGTATATGCACACTCAGATCATCAACACCAATATGTATATGCACACTCACATCATCAACACCAATATGTATATGCACACTCACATCATCAACACCAATATGTATATGCACACTCAGATCATCAACACCAATAGGTATATGCACAATCATATCATCAATTAGAGCTGTGACCATTTAGCGTGTACACGCTAACATGTTCTCAAATCCGTGTAAACGTTTACTAAATACTTTTTGCGAGTAATCGTTTTTCATAGTCAGTCTTCCTGTTGAAAATCAATATGATCATTCATGATTCAAATCACACACACATTAGGCTGACAAAATTCCATTCGATGACTTTTTACAAACTTTAATCCCAATTAGCATATTCCTTTTTATATGCGAGAATCACAAATGCGCAGTAATCACCTATGAATGGGGATAATATGCACTTTAATTTCGCCGAAATCTGAGTATAAACTTGTGAAATGCACAGCGAATTTGCAGCAGTAAAGAGTGAAACTAACAATAGGCCATAACATAACGGTTTAAATCCCACTCAATTAAGGCTCGTTTTAAAAGCTGTTAAATCGACCTACAAACACATGGTCAAAATACTTAAATCGTGACAATCAGTACATTTACATGTAAATATTTCCTGGTGAGTCAAATAAATTTTGCAAGAAAGAAAAAGTATTGCAAAATAAACAAACATTAAAAGGTTTTAACAGAGCTGAAATTATAGGTCATGTAGTGATGATTAAATATAAATGATGATTTATTCTGTAGAAGTAAACTTTTTATGATTTGGAAAGCAAAATTCCTGCATCTATTTCGGCAATGGAGTCAATAATTTTTGCCATACTGGTTGCGCCATTTTGTTTAATTACCGTCGTAAATTTGGACCAATTTTGGTGTATTTCCGAAAATTATGGAACTAAACGTGTGTAAACGATACATGCTCACAAAATTTCCTAAACGTTCACAGCTCTATCATCAACACCAATATGTATGTATATGTACACTCAAAGGTTGAAAGTTCTCCTAAAATCTGGAAATAAGCTTAAAAAGATAAGGCGAGAGTTACTAAAACAAAAAATTTGGAAAATGAAAAATAAACAATAAAGATTGACAAACGATAGAGGAAGAAGAGAAGGAGAAAAATGTAAAGGAAGTGACAGGAAATACAAAGAGGCAAACTACTGTACAGTAAGTACAATATGGAGATATGCTGATCTGACATTATGAGACACTTTAAAGGATGATAATATACATTGAATTTACAAAGGGCACTTTGTAGGTTTCTCGGATGAAAGGTTCAATCTTAATGTTTTAATGTGATGTTACTGGTTTAAAGGAGCACTCGACTGAAAAGTGAGAGAGTTTTTTTACCGTGTCCCCATGAAATCAATGCTTATCTAGCAGGCGATGGTATAGCAGTGTTTTTGGTTGATGTAAATATTCAAGTGACCTTTGCCCTCATGTCCTCTGTGGGCTATGGAGGCATTAAGTTTATTGATTTGTTGTGGATAATATATCTGTGAAATTCATAAAAAAACGAGCACCCTCACTTTTCAGTATAGTGCTCCTTTAAAGATTTATTGGAATCTGAAAACATAGAGATAGATTTAGCAGGATAAGATGCTCTCCTTTTTGGTTAACATATAAGCATATGGACATTGACACCTTACCTTACTTATCTGCTTTGCGCCAGGTTCATAAGGCCTCCAGAGAATGCCTACATCTGTTCCAGTTGCTACCGCTGTTCTGACTGTTCCCCAAGAAGTCCACCTGCTTTGGTCCTCTTTTCCACCATTCATTGCATGTTTTAGGGCATCCATGGTTTCTCTGTTCTATCAGGAACCCAGGACAATGCTATAGTGCTGCTGTTTCCATGGACAGTAGAACAAATATGGGTAAACTCTGAAACAACTTAGGAAATTGGGGCAAAAAGTAGTGCATGGTACTGATTTTACAGCTGAGTAGACTGGAGCAAGCAAGTAGAGTAAAGTGTCTTGCTCAAGGACACAATGCAGTGCTCATGGCAAGAGTCGAACCCGGTACCTTTCACATATAAGCGACTCTTTAAGATTTTACAGCTGAGTAGACTGAAGCAAGCAAGTAAGGGACAATCCTCCCTTACATACTGTAGTTGCAATCGTAGAGAGGATGTTGTCATCACCACATACGTCTTGGGCTCTCCCAAACCTATGCCTCACTTGCGATCAAATATATCTTCTTAACTTGTCCTTTATACCTCAACTCCAGATCATCCCTCTCCCCTCCACCTTTATTTCTGACCCCTTGAAGAACAATTCCCCCTTCAACATCATCACCTTCTTCCGCAATAGCAACTTAGTCCACCTGATCTAATTTTCTATCTTACCTTCCTATTCTTCTTTCATTTTTATTATCATTATTTTGATCTTTATTTATATTTTTCTCTCCTTTCTATCCCCTCTTCCTCTCCCAACTTATCTTTGTTCTAACTCTTGCGCCTTAAATTTCTAACACTCTCTCGGCACATTTGACTAACTGTTGCAGTGCCATTAAAGGAGTATTCCCATGTTTTTTTGTAACCATTTACAGGAAAGTAAACAATTTTAGAAACATTTTAGTACAAAAATCATGTTAATACAGTATGTTATTCCTACAAGGAGATATTCAAATTTTAAGGTTCACAAAAAATGGCAATAAACAAATAGGAAAAGGCTCAGTATGACATCACAGCAACCTATTCTCCCACAAAGTATGACATCACAGCAACCTACAGTATTCTCCCACAAAGTTAATGTATTTCATTAAAATTTATCATACTTTTGTATTAGTAAAACCTGCTAGAAAAATAAGTTGATGAAAGTTCGGTATTTTTATACATTGCCAAATATACCTTACTTTAATTACTTTTTTAGAAAGTTGTTTCTAATCATACAAAAACAACCAATTAACGTTCCAAGAAATACAGAAACATTTGCAGTGGAATTGCCTTTAAGACATCTTCAAACATGGATTTATCATACTTTACAAAAACTTTAAAATGCAATAGAGGGATTTCATCACATGGCTAATAACTCAACTGGACTCCATTTTGCAGGGTAGCGGCGTCGTTGCATTTTATGCGTCTTCACACAGCTCAGTCACATCACACTTACAACAATTAACTACATGCTAATTTACCAGTACCATTTCAGCGAATATTACTGATTGCAGTTTTTTGCTCGCTTCCGATTTTTCTTCATATTTTCCTTAAGTAAGTTATATTTTCAACTGGTATAGGAAAAGTAACTTTAACGTTAACGCCATCGGATTGTTGGTTATACTCAAACAAAGCCTACATACATGATATAAAGTGCTCGCTGCAAATTCTAGCGTGTAAGGCCTACCGTAGGTTCAAAGCTGTTTTGTCATACAGCAGAAACCCAACTCGAACATCGATCAGGATCAGATGGAAATCAAGAAAATGTCTTTTTATTCTCCCGCACACATATATAATCGTGCAATGAATGGCACAGCAAGATTCCAGCATAATTATCTTTCAAAAATAATCTTATGTAACAAGATGCAAAAGTATGTAAGTCTAATTAGGTGTACAGCAGACGACAGTGATGTACACAAGTCATGTGACCTCGTGATGTCAGCTGAAACAACCTTATTAGGAAATCTTTGAAAATACCTGATTTTTGTACCAAATTGGCTCCAAAAGTTTGCTCTTTAAAATCAAATTTTACGTAAAAACCATCGAATATTCCTTTAAACATCAATAAACCAAACCAAAAGTGTTCAAACTTTGTTCACACAAACTTCCTCCAGAAAATGAGACCTTTTGTTTTATTCTGAATATTATTTTGTCATACAGGTTCAAGTGACGCAAAGTATATTCAACATTTTGCGGATGACGTTTGTCGTTGTGGTTACAGATCTGTTGTTTTCAACCAAAGAGGATTTGGAGGTGCAATATTAAGGGTGAGTTCCGCCTTTGTTATTTCATTTTAGATAAGACAATGTCTCATGACATGATCAGCATTTTGATGGTTTACAGTTACGGAAGGAATTGAGTAAAATCTTCAAAAGTATGTCAACATACAAATATGTCTTTTAACAGTTTAAAATTCAATCCTAGCTTTTATTAGGGATTAATTCAGTTGCCAAATTTTAATTGACAATGAACTGTAATGACCTTTTTTTTTTTTTTTTTTTTGGGGGTGGGGGTGGGTTACATTTATTTGCTTAGCTCATATGACAATAACTAATACAAAGCATTTTTGCATTTTTATGCAACATATAATTCACAACATACAACAAGCTAACACTTAAGAAAAATTTCTTCCAAAACTACCACTTATCATTAAAATAATCAAGATTATTCTGCATGGATGCAGAGAACTTTTAAGTTTCAAAATATTGTTAAAGTAAATTTCTTTTTAACTCCAATCATAGTAGGAATTTCATTTCTATACTTAGATTTATATATATATATATATATACATGTACAGTATGTGTGTACATATGTATGTATGTATGTATGTATGTATGTATGTATGTATGTATGTACATACATATATACATATATACATACATACATACATATATATATATATATGTATATATAATGTAAGCCACAATAATAAACAAGAAAGCAATCCACACAGCAGCTGATCTCATATCATTAAGCATACAGCATACAGCATAGTGGGGGAAATACTAACAAGGTCACTATAGCTCTGTGACCGTTGACACAAAAATGTACAAATTAGTACATAATTACCCCTTAAAATCACATATTGACCTCCACAATTTTTTTGGAATAAAAAGCACATATTTGTCCTTTGACCCATGACCTCCAATTATTTTAAAGTTTTGTTAGAATATTAAACCTACCCACCTATGCAATTTGTAAAGATACCAAGTAATTCCTTCAAAAGATAGAGCCATCACTAAAAACTTGTCCCATTTGACCTGTGACATTTGACCTTTGTACTCCAAAACCTTGGAAACAATTTGCTGGGCCAGGGGTGCCCTTCCACCAATTTTTGGTTCATATGTGTATTACATTTTTTGAGTTATAAGCGACACAAAATTAATTGTTGCATACGCAAGCATGCACACACAAACATATGAACAGACAGACAAATCACCAAAGTTTGACCTGTTCAAAACTTATGACCCCTAACCCCTAATATGAGGTCAATTATATGAGACCCCCTCTGGTGGGCATCACCAGCCCCCTTAATATCAACCAGGTTGCCATGTAGTGTAGGAGGTACAGGCAATTCTTTGCCTATACAGCAATGTGACTAAAATGTTATCAAAGCCAACACCAAATAAAATATTTATTCTTGACAGCATCAAGTTCAAATTAACCTTAACTTTAAACCAGTTTTGAAGTTCTGCCCAAATATTTCTAACTAATTATGCAATTACAGAAACGATGAATAGTGTCCTCCCTGCATAAGCTAAGGAGAAACTTAGTGAAATTATAAAATATATGTCAACACACAAACATGTCATTTAAGAGGTTCATACTCCATTCAAACATCTCTTAAGGAAAACTCAGTTGCTAAATTTATGTTGCAGTGTCGTTGAGCCTCAACAAACAAGCTAAACATAAGTTGACAATACACTGTGATGACCAATCACTGTGATGACCAATCACTGTGATGACCAATCACTGTGATGACCAATCACTGTGATGACCAATCACTGTGATGACCAATCACTGTGATGACCAATCACTGTGATGACCAATCACTGTGATGACCAATCACTGTGATGACCATTCAATGTGATGACCATTCACTGTGATGACCAATCACTGTGATGACCATTCAATGTGATGACCATTCACTGTGATGACCAATCACTGTGATGACCAATCACTGTGATGACCAATCATTGTGATGACCAATCACTGTGATGACCAATCACTGTGATGACCAATCACTGTGATGACCAATCACTGTGATGACCATTCAATGTGATGACCATTCACTGTGATGACCAATCACTGTGATGACCAATCACTGTGATGACCAATCAATATGATGACCAATCACTGTGATGACCAATCACTATGATGACCAATCACCTGATGACTAATCAATGTGATGACTATTCAATGATGACCAATCAATGTGATGACCATTCAATGATGACCAATCACTGTGATGACCAATCACTGTGATGACCAATCACTGTGATGACCAATCACTGATGACCAATCACTGTGATGACCAATCACTGTGATGACCAATCACTGTGATGACCAATCACTATGATGACCAATCACCTGATGACTAATCAATGTGATGACTATTCAATGATGACCAATCACTGTGATGACCAATCACTGTGATGACCAATCACTGTGATGACCAATCACTATGATGACCAATCACCTGATGACTAATCAATGTGATAACTATTCAATGATGACCAATCACTGTGATGACCAATCAATGTGATGACCATTCAATGATGACCAATCACTGTGATGACCAATCACTGTGATGACCAATCACTATGATGACTAATTATGGTGATGACCAATCACTGTGATGACCAATCACTGACCAATCATGGTGATGACCATTGCAATCACTGTGATGACCAATCACTGTGATGACCAATCAATGTGATGACCATTCAATGATGACCAATCACTGTGATGACCAATCACTGTGATGATTAATCACTGTGATGACCAATCATGGTGATGACCATTGCAATCACTGTGATGACCAATCACTGTGATGGCCAATCACTGTGATGACCAATTCTGCTAAGAGGTGGATTTTGTTTCTGTCAATTTTTGTAATATTTTACATCTTATTTTTCTTTTCATTCTTTGTTTTTTACAGACTCCAAGTATTTTGTGCCACAAATTCTGAATATTTTTGAAATATTTTGCATTGTATTTTCTTTTTATCCTTTGTTTTTAACAGACTCTCTGGGTATTTTGTGCAACAAATTCTTAACATTTTTGTAATATTTGAAGACTTATTTTTCTTTTCATCCTTTGTTCTCTGGGTATTTTGTGCAACAAATGCTTAACATTTTTGTAATATTTTACGTTGCATTTTGTTTTCATCCCTTGTTTTTCACAGACTCCCTGGGTATTTTGTGCAACAAATTCTTAACATTTTTGTAATATTTTACGTTGCATTTTCTTTTTATCTTTTGTTTTTCACAGACTCCCCGGGTATTTTGTGCAACAAATTCTTAACATTTTTGTAATATTTTATGCATTGCATTTTCTTTTCATCTTTGTTTTTCACAGACTCCCGGGTATTTTGTGCAGCAAACTCTGAAGATTTTAGGTTTGTGATCAATCACATCAAAACAAAGTACCCTGATGCTCCGCTGGTGGCGGCTGGGATGTCCATTGGTGGGTAAGTTGTTGTACCATCTTCTTTGAAGGTCAATGGACATGGGGTTTTGCACCTTATGTCAGATGACATACCATATGATCAGGTGCATCTTCACCTTATCATGCTGACTTCTTGCCAGCTGATAGAACAAACTCTCTGTACAGAAGCATCCTCCATACCACCAATACAATATGGAATACTCATCAGTTGGCGTTGTTGGTAATATAACAGATAGCAACACCCAAGCCGTCACGACCAGTGTCCATTGTAGGGCAACTGCAGAGGTTTCTTCTTTACGTGATGCCTCTAAAAATGTTTTTTCAGGGAAAAGGAGAAACACCATCATAAGTATTTATTAACCAAGGGGTATACATCATAAAAGCTGGTTGTTCATCAATCCGACCCTTCAGAAATAATGTCTATCCAGGTATGAATTTTAGTTCAACCGATTGTCCATGCGGATGATTTGTAAATCACTTTTTTGATTTCAAGACCGAGCACAACAATTAGACAGTTTTGTAAAATCATCATGAATATCTATGGCTATAGATGTTCAATACATTACACTTATAACCAACAGAGTGTTGATAACTCACTGATGGTAACATTCTTTCAACATCAAAATTAATGCTCTGCCCTGCGATTACACACATGGTATGGCCTTGGAGCAACTCTCATTCAAGCCTAGCTCTTAACAATAAGTGCCACTGCTTTACTTACAGAGCATTTTGTATGGAGAAAGGACAGAAAATGTGTAGTAAGGACTGGACATAATGGTAATTGGTCAGACAGATGATTTGCAAATTATTTTTAAAATTTGAATGAATTTCAAGACTGAACACAACAACATTGAGACAGCTTTTTGAGTATATGATATTTCAACACAGCAGAAAATTTACTCAGAAAAGCTAATTTAGGATCATCAAAACCAAAATAACCAAATAGTAAAAATATTGGTGGCTCAGTGGCTAAAGATTCATGTTCGTATTCGAAAGGTTCCAGGTTTGATACCCGTTTGAGCGCTGCATTGTGTGCTTGAGCAAGACACTTTACTTGCTTCAGTCCACTCAGCTGTAAAATGGGTACCAGCACTGCTGGGGAGTTAATCTGCCATGGACTGGCATCCCATCCAGGGGAGTTATGTACTCTCATCCACTTGTGCCATTGAAACCGAGAATGGGCACCAGCTCTATGAGCTTGATAACTTGGATGGATTTAATGTTTAGAGTGTAATCCAGTGCCACCAAGCAAGTTTGGATTAAAAATGCAAATTCAGAATTGCTGAAAGCAAATAATGGTGTACCCTTTCCAGTTTTTTAAACGTTTTTTGGATGACAATTTTGGCAAATAAGTAGTAAAGCAGAATCTAGTAAAGGTAATTATAATTTACCACCTGAAGAAATTTGAAGTAAAAATAATTAAAATAAATAAAAAATTTTCTTTAAAATACATTAACAATTGTTAAGAATGTGAGATGAGGGCGCCAACCTTCCATAGTAGACTCACTACACCAGTCGTTTCTGCACAGATAAGACAGAGCTATCAATTTAAATATCTCCTTAATGGAATAAGATGTTTGAATGCTTTCTCACCATTTTGTTTCTCATTAGTCCTCTTTCATATACTGTAAGATGATCTTCCGTGACAACTGAACTAATCCTTTAGTAGGTTGCAAACCTGACTGATAGAACTTTAAAGGTTTATGAATGTGCAGAAAAAGCATTAGCTAAATTGCTTGAAAATCTAATACAAACCATCATAGTAGCCAAAATGTTCATCAAACTTGGTTAAACATTGATTATTTTACAGCATTTTAAATCTCAGGCATCAATTTGCATATTTTATGCAAATTTTTGTGATGTAATGCAGGGTCATTGCGATCAAGAAGGCGCATTAAAATTGTGTCTTAAACACCCGATCAATTATATAAAACTGGTCAGGTGATCAAATTACGTACCCCTGCTTCCGATTTGCATTGCTTGCTCACTCGCCCATTAAATTATAGGATACAGTTTCCATGCTCTGTGACGTGATTCACGGATGAGTGAATCAACTCAATTTGAGTAGTTTTTAGCTCAACTATTTAAGGAATAGTAGAGCTATTCTACTACCCCCGACGTCGGTGCTGGTAAAGTTTTGTTAAAGTTTTGTTTAAAGTTGTCATAACTTAAGTTATGGATGGTGTACATTCATGTGACTTGGCATAGGGGTAGAGGACATGGGTACTGATTAAATCAGCATGTTTGGAGGGTTGTGTGTGCATACTAATTAGCTTATTTACATAACAATGAAAATATTTGTCAGGTTAAAGTTTTTGGTTAAGGTTTTCATAACTTATGAATGGTGTACATTCATGTGACTTCATAGGGGTAGAACACATGGGTACTGTTCAAATGAGCATGATTTGAGTGCATACTAATTTGCTTATTTGCATAACAATTAAAATATTTGTCAGGTTAAAGTTTTGGTTAGTTTTTGCTTACAAGTTTTCATAATTGAGGTTACAAATGGTCTACATTCATGTAACTCGGCATAGGGGTACTGTTCAAGTGAGCATGACTAGTGGTTGTGTGTGCATACTAATTAGCTTATTTGCATAATACTGAAAATATTTGTATCTATGATATCTGTTAATTTAAAGTGGGAGTGGGAATTTTGTTAACACAATTGATTAAATATGTGAAGAACATTGTCTACATCTTAAGGTGAGGTGTAATGTGCATATTAATTAGGTTATTTGCATAACAATAGACTTTTAAATAAAATATTTAAACTTAGATAATAACTTGGTACTTGTTACAGGGGTAGAGGACATGGGTACTGTTTAAATGAGCATGAATTGGGTTTGTGTGTGCATACTAATTAGCTTATTTCAAACAAACAAAATTTGGAATTTGGTCTACCCTTAATCATCATGTATCTAAAATAGACATTCTAAAATTCACAACTAGCTGAATTTAAAGAACAGAATTAAAAAAAATTACATAAAGACTGAGAGATGTGTTTCTCTTACTATATCACAAATTCTGCACAAATTAAGAAATCTTGAAACTTTGTTTGGTCATAAGTTAAAAATTAAATAAGCTTTTCTTAAAGTATTCCACTCAGATTTTCATACTCTTTCACATATCTAAAATCTGCTAGATATCCATAGTCCTTTAAGTAGAATTAATGTTATAGAGTCCACTAAAATATCTTTCAGAAAAACCTCTAATGCACATTGGTCAATGCTTTGGGGACAAGTAAAAAAGTTACCTGTCAAAACCTTGAAATTATTACCCAATAATGGGATTTGAATTTTGAACTTTAGAGCCGGATGTTGTTATTTGGAATAACAACTCCCTGTTTATAGTGTTTAATGGCACCTTTTGTTTTAACAGCCGGTTTTCTTGTGTGTTAAGTAAAGATTAGATGACCTCTTGCAATGTGGACTACTTTAACCTAATTCAATATAAATTAAAAAATTCTCATGAACAGAAGCCACATGAACAGATAAATTTTCAAACTTGTCTCCAAACATTGGTATTATCAAATTGAGTTCTGGTCTTTCAAGTTGTAGCTAAGAGCCACAAAATTAACCTTTTCTGCTCTTCTCCTGACTGTGGAGATTGAGGCTTCATGAAGTGGCTTTTTCATTTCTTCCTCCTGCATAGTTGCAACCACAAGGAAGACATCGTTGTCACCTGCATCCACCTCGGCCACTCCTCTCTTACTCACTCCCATCTCTTTTTCGGCTCCCCTGCCCCTCTCTTCCCCTCTTGCAGCATCGGTCTCTCCATCAAGCATATTTTCTTAACTTGTTCCTATACCAGAACTCCAGATCTCTTCTCTCCTCACTCTCCTCAATCTTGGACCTTATCAAAAACAATTCTTCCTCAAACATTATCAACTTCCTCCACAACAACAACCTCTTCCACCAC
>JAIGNY010002428.1:12500-15447 GCA_020152595.1 Chiridota heheva | reverse complement strand
GCCGAAGGGGAAAGTTATCACTACCAAGTCTTATGTTTTCCTTCTCATTTATACCTAGTGGGTTTAAAGATAAAGAAAATGAAACATACAGTGTCTCGCTGCTCTTCAGTGAAGAAGACTCAAAACAACAAGATTTACATTATTACAGCTTTCTTTTCAATAAGAGTAATTTTTCCCCACAAGACTGGAAAATATCGTGGTTTATGTGGAATGCATGTGCAGTAAATGTGGTGTACTAGCGCCGGACAGTTACACCTAATAAAAGAGATAATGCTCAAGTATTCAATTGAAAGAAATTACTCATTTATGAATCACTCAGCAAGTAATCACCTATCGTAGTCTATGAGCCAGGGCCCCCAAAATGGTAAATTGGTACCAAAGAGACTACAAGACAAAACCTTACTTTTCTGGATAACAAAAAGTAATATATTTTACAGAAAATCTTTCTGAACACAGATGTCGAGTCATAAATTTTTGTAGTAATTTGATACTTTTCAAAATCCTCATCAATGAATTGAAAACGGTTATATTATGCAAATTACCTTAGAAATTTTATATCTAAAATATATTTTTGCCCTGTTATGTATAATTCTTTAATCTTTCAAATATAAAAAAATGGAAGGGAGCCATTAAAATAATACATTCCATTGATTTACTTGTCCGATATTTGTCAGGCTTGTTAGACCTATCCGAGCCATAAGGCCCATAGGACCGGCCCGGGTGCTTATCCCCGGTTTCCTTGGCGTAAGCAGATAAGAGTACATGACTCCCCCTGGATAGAATGCCAGTCCATTGCAGGTTAAGTTCCCAGCATTAATGGTACTTATTTTGTGTCAGGCTTACTGGTCTGTAATTGCTCGTAACTTCTTTTTACCCCTTTTGAATATTCCAATACGTGAACTTTTTTCCCTTTAATGCAGGACTTCCATTGTATTAAAAAAATCATGGCTAATGATATGCTTAAATAGGATGCAAGCTCTTTTAAAAACATAAGGAGTCTGGAAATAATATAAGCTACTTGACTGCTAAAGTCAGCAAGATAAAATAATGTCAGAGAACATTTTTTCTTATACTTAAATATCTTATATACTTATATTGAATTATACTTAAATATGTGTTACTTTTTTTTTACATGCACATAAAAACATAAAAATTATACAATGAAAATGATTGAATTTTGGAAAATTTTATTCTTAACTTGTTATGCATTAGAAATCGTATACACTTAAATATGTAATCACATTTAATGTGAAAGTATCCTTCAGCTTAAGATTAAAACAAACACTTAAAACATAAAACATCCAACAAGCACAATTTAATGAAAAGATCCAGTTCTCAACTACCGCTGTACTATGTAAGCATATTCATATCACATAACATTAATATGCTTCGCACAGTTTTTGGTATGATACGATTGGAGTCTTGTGTCAACCGGTCAGCTGTACACCCCGCTAATATGACACAAAATACTTCAAGAAACATAAAAACTAAATTGATAACTAAATAAGTACACAAATTATACCAGGCTCTTGTTTCAATGACATCATATCTTAACGCAGTTGCACTCCCCATCTTTCCTTGCCCCAAACAAATTATTATAAAGATTTATGATATAGTAGTCACCATATGGGAATACAAATATACATTTTATCAGGGTCGCACGTTTTAGAAGGGGAGAAGGTACACCACCCCTTCTCTCCCTCCCTCACACACACTGTCAGGTGGGATTTTAAAAATACAGTACAGGTTTTAAAAACATAAACCGATTTTGTTTTGATATACTGTAAGATGCTCATTTTGGACCAAGAGTTGAGCTCTGAAGGCTCTGCCTCTGAAATCCAACCATGAGGCAATATCTTTCCTTAGGAGAAATGGTCGTCAATTATACACACTCAATGCACATTATTACTTCAGGCATTATAATAAACACTTATTTTTATCACCTCTCCCACTAAGACACCTAAAACGGATGAGTGATTTCAATCACAAAAGCACCTTCATTATTCAGCTCTGGATTTGTGTAATCTTATACACACAAATAGCCTTACTGTAGGCTTTTGGCTGTAGTGTGCATGGTTGGCAAATAAAAAATCATTGTTTGGAGTGGAAACACAATACACTGAACAAGAAGTCGGGTTGGTAATTGTCATACCTAAGTTTTCAGGATTAACTCAGGTGTCGGTAGGCTTAAAGAGAAACTTTTCAGAATGTCAAAATATGAAGATACTTCTATAAGTAGATGAGCTACATTTTTGATGAAGGATATGACATGCCAAAAAGTTTTTCTATACAGCTTTCCGTACCTGAAACTGGACTTTTCATATAAAAAGGCTGGTTTAATAATATCCCAATCCGACTTCCTAGATCCCGTGCTTGTTTACACTCATCAGAAAGAAACTCTCTGTTATCATTAAGAACTGAGTGTAAGTTTCAGTGATGAAGACCATACACAATCACAGTGTTGTGTGGCCACATATTGAAAGTGCACTCAAGCAGAAGTGAGGACAATGAACAGAGGATTGGATTGCCTGCTGAAAGTGCACCCATTCACAAGTTAAATAAGTGAGGATAATGAGCAGGGGATTGGGTTGCATACCGGTCAGGCAAGCTGGTGGCTTGTGAAGTGTAGTGTGAAATTGACAGTCTGGAAGCTTCAGGCAATTTTTACCAATTCTCCTATAGAGAGGAATTTCTTTATGAAAATGCAAATTGTAAATGTAAATATTCCTTCTTTCTCTCATGATTACATCATATTTTCTTTCAATTTAATCGGAACCGTCCTGGGTTATCTAAAAATAAAAGAAGAGAAATAAGCGTAAGAAAACAAAACAAAATCAGACAATTTAGACAAAAAGAATGATTTTTTCGTGATTCAAATGTTGTTCTTTGTCCCGAGTCGCGAAGCATGGGGGATTTTGCCCTCCCCCACAAGATTGCCTTGCCCCCA
>JAIGNY010002428.1:0-7500 GCA_020152595.1 Chiridota heheva | reverse complement strand
TGTTTAAAACCTACTGACCAAAAATCAAAGGCTAGCGAAGTAAAGAGGCAGGCCGTTAGTATAAAACGTATACAAGAAGGGTTGCCAACCGTGTAAGGCTATGTAGCTGTGAGACGGTATGGGTCGTAAGACCGCGGAGCCGTACAACATAGTCGACGGCACCCAAACGGGGTCTGAAAACTGTAGCAGTTGCGGAACCGCGTAGCTCCAGGCCACACCTATCAACAGCGAAACTTGTCTAAGAAGTTGACTGGAAAAAGTGTTAACGTACTACATATAGTAACAACCTTGAAACCGCGGAGCCTACGGCTACGGGTGTGGAGAAAACGAATACCGTATGTCTGTACGGGTAGTTAAGTAACAGGCCGTAAAACCGCATGGAAACAGCTTTAAGAAGGTGTTAAAGTACGCAATGAACCATACGCGCCGTTGTTGGTAATAGCTACCCCAAACGTGAGGTTGTATATCAAAAGGTCACCTATTGTCAAGAAAAATATCCTTCATGGAGTTGATATTTGACAAGGGGGGTGTAACGTACTACGTCAACCGTATGAGTCATAAACCCCAGCACTGGGGTAGAAATCACGAAAGAGTTGACGTCCTGTGTATACTACACGGACCGTTAATTCCGTTAAACACCCTGCACCACAGAGCTGAGAAGCGTGTGGCTACTGGGGAACTTCGCCGTACAAAGTATGCAACCCGTTAAGTATTATAGATCCGTTATGGGTTCACAAAGGCGTCAGCATGACAAGTAAAAACCACTAGTCATCCGCCAACTTTGTCTCTGTGCACCACGGAGCAAAAAGCTTGTGGCTACGAGAGGACAACTGATACTGGCACGTGTCCCGAAACGTAGTAGCTATCAGTCGAAAGAACCGTCTAGGTCTCACGATAGCATTAACGTGCTACATCTGTAACGTGAGTCGTTGTCTCAGTATACTGCTATTCACCACGGGGCCACGAGTAAGTGGCTACGGCGTAGGGAAGATGTACTCAGTACGCGTTCCGTTGAGAATAGCTAAAATATACTGGGGCCGTAAGAATACGGAGGAGTTCACGTGCTCACGCTATACGAGTCGTAAACTGAGTTTGTTTCATCACGGAGCTCGAAACCGGTAGCTGCGTGGGAAAGAGGGGACTACCGTCGTACTCAGTACGTGTCACGGTAAGAGAAAAACGGCCGCGAACTCTGTAGTTCATGGCTACTGGTCCTCTACCACACAGCCGCTGCTGGTGTAGGCCGTTAACTCCGTTTGTATATAATCACTACGGAGCCGCGTAGCCGGCGGCTGGCGTGAGGACTGCCGTCGAAGGCAAAAAGCGTCCCAGCAAGAAAAACGACCGCGGAACACTGCAACACGGGGCTAACGGTCGCAATATCCCGAAGTTCCGTTACCCGGGTTTATCGTACGTTGTACGTAAAACCGCGTTATTATCTGTAAAATTTGAGCCGAAGGTCTCGTTTGACGCAATAACCAAATTCAGAGTAGTTTGAACGGTCGTGGAACTACGTAACACGGAGAAAATAGCTCTCGTGATGGTATGCCTCCCGTAAAGAAGGAATTCTTATCACCCGAGCGGTAGGCCTTGAAACCCGAGCAAGCGCTAACACGCGACGCATCCTGGGAGCGTGACGTACCGACAAACAGGGACTCGTCCTCGTGTCCAAGAAACTGGTGAAAAAGTATGCGGAACCGAGACTTCAACGCGAAAATCTCACCAAGTCAGCTCACACGGACGTGGAGATCTCCTAAGATTGTTACTATCACCTGACCATGTAGCTAAAAAGCTAAAGGGTATACTATTGGGTGTGGCGTAGGTTGTATGCGTTACCTTGCTGCAGAACTATGCAGCCCTACGGACCCAAACGTCATCCCATGCCCCGTGCACGGAGCGCCGAGTTATTTTAGGGACCCTTACGGGGCCGTGAAAACAAGCCGTGGGGCCGTATGGAACCGATCACCGAGCCGTACCGACCTTAATGGACCCGTGCAAGTAATCCAATGGCTCTACAACTAGCCATAAAAAGGGTACTAACTCACGTATGACCCCGTAGGGCGCCGCCTCTTGTGGGCCTACCGGTTCCATCGCGGAACCGTATGGAACCGTCCAATGCAATGGAACCGTTAAGCCCGTAAACACGGGCCGCGGAACCGTATGGAACCGTCAAATGGAACCCGTTAAGCGTAACAACGGGCCGCGGAACCGTCCAATGGAACCGTTAAGCCCCGTAACAACGGGCCGCGGAACCGTCAATGGAACCGTTAAGCCCGTAACAACGGGCCGCGGGAACCGTAATGGAACCGTCCGCCCGTAAACACGGGCCGCGGAACCCGTATAGATCACAGAACCGTCCAATGGAACCGTCCACCCCTAAACACGGGCCCACGGAACCGTATGGAACCGTCCAATGGAACCGTCTGCCCAGTAACAACGGGTTGCGGAACCATATGGAACCGTCCAATGGAACCGTTAAGCCCGTTACAACGGGCGCGGAACCGTATGGAACCGTCCAATGGAACCCGTTAAGCCCGTTACAACGGGCCGCGGAACCGTCACGGATCTTAATTTTCTCTTTACAACCCAGGAGCGCCCGCTAAGAGATCTCTTCTCTCTCTCTGAACTATCTTAACTCTAGGTGGCGTTCACTTGGAACCCGACCTAAGGCGCAGCGCCACTGAGTTAATCAGAGCTTATCTCTCTTACCTTTCCAAACCTCTCCACTTTGGCGGCGTTTTTCAACGCCCCTAAGAGGTTATCTTATCTCTCTCTCTCTCTTAGCTATTCAACTCTCGGGGCGCAGCGCCACGAAGAGGACTAAGATCTTATCTTCTCTTTTGAACTCTTTTTAACTCTAGGTGGCGTTCACTTGGACGTCACCTAAAAGCAGCGCCACTGAGTTAATCATTCTTGGAACAAGATTTCTGAAAAGAGAAGAACGTATAGCAATGCGTACATACAACGAATACAAGCAATATCCTATGATCCTACGATCAACTTAAAAGAGAGACGAGGCATAGCAAAACAGTACATCAACAAAACAAAAAAAATTAACGGAAAAATTCTCTATCTGAATTTTTTTTATAAACCCGAGAAAACGCATCCAACGTAAAATCTTTACAAGCGCCGGGGTAGCGTGGAAAACACAAGCCACTGAGTACTTGGAGTTTGTAGGGATAAAAAGAAGAGATTAGATATCCTTTAAACAGTACATCGGAGAAACCACCATCCTGTCTCTCCCAAGCCCCAAAAAACAAGCTTGAAAATTAAAAACTTTGTCTTTAATTTATGTAAGAAAAATGAAAATATTCATATGCTGGTAACGTTAATACAAAAATAAGCTCTCTTGTAACAACTGTAGCTCCTTGGAGAAGCTCGGAGCCGACTCCCCGAACACCCAACGGAGACGTCGACCCAATGCGCATGCGCCAAAATCAGAAAAAGAAATTGGCCTAATGCATACGAGAACTTGTACAGAGAAATCCTAACGTGTTAAAACATATGCAAAGCTATAACGCTAGGTTCCTCGTGGTGGGGCGGAAAAACCTAAACCCCGGGTAAGGGGTCCCCTAGACAGGCACACCTGGTGCTCTAGGACCTAAAACACTCACCACGAGAGTAGGACGCTCTCAAACTAGCCACTCGCTTTGTGCGAATGGAGACAAAAACCCGCTATCTTAAGTGTAGGCTTCACGGGTAAAGTCGTGTAGGTCGGCCGAAGAAATCTCGGACCCATGGCTACCTCACCCTTATCTTGGAAGACTTGAAAAGGCGAGCAAGATGAGAAAGGGCAGCGTAAAAACCCTCCAGGTAGATGCTGCCGAAGAAAAAAGAGTTAGAAAGGTTAATTATTAATAAAATAAAAATGACCAGTTTTCAGCAATGTTAGTGACAACAACGCGCTAAAAAAGAATGAGGTGGCACACAGGTATTATGGAGGCCAGGACATGGCTGGTTACTACGTATTTTAGGGTTAGATTATAGTGCTTTAGAATCAGGTCATGTGACCAGATTGCATATTAATATATGGAAGGTATATATATATATATATATATATATATATATATATATATATATATATATATATATATATATATATATATATATATATATATATATATATATATATATATATATATATATATATTAATATTATACATATATAAATATTTATATATATATATATATATATATATATATATATATATATATATATATATATATATATATCTATATATAAATATATATATATATATATATATATATATATATATACTATATATATATATATATATATATATATATAAATATATATCTATATATATATCTATATATATATATATATATATATATATATATCTATATATATATATATATATATATATATATATATATATATATGGGAAGCTCAGGCGGCCGAGATTTGTGAATTGGTAGGCCTATACACCCTTCACATCACCAGCAGGAAGTTCCCTATTAATGACCTCGGCCTGTACAGAGACAGCGGACTGGCTATCTTAAAATCAACATCAGGGCCACAGGCAGACGCATTAGAAAGGATTTCATCAAAGTTTTTGACAGCCTCGGCCTCAAAATTACAATTCAAACTAACCTAAAGATCGTCAACTACCTAGATGTCACGCTAAACCTCACATCCAGCACTTTCCATCCGTACAGAAACCCAACGACCAACGGTTTTCATAAACACCCAGTCAGACCACCTGCCCCTATAATCCAACATTCCAGCAGCCGCCAACAAACGCCTTTCAAGAACTCTCACGATGCAACCGTTTTCAACAATGCCACCACAGACTACAAAAATGTCTTAATAGCAAGCTATCAACCCAAATTTGAATACACCCCGCCACCACAGACGAATGCAAAAATCGTAAAAACCGGAGCAGAAAAATCATTTGGTTTAACCCACCCTTTAGCAGAACAGTAAAAACTAATGTAGGAAAAAATCTTTTTGAAATTAATCACCAAACATTTCCCTCACAGCCACAAATTCCACCAAATCTTCAACAAGAATACTATCAAAGTGAGCTACAGCTGCATGAAAAAGATCAAATCAATCATCCAGAGGCTCAACTCGAAAACCCTATCACAAACAAGCTTAACCACCCCCAAAAAACAATGCAACTGCCGCATAAAAAGTGACTGCCCCATGAACGGAGATTGCTTGGCTAAAGCCATTGTGTACAACGCTCAAGTACACAAAAACGATGCTGTCTTTACATATATTAGCATGACAGGTGGGGCCTTCAAACAGCGGTTTTACAATCACAACAAGTCTTTCAAACACAAAATGCATTCCAGCGAAACAGAGCTTTCTAAATCCATCTGGGCTTTAAAAGAAAAGAACGAAAACTTCAAGATCTCCTGGTCGATCGTCAAACAATCAAACACCTTAATGAATTCATCTGGACAATGCAATCTATGCACCGAGGAAAAACTAGCCATTGTCAAGGCAACCAAAGAAAACCTCCTCAACAAAAGATCAGAAATAGTATCCTCTTGCCGCCATTGTAAAATGAGACCACCCAACCGTACTAAGAAGAAAGCGCTGACCTGTTCTGAATAATTACCTAGCTTCAGTTGCCTGACGATCCGCTAAGGTGAAACCACTGGTTGCAGCTCAGATCCTGCTTGTTGATAAATATGTATAATTGCTCTGCTACTGCATCGAAGCACTTTTTACCAATGTTGAGAAACATCATATTTCTATATATATATATATATATATATATATATATATATATATATATATATATATATATATATATATATATATATATATATATATATATATATATATATATATATATATATATATATATATATATATATATATATATATATATATATATATATATATATATATATATATATATATATATATATATATATATATATTTATATATATATATATATATATTTCATATATATATATATATATATATATATATATATATATATATATATATATATATATATGTATATGTATATATATATGTATATATATATATATATATATATATATATATATATATATATATATATATTTATATATATTCATATACATATATATATATATATATATATATATATATATATATATATATATAAAATATATATATATATATATATATATATATATATATATATATATCTATATTATATATATATATATATATATTTTATATATATATATATATATATATATATATATATATATATTAATTTATATTATATATATATATATATTATATATATTTTATATGTGTATATATATATGTATATATATATATATATGTATTTATGATATATTATATATATATATATATATATATATATATTATATATATTTGATATGTATATATATATATGTATTTATATATATATATATATATATATATATATATATATATATATGTATTTATATATATATATATATATATATATATATATATATATATATATATATATATATATATATATATATATATATATATATATATATGTATTTATATATATATATATATATATATATATATATAGATATGTATATATATATATATATATATATATATATATTTATATATTTATAGATATATAGATATATATAAATATATATATATTTATATATTTATAGATATATAGATATATATAAATATATATATATTTATATATATATATATATATATATATATATATATATATATATATATATATATATATATATATATATATATATATATATATATATATATATATATATATATATATATATATAATATAAATATATATATGTACCTCTCATATGTTTCCAGGATTGGAACTGCAAAGTGATTGCAAACGGGCCTTAGTAAGATGGTTCACCATCTGCAACTTTTCGAAATGTTCATTCAATAAATCAAAAAAGAATGAACTTTCGATACAATACTTTAACATTTGCAAAGAAAGTGCAGGTGGCACAGCTGTTCAACATCAGTCATTTTAAACAAAAGTTGTGATATATCTTATAATAATAACAATGGGGTAAATGGCTAAAAGGGGTCACTAGCTCTGTGACCTTTGAATTTTTGACCCCAGAGTGTACTGGACACAATTTCATATACCATGTGATACAAACATAGGATTGGTATAGGGCTTGCATTTTCGGAATTTAAAGTGGCACAAAAATTGTACAAATTAGTACATAATTACCCCCTAAAATCACATATTTTACTTCTTGACCTTTGACCCTATTCACTGAAACAACTTCTGAAATTGTTCACATTTATCGTACCCTACTGTATGACACCATTCATGCTCATGTCACACTAACCATTCATAACTATAGGGAAATGGTGAAAAGTGGTCAATAGCTCTTTAACCTTTTACCCCAGAGTCTACAGGACACAAATTCATGTACCTAGGTATCATGGCAACATAGGGTTTGTATAGGTCTTGTAATTTTTGAGTTCAAAATGTCACAAAATTTTGCATAAAAAA
>JAIGNY010002427.1:0-13288 GCA_020152595.1 Chiridota heheva | reverse complement strand
AATTGCAGTGGTATAGGTATACAGGAAGATCTAAAGACTCCTTGTTGATGCCTAAAATGCACACAATGACTGAAAATCAATACACAGAGGTGGCAAACATTCAATTCTAAACAGGAGATTCCCTTAAAATTGAGAAATTTTGGGCCAAAATATTATAAGGCATTGGACCAGTATTCGGATCAAAACTGCGAAAGGATTCGCGAAAGCGTGGAAAGCAAGAAAAATAAATGTTATGAACATACTGTGCTGGTAGTTTTTCACCAATTTTGCGGTTACCGTACCACAATTTAATGTAAATCCATAAAATGCAAGAAGAAGGAATATTATTGGTTCAAAGCACTCTTTCTTCACTTGAAAGTGTTGAACACATTCAGGCAAATATATGCATCAGCAGAACCATGGAAGAGATATTCCCACTGAAGAGTCCGATCCGAAGATTTGTTGTCATTATAACCCACAATGCATCTTTCCAAATTCAAATCGCTCTATAGAAATACATCACGGTTAAATAGGTTTAAGCCAAAGGTAGGAAAATTCATGCGAGATATTCAAATTTTATTGAGTAACAGAACGATGAAATTATTTTATCCATTTTTACTAGCTCAAATTTGACTTTCAACAGGGAATCTAAATATAATCTTTAAAAATTAATTTCAATATTTGTTGAACAGCAAATTTTAAAATTTTAATCACCAGCAAAAGCTCAAATTATACAGAAATATTAATTCCAATATCATTTCCAAAGTATACAACTTTAGAATTACAAAACTTTACCAACAAAAATATAAAAAAACTAACGGCTGAACTTATTAGCAAAAATTTAAACTATGGTCACTGCGCATATATCGATCTCTCGATCACCCAATCCAAAAATCACCATAAAATTGTACATATGCAGGCATTAGTAACCATTTTGACTGGAGTTAATGGGAAGATTTACTGACGGCGTCAAAGTAGCATCCCATGCATTTGAAAACAAAACAAAAACTGCCTTCCTGTAAAAGACTTAATTATTAAAATCGTATTACTCGGCGATTTATCTTCAAACAGTCTGACTGTCTTGATTTTTACAAAACATTAATTCTTACCGGACCTGATACAAGATTTAATCTAAAAATGTACAGACAAGTCTCAAAATTATGGGGATGCGACACTCTCCCCCACATCAACCCCGGTATTTAATACGTCCCTGGATATAAGTATAGAGAAAAGTGCAGGAAATCCGTCGGATACAGGGGCGTATCTAGAGGGATGGGGTGAATTCCTAAATCGGTATGCCGGCAATAGACCTGTCGGCAAAAATTGTCAAATTAAATTTAATCACATCGGCAAATATCGACACAAAAAAAATAAAAAATTGTTTTAAGCTTTTAAGATTCCAAAGGCAAAATCGTATTAATCAACATTTTATAACATCGGCAAATACCGACCAAAACACACAAAAATCTACTCTCGTATAGCGTTATTTTGTATGTATACTTCAATGTTTGCGGTGCGCTGCTATCCACCACCAAATTATGTGCGGCCGATATTGCATCATAACAGTATAAGCACTAACTAGATAGCCGAAAGATGTTACATCATATAAATGATGAAGGGATGGGATGAGTGGGTGGCAAGAAAACAAGTTCCCTTGCAACCCAGTCTTATAGTTTCACTGAATTTTCAATGGGATTTACCAGTATACCTGGACACAATAGGACTTTAACTGTACTAAACCTAACTCAACTAGGCTTTTCAATGGGACTCGACTACCCCTGGTCTAGATGTTTAAGATACATAAGTCCAATAAAAGTCTACCATAGAACTCCAGTCACAATTTTCAATGTTACATTCACCCTTCACCAATTATCGGGGCGTGCGTATGTTTTCATTTTCTCAGGGAATTTGATTAGGGTTTGCCCCTTTATATTATTCTGTTCAATTTCTTTTTCTTTTATATCATTTCGATCTAAGTTTAGGGGAGTTTAATTGTTGGACTGAATTTTTCATTGATAAAGTAAGGGCTGACCCATAACCACGGTTATGCGGGGCATCGCTATATCGAGAAATAGAAAGACACCTATAAGTGTAATTCTCTCGAAAGGTTGGAGGGCATATTCCTCTTTCTTGTCCTGAGGGCCACAATATGGTTTTGGGGCATAACTTATATTAGCTATAAAACATGTAGAATCGTAAACATTTGTTCACTTGAGCCCTTAAAGACGCCATGGAATCTGAGCCAGCACTGAGAGACCAGTGAGCTATGAATGCAACTATACCTTGACAGCAGAAGTGTAAAAGTAACTGGAGTAAAGAAAATGGAGAGGTGGGGGTGGAGGGGGAACTCAGTGTTCCAAAATATATTAATCCTACATGCACCAACTGGTCAACATATTAAACTGTAAAATGTGCAACAATTTTTAGGGGATGGGGAGGGGCTGAGTCACTCTAGAAAGGGTGTACTGGGGCCCTATAAGCTTCTCTTTTAGGTACAGTCCTGTTGGTCAGTCTGTGCAAGACGGTGAATGCATTTGAATTTTCGGGGGACAACTTCAGCATGAACTCGAGCTGTCGAGGGGGTTAACTCCCATAGCCCCTCCTACTATAGATAAACCACTGAAGTTAACACACAATCACAAAGGATAATTGAAATAGAAAATCTAATCCAAAAGGGGTAAGGACTGTTCGGATTTAACTATGCAGGCCTGTAACCAGGGGCGTAGGGACGGTCACCTTTCAGCAGTTCGGGAGCAACTCAAAAAACTGGGTACTTTGAAATACCCAAAAAATTGGGTACTTTTTAGGTATTACGTCATTACATGAGCCTACACATTTGACTAAGCTTACACTAAACATAGGGTTTCTCATTTTCCGCCCGGATTGTCCAAAATTCCACTGGATATCCTGAAATTTTGGAGACGGATAGTAAATAGATATTAAAACATTTTGCCGTGGCTTTTAAAATTCATTGTCGCCTTTTTGAGAAAATGAACAAAATAGACTGCCTATAATCTGTTTTATTTATTTTTTTTCAAAAGACGATCGTGAATATCAAAAGCAGCGGCAGAAAGTTTTGAATATCTGTTTACTATCCGTCTCCAAATTTCAGGTTATCCATTGAAATGCTGGACAATCCGGAGCGGAAAAATGAGAAACTCCATATGTTTAGTGGGATAGTCCAATGTGTAGGCTCATGCGATGACGTAATACATAAAAGTACCCAATTTTTTGGGTATTTCAAAGGACCTTAGTTTTTGAGTTGCTCCCGAACTGTTCAGGGAGGCAAAAATCCCACAAATTTCCTGGTGGCAAATGGAACAATTGCACTGATGAATTAAGTTTCCATCAACAGTTGCTGCTAATCGGGAAATCCTATTCAATATTTTGGAAATTTTGTTCAAGTTCTGTGAACTTTTCTTCCATTTCAGGGAAATTTCCTTCATTTTTGGAATTTTCCTTCATTTTGAATCACTTATTGACAAGTCAAGCCACAAGTCATTTGCGAGCAAGTCAAGTCACAAGTCACTTGTTGACAAGTCAAGTCACAAGTCATTAGGGAGCAAGTCAAGTCAAGTCACAAGTCACTTGTTGACAAGTCAAGTCACAAGTCATTAGCGAGCAAGTCAAGTCAAGTCACAAGTCACTTTCTGGCAAGTCAAGTCACAAGTCAAACTTTCAAAAAAAGCGTTTGGATTTATTGATATGGTATACAATACAGCGGGTTAGATATGTCCAAAGCTTAAACAAGTGGGCAACCAACAACAGCCTAAGTAACAATAAGTTTAGGCATTTAGCTCTAAACAGGAGTCTTTTCCAGACTCTGCACCTAGAGAGAGAGATGCAATACAATTGCTGAATTGTATATGCAAGTCCACAACGACTACAGAAGGAAAATATCTGGATTATTTTAAAGGTTTATGAATATGCAGCAATTTATATTTTGGTTGAAAAAGTATAATTTCTGCAGCTCAGATCACTTTTTGAATTTTGAAAAAAAAGTTTTCTATTTACATGATTCATGCAAAATGTGTGATGTGTAGCAGACAGCTCAAAATCTGTATGTTTTTCTTTCAATTTCCTCCTTCAATCTTAATCCCCAAAATAATGAAGTCTATTTTTGCTAGAATTTCTTTTTCAGGGCGTTCATTGGAAACATTTTCAAACGTTTAGTCAAAATTTGCAACACCACTTTAAAGAATTATCAGATTATGATAGACATTTAAAACAAAGGAATTAGAAAAATAATACCGAGGTTGCCATGTAATACATCACAAAATGTGCATACAATATGCAAATTGATGCCTAAGATTTAAAAAGTGCTGTAAACTGGTCAACGTCTATTCAATTTTGATCAATTTCTTTGCTGTAGCAAAGAGCTTCCACACAGCTCTTTGCTATATGAAAGAGCTTCCACACAGCTCTTTGCTATATCTGACGGTTTTTATCAGATTTTAAACAGCTAAACCATTTAGCGTTTGCTGAGAAGTTTCGGAATACTTTTTTAATATGCTAAAAAATTACAGGAAAAACCTGGGTAATTTATAACGCTCCTATTTTATAAGGCAAGGTTTAAAAACAACTGCCAGGGCCTTGCAAGCGGTGGATTATTTTTGACGCCGTGCACGATCAAGTGAGATCATGAAACTTATACCACTTGTATAGTTAAAGGAGAGCTCTTATATCCAGTCAATAAAAAAGTCCCAAACAATAATTTTATTATTAATAGTCTTGTTTACCTGTTTACTAATAAGCTACATGTTGCAAAATATGAATATAAAATACCACGTCCATATCTCGCTTGATATTTGTGTCACTTTACAAACATTAATTGATAGTCAGAGTAAACAAAAAGACACAATAAATAAACAAATATAGTACAATTTTTTTGTACACACCTTCCTCACCCCCTCCCCCTCAAAGAACATGTTTTATGCTCGAATTTGTTGTACTTACAAAGCGAAAAGGGAGCCATGGGTGGACATTTTCCACGTTGCAACCTGGATGGAACGTTTCCTTCGTTCGCCACCCTTTCATTTCGTCATTGCTTATACAACATACAAAGTGTTGCCTCTGGAGGATTATTTAAAGGGTCAAGGAAGTTCATCTCATGTAAAAGAGGATTTTATTATGTACAAACTGGGGAAGAAACTATTCCAAAATCTGATTCCGTTAAGGAGATATTCAAGTTTAAAGTTTGGTATGATTGTGTATAAACGACTAGCTGAAATTGTAACATTCTGTTTTATTTTGTACTGCAATTTTGTGGCTTAAAAACCATTAGATATGTCAAGAAAGTATTAAAACAGAATCTTGTAATTTCAATTTACCACCTGAAAGGTTAAGAGGATATGCTTGGTCAATAGGTCAGTGTTGCAAGTAGGGCAGAGAGGTTTGGGAGAGTCTGATAGGAGGTAGGAGTGGGTGAGAAAGGAGTGACCAAGACGTATGCTGCTGATGACAACGTCTTCTCTGCGATTGCGACTGTGTAAGGGAGAGTTGGTCCCTACTTTGGAATTGATAGTGTGGAGTTTATTACTAGTCTCAAGATTCCAGGAGTCTTGCCAGGTCTTCCTGAGGTAGCTGGCCAATGTTGAGGCAAAAGTTGGAGTGCGGAATAAGGATTGATAAAATATGGTTCGACAGAGCGTTGTTGGTTGCTCTGTCGGCCCTTTCGTTCCCAGGGATACCGACGTAGCTTGGGATAGAGAAGAAGATGATTTTCTTCCCTGAGGAAGAGAGAGTAAATTTTGTTTAAGATTTGTAAGATAAGTCGATTAGACCAGAACATGTTTAGGATGCCTGTGAGAACTGTTTTGGAGTCATAGAAGATGCCGAAGCGGGAGCGGAAGGAGTGTTTTGTGTAGTTTAAAACTAGGAGGATAGCCTTGGCCTCAGTAGAATAGATGGAGGCTCCATCTGGTAACCTTGAAGAAAAGGGTGAGGCTGCGACAGGCGGCGGAAGCTGCAGAGGAGCCTTCCCGTGTGGAAACGTCAGTGAACAAGTGAATAGGAAGGAGTAGTCGTGGAAGTTTTTACCGAGTTGTCAGTATATTGAGCGAAAAAGGCTGGGTTGTGAAGAGCATTCGTGTAGTAAATGAGGCATAGGAAGACTTGGGGGGGGCAGGTATAACCCAGGTGGGAGTGGGGGGGGGTGTGCCTGGCTATAGAGAAAATGTTAATGTTGGCTTTGGGAAGATGGAAATGTGATAGGAGATGGGGGGGGTATGTTAGGCTTTAAAAGCCTAATTTTTGTGTGTGATTGTTAAGGTTTTAAAAACTTGGGGGGGGGGGGAGGTATAAACCAGGTGGGAGTGGGGGGATAGTGTGCCTGGTTATAGAGAAAATTAACCTGGTTAAGGTTTTAAAAGCTTAATTATCATTCCGATTCGAAAACGCAGAAATGTTGTACGTATTTGTATACACGTATGCGAACGTGCACTATTCACTGATGTCCTGCATCGCTAAATTAAGCTGAATTATTGATAGGCTAAGTGGGACGTATGATGTTAATTGTGCGTTTTAGATGATGAAAATTGTATGTAGGACACGGTACTAAGGTCCCTATCAGGGGCAAGGATCCAAAGGCTGCAGCGATAACCACAAAGTTATTTATCAGAGAAAATTAGTATCCAGAGTCGAGGGAAGCGGAGACGGTAGTGGAGTGGAGGAAGGGAGGGGGGGGTCGTTTTTGCAAAGTGTCCTTTCAGAGATTGAAAAATTATCCTTTCTTATTGAAAGACTGCCCTAGCATGCCCCAATACGAGTCTTTTTGTTGAAGAGAGTAATTTGTTTTACAATTTTCACCTTTCAAAGAATATTAACGAATGTACATTAGATTACTTTTTGAAGCTTCACTTCTGTTTATTGCCCATATTTTATCCCTGCAGTTTTTTTTTTTTCATTTTATAATTTGCAATAATGCTTTTAAACATGGCCTTTTACCAGACTCAGGAACCCCTATTAGCCCTTGCAGGGGTAATACCCCATGTACAGACTATAGGATCAAAATTTGCGATGTGTCTATCTACTATTTATCCGAATTCAATGATTTTAAGTTACAAATTGATTAAAATTCCTACGAACATTTCTGAGGACCTCTTATTCATGATACAGAGCTGAGGACGGTCTTCTATAGGATTGGTCCAAGTGGGGATTTCAGGGCTTTTACTTGCCACCGTGCCTCGCTGACGTAACTAGACTGTATAGAGGGGGTAAAGGCATTTGAAGTTTCAATTTCTAGAATGATGGTGCGAAATTTTCTGACTTTCTGAGATTTCTAGATCTTGATCTAATATTTTTCAGAATTTGTGTTCTAATCTTAAAAATTTAGAAGAAAAAAAAGAAGAAGACAGAATGCCGTCAATGGCAATCTATGGACCGATCCAATTTTCTAAATTTCAGGTTAGGTAGGGAAGGAAGGGGTGGCGAATTTCCTTTCAAGCTGTACTATAGACCGTTTCAAATCTGAATCGGCAATTTCCGGAAAACTTAACTAAAGAATATCACATGGCCGAAATGTACATGTCATTAATAACGCACAGGGGCGGACATACCCCATCATATGTAAACCAAAGCTTTCTCTGTGTTAATTCTACCACAGGATGGCTTTGTGACATGCCATGTGGGACCTAGAGATGGATGCCATGTGGGACATAGGGATGGATGGCATGTGGAACATTTGAATGCGAAACATGGAGAGGGATGCCATGTGGGACAGAGGGAGAGATTCCATGTGGACATATGGAGGAATGAAATGTGGCTTATGGGTAGAGATGCCATGTGGGACATAGAGATGGATGTCATCGATGGATGCCATGTGGGCACAGGGAAGGATGCCGTGTGGTACATAGGGTGGGATGGAATATGGGACATATGAGTGCATGGGATGCCATTTGGTACATCTTTAGGATGAGATGCCATGTGGGACATAGAGATGGATGTCATGTTGAACATCGGAGGGTGGGACATGGAGAGGGATGTCATGTGGGACAGAGGGACGGATTCCATGTAGGGCATAGGGAGGAATGGCATGTGGCACATGGGTAGGGATGTCATGTGAGACAGAGATGGATATCATGTGGGATATAGGGATGGATACAATGTGGGGCACATGGAAGGATACCGTGTGGTACATAGGGTGTGATGGCATATGGGACATCTAAGTGGGATTCATTTGGTACATCTTTAGGATGAGACGCCATGTGGGACATAGGAGGGTGAGACATAGTGAGGGATGTCATGTGGGACACAGGGAAGAATTCCATGTGGGGCATAAGGAGAAATGACATGTGGCACATGGATAGCGATGCCGTGTGGGACATAAAGATGGATGTCATGTGGAGCAGGGGTGGGATGATATGTGAGATATAGGGTGGGATATCAGATGGGACGTGGGTGGGGTGAATAGTGGGATGTTTTTATAATTGGACTTGTGATATGTGTGTCAATTTGAATCAGTATGCGAGCCGTGAAGGTATTTATCATTCTAGTTTAATTTAATATTGTTATATACATGTGGCATCCCACCCTATGTCCCACATGTCATCCCTCCTTATGTCACATCACACATAGCGTCCCTCCCTATGCCCCACATGTAATCCCTCCCTATGTCCCAAATTTCGCTGCTTCCTATCTCTAACATGGCATCCTGTTCTCCTAGATGCTCCATATGGCATCCATATCTATGTCTCACATGATATCCCACCCTTTGTTACACATGGCGTCCCTCGCTATGTGCCACATGGCATCCCTCCTTATGACCCACATGGCATATCCTTATATCCTACATGGCTTCCATCCATGTCTCAAATGTCATCCCCACCCTATGTTCATATCTATGTCCCACATGGAATCCCACCCTAACGTATGTCCCAAATGGAATCCCAAGTTTGTCCCACATAACATTCAACCCAGTTGTCCCACATGGCATCCCACACGGTGTCCCTAATGGAAGGAACATCCATTTCGAAAGCACAAATACATACATGTAAGGCACCAAATCCACTCAAATATTAAACGAAAAAATCGGGAAGTAACGGTGTTATTCAATGAGTGTCAGTGATGCTTACGGCAAGACAGTCTCAATTGACCTCTTGACCTGCATTGCGCAATACATATTATCGTTACCATGAACTGGCTTATTGCCGTAGTCAAGCTTGGCACGAATAGTGAGCCTGAAGATTTTTAGGAGAGCATGGCGGTTCGTACCCGAAGTAGCGTTGGAGAAGAGGCGGAGAAATTTGAGGGAGCTGTTGCATTTCTGTTTCAGGTTGGTGATGTAGGAGAGCTTGGGGTCTAGAGTTAAACCCAGGAACTTAATGTGTTCAACTTTAGGGATGCAATTTCCATTGAGTACGAGGTTCGGGTTGGGGTGGAGGTTGTTGAAATGACAAAAGTGCATGCAGACTGTCTTGTCTTTTGAGAATTTAAAACCGTTATTGTTGCATCAGTCTTGCAGCCAGTTGAGGCTGAGTTGGAGCCTATTTTTGACAAGAGGAAAGCTAGGGAGGAGTAGAAGATGGTGAAGTCGCCCACGTAGAGGGCACTTTGATATTGGGGCCAAGGTTGTCCGCGATGTCGTTAATGCTCAGGTTGAAGAGAGTGGGGAAGAGGATGCTGATCTTGGGGACGCCCTCTTCTTGGGAGTAGGGGTTGGAGAGGGTGTGGCCAATACGAACTTGGAACTGCCTGAACTTGGAACTGCCTGTGTGAGAGGAAGTTTTGAATAAAGATGGGGAGGTGGCCTCTGCGGCCGATGGTGAAAAGTTTACGGATAATGCCGTATTTCCAAGTAGTGTCGAAAGCTTTCTCGAGGTTGAAAAAGATAGCAATGAGGTGTTCCTTTTTTGGAAAGGATTCCCGGATAGCGGTGTCGAGAGTAATTAACTGGTCCAGGGTATTGCGACGTTTTCGTCAGCCGCTTTGAGGATTCTGTTGGTCTTAAGGAACCAGTTTCGTCTCTGGTTAATGATTTTTTGAGAAGGATGAAGGGGGAGGGGAGCTGAAAGATGAGGTTGTTATGGCTGGTTGGCTGAACGTTGGCATTGGGGGGGGGGGGGATTATATTGCAAAGAGTGAAGGTTTTGTGGAGGGAGATAGTCATACAGATGGCCTGAAGGTCGGTGTTTGCATGAACAAGGCTGTGTGGGGTATCGTGTCTAACGAGAATGGAGACGTCCCCACAGGCCCTGTCGGCGTCCACATGATGTTTATGGTAGCAAGCGAAGTAGTTGAGGGAATAATGGTCAGTGGTTTTCAAGAAGGTTTCTTGTAGACAGAAGACGACCGGGTTGAAGGTGGTGGCCAGTAGGTCAATTTCTTCAGAATTGGCCTTAAGACTCCTGATGTTCTATTGTATAATGTTGTGGGTGTTATTGTAATTGTTTGTGGTGCACGCCATAAGGAGGCAGGGGGGTTATCTGGAGGAAGATCTGTTGGGTCTGAGTTGGCTTGTATTTTCTTTGGACCTGTCCCTGTTTCTTTGGGAGCGATTGTTTTTGAAAGTTGGAGGAGAAGTATGTTCGGTAATCGAACAATCCATGCTCTCTCCAGTGTCATACGTGTGGGTTTGGATGGTGGGCTGTTTGTTGATTTGTTTGTTTGTTGGTTTGATGTTTATTAGTCAGATTGGCTTGAGTTTGATGGCATTAGAGGTGTTGGGGTAGGGAACGGCGGGGGTCTTAGAGAAGGAAGGAAGGTTGGGGAGAGAAGTGGTGAAGGTGGTTTGGGTAATGTGTTGATTGGGTTGTTGGAAATGGTGATGGGCTTAGGACTGGGTAAGAAGAGGCAAGTGAAGTCGGTTTCAGTACGTGAGTCAGTTTTAGTTGTGTTAGGGGGTGGTATTGGTATTAGAGTAGACTGCGCTAGAGTAGGAAGGTTTGGTGTGGAGGGAATTGCTTCCTGGCCTCCTGGTAAGTGATGTTGGGATTAGGAATTTTCAGTTTGGTTGTCTGCTTTTCCTAAAGCCAGGTCGGGCAGTCTTTTGAGAAGGTGGGATAGTTGGCTGGGTGAGGCCTCCGGGTATGTGATGTTGGGATTAAGGGTTTTCAGTTTGGTTATCTGCTTTTCCTGAAGCAAAGTGGGGCAGTTTTTGAGAAGGAGGAATGGTTGGCTGAGTAAGCACTGTCGCAATTGGTGCAGAGTGGGGTGTTGGTGCAGGGGGCGCTGTCATGGTCCGGGACTCCACAGTTACCACAGCGCGCTTGGCTGCGGCAGAAGTTTTTATCATGGCCATACCTCCTCTGGCACTTATGACAACGGAGGGGGTTGGGGATGTAAGGGGCGACTGGGATTATCAGGTAGCCGGCAGTGATGTGGGAGGGGAGAGTTGGTGTGGCAAAAGTCAGGAAGATGGTATTGGTGGGTGTTTCGGCACCGTCTCTCTTGAGGACGAGACGGCGGACTTCAACATGTTGGTTGGCATGTTCCTCAACGAGGTCTTTATCGGACAAGTAGGCAAGGTTTCTAGTTTTAATGACGCCTTTGCTGGAGTTCAGGGAACGGTGGGGGGTAACTGTAACGTCAATACCAGTATTAGCTAGGGGTTTTACATTGGGTATTTTACATTCAGTCTTCAACAGTTAAGGTTATATATGTATAAGGCTATAGTCTGTGAAAGACTGATAGATGAAGACCAGGTGGGAATTGAACCAGGGACATCTAACTTGGCAATGTCATGATATGACCACTACACCAAAGTATTTGTTTGTCGTAAGCTTTTCTATAATTATACAAAGTCACTAATGATAACCAACCCGTGAAACATCCTTTGCAACTGCTACGATTGTTCAGCATTGATAAGGAATGCACTTCAAATGCAATTCAAAGGTGCCAGTCTTTCCACGGTCTATTAATTCATCTATGTCTTTGCCCTGGGAGAGCAATAATGCTATTACAAACAATAAACAGAGGAACTTAGGTTTATATAAAGGTAGTAAACATCAAATCAATCATCCAGAGCCACAACTCGAAAACCCTGTCACACAAGCTCAACCCCCCCCCCCCTCTTAAAGAAAACAATGCAACTGCCGCATAAAAAGTGACTGCCTCCTGAACGGAGATTGCTTGGCTAAAGTACAAATCTCAAGTGCACAAAAACGATGCTGTCTTTACATACATTGGCATAACAGGTGGGTACTTCAAACAGCGGTTTTACAACCATAATTTGTCCTTCAAAAACAGAATGCATTCCAGCGAAACAGAGCTTTCTAAATTCATCTGGGCTCTAAAAGAAAAGAACGAAAACTTCAAGATCTCCTGGTCGATCGTCAAACAATCAAACACCCTAATGAATTCATCTTGACAATGCAATCTATGCACCGAGGAGAAACTAGTCATTGTCAACGCAACCAAAGAAAACCTCCTTAACAAAAGATCAGAAATAGTATCCTCTTGCCGCCATTGTAAAATGAGACCACCCAACCGTACTAAGAAGAAGCGCTGACCTGTTCTGAATAATTACCTAGCTTCAGTTACCCGATGATCCGCTAAGGTGAAACCACTGGTTGCAGCTCAGATCCTGCTTGTTGATAAATATATATTATATATATATATATATATATATATATATATATATATATATATATATATATATATATATATATATATATATATATATATATATATATATATATATATATATATATATATATATATATATATATATATATATATATATATATATATATATATATATATATATATATATATATATATATATATATATATATATATATATATATATATATATATATATATCCCCATGCATAGTCAGCCTATTGACCTATGATTTTCGAATTATGCTGACCAAATTTTGAAGTTTTCAAGCAATCTTTACTTTAAATTTGAAAATATGACTTCCCTTTAGATTTTTCAGTCACCTAAAATAATATAAAAAATTTTCAGTTTAATATAAAAAAATTTGACTGGAAGTATATTGCAAAGACTCAAAAATATTTCGTCAGAATTTGCTGTATCCTTCAAAGACTTATGATCGACAAACAAAAATTATTTTTTCATAAAAAAATTGGCACAATCTGCTTAACAAAAAAGTATATAAACTGTCAAAATTGCTAATTTAGTATGGAATGTACATGCCTAAATTTGTAGAAAACCTCGTTTTGAGTATATTCAGATTCTAATTTTGTTCGAACAAACCTACATACAAATCTCTTGCATCCCAAAACTAAGGGGGTGGGGGAAGAGCAACATTTCCAGAAAATTGATGAAAATTTCCTGAAAATGAATGGAATTTCGGAACAGAAAACATCGTGCAAAGTTAAGATTTCCAGAAAATGAAGGTAAATTC
>JAIGNY010002426.1:0-15565 GCA_020152595.1 Chiridota heheva | reverse complement strand
ATGCCATGACACTACCTTGTTTCACATGCCATGCCACCCTGTTCCACATGCTATCTCATCCTGTCCTATATGCCATGACACACTATACCACATTCTATGATACCCTGTCCCACATGCCATTCTGTCCCACATGCCATTCTGTCCCACATGCCATTCTGTCCCACATGCCACCCTGTCCCACATGCCATCCCACCCTGTCCCACATGCCATCCCATCCTGTCCCACATTTCATCCCATCACGTCCCCATGCCATCCCACCTCCATCCCAACTCCTACATTTACCAATCATTCTATCATCTTCCAACCAACGTTCTTTTCTCAAACTGCCATCCCCTCATTTCTATCAACTCAACATGCAACATTCATCTACCATGCAATATTCATCTACCATCCCCCCTTCACCTGCTATCCTCCATTCATCTACCATCCTCCATTCACCTACCATCCTCTACTCCTCAATATGCCACATTCATCTACCATACCCCCTTCACCTGCTATCCTCCATTTATCTACCATCCTCCATTCACCTACCATCCTCTATTCCTCAACATGCCCCATTCACTTACCACCCCCCTTCACCTGCTATCCTCCATTCATCTACCATCCTCCATTCCTCAACATGCCCCATTCACCTATCATCCTCTATTCCTCAACATGCCCCATTCACTTACCATCCCCCTTCACCTGCTATCCTCCATTCATCTACCATCCTCCATTCACCTACCATCCTCTATTCCTCGACATGCCCCATTCACCTCACTCCCCATTCACCTAACATCCCCCAATCACCTACCATCCTCCATTCACCTACCAACATCCATTCACATACTACCCCAAAACACCTTTTGCCATCCACTCATCTACCAAATACACTCTTAACCAACTCATCATTCCAACCTCCAATATAACTTCCACTCACTCCACTGCACTACAGCACCCCCTCCCACCCCTACCCCCTCCTACACACCTTAACTTAAATCTAACACTTGCAATATAAACATGCTTAACTTTTTTCCCCTTATAATCCAAAGACACTTCATTATAAATTCCATTCAGTCGTCAGTTCTATTATTCAACTTTTTTTTTTCCTATCCCAGAACAAATCCTTTAATTGCTGCTATTCAAGTCTGGAATGCATTTGTTCTCCTTTATATCAATTTCTTTTTATAACTAGAACCAAACAGTTTTGTGGTTCCAATGCTTTTTCGTATGCTGATTTATTTGCAAGTTTTGTAACAACTGTCATGTCATTGCATATCATGAAATATTTGTTAAATGATATTCATTCATAAGCCACACCCACCATGCAGATTAATAAAAAGGTTGACAATATTAGCATTTGCACAATAATTAATAACATTATCATAGCATGTATGATGCAAAAGCGATTGCTTATTTAACGTATTTCAAGAATTTGTCAGTAAGCCCCGCCTACTCATTAATATTCATGACATTACTACCACAACAATAGAACATATATACAGACCATAACCAATCTGTACGTGTATTACATATGGCATAAATCCAATACACCATTGATGAGATATGATGTTTATATCATATAGCACTTTCACATATGATTAAAGGATTAGTTCAGTGGTCAAGCAAGGTTATCTTATAAGAGGACACCAAAAGAAACAAAAGGGTGAAGAAAGCATTTGAAAAATTGTATTTCGCTAAAGAGATATTCAAGTTTAACCCTTACTCTTTCAGCACTTTTTTTAATGTGCGCCTGGGAGGCGGGGTCAAAGATGGGGCACCCAAACAAAACTGACAATAATTTTGCCGTGTGGTAGAGTAAAGGTTAATTACAGGCTAATTATTGAAGGGTAATATTTCTTCCGAGCAGCAAAGTCGGGCTCATTCCACTTCAGTGACCTGGTGGACCGCCCACCGGGTCCATGCTGCATATATTTTTGAGTTGGCTTACATGTCGCGGGTTGATTAACCCTTACTCTACCAGCACTTTTTTCAAAGTGCACCTAGAAGGCGGAGTCAAAGACGGGGCACCAAAAATGGCGATATCATTGCCGCGTGGTAGAGTAAGGTTTAAAAGTCTGTCTTATCTGCGTAGAAATGACTGGTGTAGTAAGTCTACTATAGAAAGTTGGGGTTTTCATCCTCACATTCTTAACAATTGTTAATGATTTTACAGAAAGTTAATCTAATTTTTCACTATTTAAATCATTTTTCCTCAAACTTTCTTAATGTGGTATATTATAAATACCTTCCAATGATTCAGTTTTACTACTTTTTTGACATATCCAATGGTTTTTAAGCCACAAATTTGCAGGACAAAATATGGTACAATATATAAAGACTTTGATGCATCTGAGGCTATGACATCACAACTAGTCTGATTTCAGTCGTTTCAACACAAATGAAACTAAACTTTAAACTTACATATCTTCTTAACAAAATAAGATTGTTGAATGCTTTTTTCTGTCACTATTTTGTTTCTTTTGAAGTCCTCTTTCATATGAGATGCATATTAAGGACATCTGTGAATAACATAAGCATACATAATAACACAATATTATTATGCCCAGTATGATACAAAACGAACATAGTTGCTCAAATTTGAAAATTCTCACTTTAAGCCCTACCCATTTATTAATATGCTTGGTATCACCACCACAAACAATAGGGTACATCTATAGACCATGGGCTATCTGTGCATTACACATGACATGAATCCAGTTCATAGTTTTGAGATATCATGTTTACAAGCTTTTTGTTTACAAAATTATATTACACCACGCTTTTATACCATGAACACGTACACACTAGCTAATATCATTATTATACCCTCTATCAAAAAAACATACATAAGATTGTCAAAAAATGAGCATTTCCAGATTTTCACATTAAGCCCCGCCTACTCATTAATATCCATGACATCACCACCAAAAGCAATAGTGCACATCTACGGACCATGGGCTATCTGTGTACCACATATAACATTAATCCAGTGTACCATGCTTAAGATATCCTGTTTACGAGCTGGCTGTCACAAACACACACACATACATACACCCATACGCGCCATCATGACCGCATAGGTTCCTGATGCTATCGAATCAGACCCAAAAATAGTTGGAATTCCTTTCCTAGGGCAGCAATCTTTTGTTCCCTAGTAGCTGAACAATGCATGAGAGGTCAGACAGACAATAGGTGTGGACAAACGGATAAACGGTAAAGATGCTATATCCCCTCTTCACAAACTTCGTTGGAGAGGGAATAATAATGATGATGATGATTACGGCAGTGATCATGACGATGGCAATGATGATGAGGTGGAGGTGGGAAAATGAAGTAAATCAAATTATTTGAATAGGGTCCCCTCATCTATGTCACTACACCTCATACATCATGTTCTACGTCTGAAGTCTGTAAGCTACAATATTCAATGTTTAGTACAGGTTACATGCAATGATAAGCTATAATTTGGAATCTGAAGTAGGTTACATTAGATGGTTCAAATGTTTCTAAACCTCCAGGGCAGAACTGGAACAAATCTACTGTTCCAGTGGTTCTAAACGCAGGAAAAACAGGAATTTGCGGGAAGAGTTTTTTTTTTTTTTTTTCATAGCAAAAAAAATCAATAATAATAATATATACTTACCCCGCTAAGCGTAGCGGGGATATTTACGAGAGTTATACTTACCTTCCATGCTATAATATGCAATCTGATCACACGACCTGATTCTAACGCACTTCTAACCAAACCTAAAAAACGCAGTAACCAGCCAAGCCCTGACCTCCATAATACCTCTGTACCACCTCACTCAACATTCCACCGAGGCCTGAACGAGAGGGGAGGCGGGAGGGATGCATGGAAGGTAAGTATAACTCTGAAATATCCCCGCCACGCTTAGCGGGTAAATTTACTTCAAGTTATACCTTACCTTCCATGCTATAATATGCAATCAGATTGCAACCGAGGATAGGAAGGAAGGGAGTTCAGATCGCCGCACATTTTTTTTTTTTTTTTTTTTTAATGGCTGGTACGAAAACTCACACGAACCGAATCCCGTTTAAAGGATCTAAATTCCTTCACCTCGGAAGGATGAAAGACCTCAAGAGTGGGAGGAACTAAAACATAGGAAACCACGGCGAGGTACAGTCAAACCGAACAAGGCACCATTCGTTGACAGTAACGGAGGCAAACCTCGAAAGAACCTGAGCGTAAAGCCCAGAAAAACAAGCCAACCGGAAGAGCGTTTGGACACAATTACAGCAAAGTGTCCACAAAAACGCCACAAGCCACACGGATTCGTCCACGAGACAGAACCGGCGAGGAAACTACGATTGGGAACGGCGTGTACCAACGAAAAACGAATTGAAGAAATCCCGGACAAGGGAAAAATTCGTTAGCGCATAACCGCGTAAGAGCTAAAGTTAGCGGGGAACACGAACGTCGAAAAGTGAGTCAGACCAAAAACAAGAGAAAAACCGCAACAAGCGGTTTTCTCGAACGCCGCACGAGATCCCGTGAAAAGAGGTTATGCCCGAACCCGAGTGCATACCGCGGCCGTTCTATGAACAGTTCAGACTACTTTAACAGAAAGCCACTGGATGATCTATCGGAGGAAAATGTCACATGACGCACTACTGAAGAGATCTCCCAGAACTCACCAGGGTCGCGAGTCAAACACCGTGAGACCCCACCGAAAACCCTGGTGGATAGCTGCAAGGTATCCCAGAGCTCATGACGGAACTAAGCTGGAGAGAGGGCCCACCTCCACAACGGGAGGGGCGAACAACCCTCAGAAAAGCCATGCTACGTCCGAGGAAAGGCGGGCGAGGCCACACCATCAAACGAAGCGCTCGGGACTGAGATGCAGTCCGCGGAGCCCGGAAAGAGACAAAAATCGTCCCTGACCCGAGGCTCGTGCGTGAAGCCTGCAAGGTCTCGAGCAGCCAAAGTTCGCCCCTGCGCCGAGGCGAAAAAGGGCCAAGTACCGTCCAAGTTTCCGACAGAAGGGGTCACAAGAAAAGTGCCCCGACCTTGATCAAGAAGCCCCGTCGGCACCGACGGTGATATCTGACGGTAAAAACCGTAGCAGTTGCGGGACGCGTAGCTCCAGGCCACGCCTATCAACAGCGAAACTTGTCTAAGAAGTTGACTGGAGAAAGTGTTAACGTACTCACGATAGTAACAACCTTGAAACCGCGGAGCCTACGGCTCTGGGGCGGAGAAAACGAATACCGTATGTCTGTGCGGGCAGTTAAGTAACAGGCCGTGAAACCGCAAGGAAGCAGCTGTAAGGTGTTAAAGTATGGAAGGAACCATACGTGCGTTGTTGGTAATAGCTACCCCAAACGTAAGGTTGTCTACAAAAGGCCACCTATGGTCAAGAAAAATATCCTTCATGGAGGTAATATTGACAAGTAGGGGGTAACGTGCCTCGCCAACCGTATGAGTCATAAACCCCAACACTGGGGTAGAAATCACGAAGAGGTGACGTCCTGTGTATACTACACGGACCGTTAAACACCCTGCACCACGGAGCGGAAAAGCGCGTGGCTACTGGGGGACTTACGCCGTACAAAGTCACGCAACCCGTTAAGTATAATAGGTCCGTTATGGGTCTACAAAGGCGCCAGCATGACAAGTAAAACCACGAGTCCACATCGCCAACGATGTCGCTGTGCACCACGGAGCAAAAGCTCGTGGCTACGCGAGGGGGACAACTGGTGCGTGTCCCGAACGGTAGCTATCAGTACCAAAGGACCGTCTAGGTCCACGATAGCGTGAACGCATACTACACCTGTAACGTGAGTCGTTATCTCATTATACCTCTATTCACCACGGGCCACCGAGTAAGTGGCGACGCGTGAGGGAAGAAGTACACAGTACACGTTCCGTTGAGAATAGGTAAAATATATATAAACTGAGGCCGTAAGAAATACGGAGGAGTTCACGTGCCACGCAAGCTATACGAGTCGTAAACTGAGTTTGTTCCATCACGAGCTCACGAAACCGGTAGCTGCGTGGGGAAGAGGGGACGACCGCCGCACTCAGTACGTGTCCCGGTAAGAGAAACGGCCGCGGACGCAGTAGTTCATGGCTACTGGTCCTCTACCACACAGCCGTGCGGCTGGTATAGGCCGTTAACTCCGTTTGTATAAAATCACTCACGGAGCCGCTGCCGGGCGGCTTACGCGTGGGGACTGCCGTCGTGAACGCTAAAAACGCCCCAGCAAGAAAAAACGCGACCGCGGAACACTGCAACACGCCGGCTAACGGTCGCAATATCCCGTTCGATACCGGGTTTATCGTGACGCGTTGTATGCGTAAACCGCGTTAATATCCGTAGAATGTGAGCCGAGGGTCTCGTTCGACGCAAGAATCACATTCAGAGTAGTTTGAACGGTCGTGGAACTACGTAACACGGAGGAATAGCTCGTGATGGTATGCCTCCCGTAAAGAAGGAAATCTTATCACCCGGCGCTGGGCCTCGAAACCCGAGCAAGCGCTAACACGCGACGCATCCTGGGAGCGTGACGTATCGACAAACGGGGACTCGTCCCGTGTCCATGAACTGGTGAAAAACTATGCGGAACCGTGGCGTTCAACGCGAAAATCTCACCAAGTCAGCTCACACGGACGTGGGGATCTCCGAAACTAACGGGTGTGACGTCGTTGTGCGTTACCTTGCTGTAGAACTAAGCAGCACTACAGACCCAAACGTCATCCCATGCCCCGGACGGAGCCGCCAAGTTGTTGTGTTACGGACCCGTGCGGGGCCGTCAAAACAAGCCGTGGGGCCGTATGGAACCGATTATCGAGCCGTCACGGACCCTAATGGACCCGCAAGGAATCCAATGGCTCTACAACTAGCCGTAAAAAGGGGACTAACTCACGTAAGACCCGTGGGCGTCGCCTCTTGTTGGCCGACCGGTCCCATCGCGAACCGAGACCACAGCGGTGTACACGGGTTGAACAAGTCGATAACACCAAAGCGCAACCTAAGAAGCGTTTACATGCGACGCATCCGCAGGACAGTCAAGGCGCGTAACGACCGACACTAGGGACCTGCCCGTCGTGTCGATGATATAGGCGCAAAACATCGCGGAACTGTGACGTTCAACGCGAAAATCCTACAGAGGCAGTTCACACGGCCGTGGGACAGCGTAGCTATGACCAAGCAGCTTCCTAGCTAGCGAACTCAACCGGGGTTCATCGTACAGTGTACGTTATCCCGTTGTAAAAACTCCAGTCGTACAGGCCCGTGCGGTCTAGAGAAGCATTTGCACGCTATGCAAAGCGGGACCTCTGAGGTGCGTAGCGTACGCCGGCGACGACGGAGGCCTGTCCTCCGTGCCTCACGATACTGGTGAAAGTAATTGCGAAATGTAACGTTCAACGTGGATAATCGCATAAATGGTGTTCACATGATCGTGGAACTGCGTAGCTAATGGCCACGGAACCATGAATAGGAATAGCTCTCACGGGCGCTATACTACTTGTGAAGATTATCACTTGTCACCTGGCCACATAGCTCGTAGCTAGCGGGTGCATATCCGGTAAATCGTCACGATGTACGATATCCGTTACAAAACTACGGAGCCGTGCATCCGAACACCGGAGCCGCACGCTCTCGGTCGCACCTTGAAAAATACCGGTCGCGGTGGAGTCTGTGCTCCGACCACGCCGCTGGAACCAATCGCTGCAAAGAGTACCACGAATGGACTCGCAGCATAATCTGCACGCCGTAACGCTGCGTGAGATGGATGTGACCGGGCGTAAAGCAAAGAAGCGTTATCACGCTATGCCGGGTCATCAAGGGTGTGTAGAGCATCGACGCCGAGGACCTGTCCTCCATGTCCATGATACTGGTGAAAATAATTACGGAACGGTAATGTTCAACGACAATCTTAATTGCGTTCACACGAGTCGTGGAACTGCGTAGCTAATGGCTACGGGACCAAGAAGAAAATAGCTGTCCTGATGCTATACTTCTTGTAAAGAAAGTCATCTGTCACCTGACCACGAGCGTAGTAGCTAGTGGGCGTATAACGGTGAACCGCATAGTGTACGTTATCCCATTAGAGATAAGTTCGCTCACTGGAGCCGTCCAATGGAAGCGAAAGGACCCGTGAACGCGACCGTGGACTCGTATGGAACCGTGCGGACCCGTAAACACGGGCCGCGGAACCGTCCAATGGAACCGTGCGGACCCGTAAAACACGGACCGTGGAACCGCACGGACCCGTAAACATGGGCCGTGGAACCGTATAACTGTCGTAGCCATTGGCTACGGGACCAAGAAGAAAAATAGCTGTCTCAATGCTATACTTCCGGATGAACCGTGCACGGTGTACGTCTTTCAAGAGGCGCTCCGCTAGGAGTGGGCGGCGGCCCGCCTCCTGGCTTTGGACCTGGGTGGCGGTGGGGAGACGAAGAGGGCCTCTCAGACCGTCGCTTCTCCACTTTCTCCGCCGCTCTTTGAAAGTACCGGTCGCGGTGGAGTCTGTGCTCCGACCACGCCGCTAGATCCCAATCGCTGCAAAGAGTACAGGGATTTGACTCGCAGCATAATCTGCACGCTAACACGTGAGATGGATGTCACCGGGCGTAATTTAAAGAAGCGTTTGCGCTCACGCATCACGAGACATCCTGGGTGTGTAAAAACATCGACACTTTCGGGACCTGTCCTTCATGTCCATGATACTGGTGAAAATAAATACGGAACTTGTAACGTTCAACGTAGACAGTCTTAATTGCGTTCACACGAGCCGTGGAACTGCGTAGCTAATGGCTACAGGACCAAGAAGAAAAATAACTGTCAATGCTATACTTCTTGTCAAGAATGTCACCTGTCACCTGACCACGTAGCTAGTGGGCGTATAACGATTAAACCGTGTAATGTCGTGAACCCGTTAAATACGGACCCGTGTAAACACGGGCCGCGAACCGTCCAATGGAACCGTCCACCCGTAACAACGGGGCCGCGGAACCGTATGGAACCGTCCAATGGAACCGTCCCGCCCGTAACAACGGGCAGCGGAACCGTCCGCCCGTAACAACAGGCCGCGGAACCGTATGGATCACGGAACCGTCCAATGGAACCGTCCGCCCGTAACAACGGGCCGCGAACTGTACGGGACCGCCCAATGGAACCGTCCGCCCGTAACGGGCCGCGGAACCGTATGGACCACGGAACCGTCCGCCCGTAACAACGGGCCGCGGAACTGTATGGATCCCGGAACCGTATGGATCCGCCCCGAAACCGCACAATGCCCGCACATAGGGCTGCGGAACCGTCAGGGATGGTCCAACGGAACCGTATGGAACCGCCGCCCGTAAATAACGGGCCGCGGAACCCGTCGACGGGACCGCCCAATGGAACCGTCCGCCCGTAACGGGGCGCGGAACCGTATGGAACCGTCCAATGGAACCGTTAAGCCCGTAACAACGGGCCGCGGAACCGTATGGAACCGTCCAATGGAACCGTTAAGCCCGTAACAACGGGCCGCGGAACCGCCCAAGGAACCGTTAAGCCCGTAACAACGGGGCCGCGGAACCGTATGGAACCGTCCAATGGAACCCGTTAAGCCCGTAACAACGGGCCGCGGAACCGTATGGAACCGCCCAATGGAACCGTTAAGCCCGTAACAACGGGCCGCGGAACCGTATGGAACCGTCCAATGGAACCGTCCGCCCGTAACAACGGGTCGCGGAACGTATGGACTCACGGAACCGTCCAATGGAACCGTTCGCCCGTAACAACGGGCCGCGAAACCGTATGGACTCCGAACCTTATGGAACCGTCCCGAACTCACAACAACCGGCGTTCAACGCGTTACAAAGGGTTGTGGAGTCAACAGGACTGTCCAATGGAACCGTTGGAACCGTGTTTACAACTTAGGCGACGTTAGTTAACGCCCCTAAGAGGTTCTCTCTCTCTCTCTCACTTACCGTTACGGAACCGTCCAATGGAACCGTTAAGCCCGTAACTTTTTACGGGCCGCGGAACCGTATGGACTCCCGGAACCTTATGGAACCGTCCCCAACTCACAACAACCGGCGTTCAACGCGTTACAAGGGTTGTGGAGTCGACAGGACTGTCCAATGGAACCGTTTTTACAACTTAGGCGGCGTTCGTAACGCCCCTAAGAGGTTATCTCTCTCTCTCTCTCTTCCGTTACGCTCTAGGCGCAACGCCTCTAAGAGCGTAACCTTCTCAGTGAATCTCTTTTATATATCTGAAAAGAGAAGAACATATATCCATGCGTACATACACAAATACGGCAAAGTAAGTATGATCTTACGGACACGCTAAAGAGAGACGAGGCCTAGCAGTCTAAACAGAACATCAAAACTCTCTTAAACAGAAAAAAAATTTAACTGGAAAAATAAATTTCTTAAGAGAAGAACGTAAGTCCAAGCGTACAAACCTAAACACGGCAAAGTAACTATGATCTTACGGACGCTAAAGAGAGACGAGGCATAGCATTCTAAACAGAACAACAACACTTGCTTTAACAGAAAAAAATTTAAAACCAAAACATTTTCTATCTGAAAAACTTTAGAAACCCGAGAAAACGCATCCAACGTAATGACTTTACTAGCGCCGGGGTAGCGTGGGAAACACCAACCACTGTGTACTTGAGGTCTGTAAAGATAAAAGGAAAGATTATTTTCCTGTAATTGGGTCGTCGGAGAGACCCACCCACGGTCTCTCCGACACCCCAAGTTCAATCCTGAAAATTAAATATTTTATCTCCAAACTGTGTGAGAAAAATAAAAATATTCATATGCTGCTAACGTGAAAACGAAAATAAGCTCGCTAGTAACAACTGTAGCTCCCTAGAGTTGTTACAGGGCGACCCACACTTACCCAGCGGTGACTATGACCCAATGCGCATGCGCCAAAATCGAAAAAAGGAAATTGGCTTAATGCATACGAGAAGGTGTACTGAAATATCCTAACGTGCTAAACACTATACATAGTATAACGCTAGGTCACCTCGAGGCGGGTGGGGCTAAGGGAGAAAAAGACTAATTCCCGGGCGAGAGGTCCCTAGACAGGCACAACCTGTGCTCTAGGACCTAAAACACCCACCACGAGTAGGACGCTCTCGAACTAGCCACTCGCTATGTATGCGAATGGAGACAAGAATCCGCTATCCTAAGTGTAGGCTACACGGGTAAAGTCGTGGTAGGTCGGCCAAGAAATCTCGGACCCATGGCTATATCACCCTTCTCTCGAAGACTTGAAAAGGCGAGCCAGATGAGAACGGGCAGCGTAAAAACCCTTCAGGTAGAAGCTGCCGAAGAGAAAAGAGTTAGAAAGGTTAATTAAAAATAAAATAAAAATGACCAGTTTTCAGCGATGTTAGTGAAACAAACGCTACTGAAAAAGAGTGAGTGGTACAGAGGTATTATGGAGGTCAGGGCTTGGCTGGTTACTGCGTTTTTAGGTTCGGTTAGAAGTGCGTTAGAATCAGGTCAGTGACCAGATTGCATATTATAGCATGGAAGGTAAGGTATAACTTGAAGTAAATATATATATTTTAATAGATTTCTTGAGTAAGCAACAGTATATGTGGTAAATATGTGCTCTAAAAATGTGCCCCATGTGCGATGATTGGTACATTAAATTGCAAAAGAGCAAAGCATATACAGATGTATTTACTACACTAATATAATTTCTAACACAACATCTCTTGGGAAGATTTTTGACACCTTTATTCAGAACCATGGGAAATGTTTTAACTGATTCCAACTCTGCTTCATCAGGAACAAAGCCAACATTGATAACGATTTGGTCATTTTCAAAATACATAACGTAGTGAGCTTTGCTAATCAAACTTTGAATAGCGAACTAAACCATTTTTGATATTACTTCTATGCTCAACTAGGTCAACTTGTCCCCGCCCACCTCTACAATCAAATAAGAATTCTGCCTCTTATATCTTTACCCAACTTCAATTTTCAATTCTTCCACTTCAATTCTTTTTTCTTTCTTTTTTCAGATTATATACACTCCAATCTATAACTATTTCAAACTAACACACTTGCATTCTCTGCCAATCGTAAACTCCTCACTGTCAAATATTCTTGGAAACATCCTAGAATAGCAGTAAATAAATAGATAGACTTTGAATAAAGTTTAGGCGGACAATCTTTACATTCATTCAGCATGCTTACATTCTTAATCCCCCTTGTACCTCATCATGTCTCGTTATAGAGGATCAACCTTTGACACTTTTGATTAAACCAACATTGAAATTGGGCAAAAGTGTGATAACAATATCGTCCAAGATTGTAGGTCTACTAGGCCAATATGTGTTTGTTAGTATTTTTATTCTTTGGACCAAAATTTCATTTTGAACACAAAAATTGAACAAGAATATTTTCAGTTACAATTATTTAAACCAAATTGATAAAATTATTAAAATAACTTAAAATATTGGTGTTATTTTAATAACTGAATAAAAATGTATTACAAGAAACACATTTTGCCAAAGTTGTACTGCTATACCATTGTCTTGTCTAACCTTTCTTCAATATGCACTTGAGGTGACCTAATGTTTGCTTATGTTAAAGGACTATGGACATCTAGAGGCAGCATAATTAATTTTTGTTGAGAATATGATCTTAACCATCAAAACAGCACAAACTTCAATCAAAATTAGTTAAAAATTGACCAATTTACAGCATTTTTAATTTTTAGCTGCTAATGCACAAGAATCTATGACATCAATAGGGGAAGCATCTTTTGTCACCTTTTGTAAAACTATTGTTTTCTATTCCTCTGTTTATTTTGTTTGAAATATAGCATTGTACTTAAAGCAAATGTTTTCAGAACTTGGTGATGCCCTGAATCATGATGTATCTAGAATAGACATTTTAAAATTCACAAGTAGCTGAATTTGAAGAACAGAATTTATAGAATTACATACAGATTTTCAGATGTGTCCCTCTTAGTATATCACAAATTCCGGACAAATATACAAATCTTGATACTTTGTTCGATCATAATTTGAAGCTAAATAAGCTTTTCACAAATTCTAAAACTATTCCACTTTAGATCTTCATGCCTTTTCACACATCTTAAATCTGCTAGATGTCCATAGTCCTTTAAATGTCTTATACACACCACTCCTTTCAAGCTCTTTCACACATCTTAAATCTGCTAGATGTCCATAGTCCTGTAAATGTCTTATACACACCACTCCTTTCATGCTCTTTCACACATCTTAAATCTGCTAGATGTCCATAGTCCTGTAAATGTCTTATACACACCGCTCCTTTCATGCTCTTTCACACATCTTAAATCTGCTAGAAGTCCATAGTCCTTTAAATGTCTTATACACACCACTCCTTTCAAGCTCTTTCACACATCTTAAATCTGCTAGATGTCCATAGTCCTGTAAATGTCTTATAAACACTACTCCTTTCATGCTCTTTCACACATCTTAAATCTGCTAGATGTCCATAGTTCTTTAAATGTCTTATACACACCACTCCTTTCATGCTCTTTCACACATCTTAAATCTGCTAGAAGTCCATAGTCCTTTAAATGTCTTATACACACCACTCCTTTCATGCTCTTTCACACATCTTAAATCTGCTAGATGTCCATAGTCCTGTAAATGTCTTATAAACACTACTCCTTTCATGCTCTTTCACACATCTTAAATCTGCTAGATGTCCATAGTCCTTTAAATGTCTTATACACACCGCTCCTTTCATGCTCTTTCACACATCTTAAATCTGCTAGATGTCCATAGTCCTGTAAATGTCTTATAAACACTACTCCTTTCATGCTCTTTCACACATCTTAAATCTGCTAGATGTCCATAGTTCTTTAAATGTCTTATACACACCACTCCTTTCATGCTCTTTCACACATCTTAAATCTGCTAGATGTCCATAGTCCTTTAAATGTCTTATACACACCGCTCCTTTCATGCTCTTTCACACATCTTAAATCTGCTAGATGTCCATAGTTCTTTAAATGTCTTATACACACCACTCCTTTCATGCTCTTTCACACATCTTAAATCTGCTAGATGTCCATAGTCCTTTAAATGTCTTATACACACTACTCCTCTTAAGCTCTTTCACACATCTTAAATCTGCTAGAAGTCCATAGTCCTTTAAATGTCTTATACACACCACTCCTTTCATGCTCTTTCACACATCTTAAATCTGCTAGATGTCCATAGTTCTTTAAATGTCTTATACACACCACTCCTTTCATGCTCTTTCACACATCTTAAATCTGCTAGATGTCCATAGTCCTTTAAATGTCTTATACACACCGCTCCTTTCATGCTCTTTCACACATCTTAAATCTGCTAGATGTCCATAGTCCTTTAAATGTCTTATACACACTACTCCTTTCAAGCTCTTTCACACATCTTAAATCTGCTAGATGTCCATAGTCCTTTAAATGTCTTATACACACCACTCCTTTCATGCTCTTTCACACATCTTAAATCTGCTAGATGTCCATAGTCCTGTAAATGTCTTATACACACTACTCCTTTCATGCTCTTTCACACATCTTAAATCTGCTAGATGTCCATAGTCCTTTAAATGTCTTATACAATGCTCTTTCACATTAAATCACAGATGTCCATAGTCCTTTAAATGTCTTTACACACATCTCTTTCACACATCTTAAATCTGCTAGATGTCCATAGTCCTTTAAATGTCTTATACACACCACTCCTTTCATGCTCTTTCACACATCTTAAATCTGCTAGATGTCCATAGTCCTTTAAATGTCTTATACACACCTCCTTTCATGCTCTTTCACACATCTTAAATCTGCTAGATGTCCATAGTCCTTTAAATGTCTTATACACACCGCTCCTTTCATGCTCTTTCACACATCTTAAATCTGCTAGATGTCCATAGTCCTGTAAATGTCTTATACACACTACTCCTTTCATGCTCTTTCACACATCTTAAATCTGCTAGATGTCCATAGTCCTTTAAATGTCTTATACACATCACTCCTTTCAAGCTCTTTCACACATCTTAAATCTGCTAGATGTCCATAGTCCTTTAAATGTCTTATACACACCGCTCCTTTCATCTTTCACACATCTTAAATCTGCTTGTCCATAGTCCTGTCTCACACCGCTTTTCACACACATCTTAAATCTGCTAGATGTCCATAGTCCTTTAAATGTCTTATACACACCGCTCCTTTCATGCTCTTTCACACATCTTAAATCTGCTAGATGTCCATAGTCCTGTAAATGTCTTATACACACCCTCCTTTCATGCTCTTTCAGATGTCCATAGTCCTTTAAATGTCTTATACACACCTCCTTTCATGCTCTTTCACACATCTTAAATCTCAGATGTCCATAGTCTTAAATGTCTTATACCACAGTCCTTTCAATGCTCTCTTAAATCTGCTAGATGTCCATAGTCCTTTAAATGTCTTATACACACCACTCCTTTCACTCTTTCACATCTTAAATCTGCTAGATGTCCATAGTCCTTTAAATGTCTTATACACACCACTCCTTTCATGCTCTTTCACACATCTTAAATCTGCTAGATGTCCATAGTCCTGTAAATGTCTTA